>OZ018331.1:147263886-147348886 GCA_963969495.1 Ceratothoa steindachneri | reverse complement strand
GGAAAGGAAGAAGCTGGGCTGGAAAATTAACGAGTTTCCAGGTAGCAAACTGTCAGGGATTAATAGGGAAAGAGAGAGAGAGTGAGGGAGATAGGAGTGTTAGGTCTGTAACAACAGAATGTTACATCTTTGGGGTGTCGATTAAAGCTTACTCTCAGATCTCTCTCGGTGCTCCCTTCAAGAAGAAAACAGAATCTCGAATTGACTAAACGGATTTTACTTAACAACGAGAATTAAACAAGAGGAAATGTCTCTCCACTGACCAGCGGCGTTTTGTGATAAGATGATAAATGGTTATTGCATTGATGGTTTCCAATGGTTCAAATCACTTACAAGTGCCTTTGAATGACTAAATGAGGCTTCTGCATTGATGGTTTCTCATAGTTCAAATCACTTACAAGTGCCTTTGAATGGCTAAGCGAGGCTTCTGCCACTAGATGGCGCCACTGAGCACCAAATCCGATGGAAGATTTGAAATCTCCAGGGTGAATAATCCTATAACCCATGGTCTTATGAGTCATTTCATGGCTCGAAATGGGTACAATTGAACTTTACTCCTCTTGAAAAAAAGCGATGCCTAGACATGGCGCTTCGCCGCAGGTAAAAATAAGGAGAGACTGACAATTTACAAAACCTTAAATATAAATAGTCATTAGAAAAAAAGGAGAGCGTCAACATGGCAAATTGCAATAATCTTTAAGTTTCTAATTGGCGGACGTTAATCAAATTTGTATATTTAATTAAAGTGAAAATAGTTCAATCTTTTCAATTTATCACCGTTCGAGTAATTTCAAATCAAAATAAACTTGTTTAAGTTTTAAGTTATTATGAGCTTATAGGACGAGAGATGGGACCCTTGTAGCAAAACCCTTCGATCTATGGCTGCTGCACCAGTGACAAGGTGTAACTTGGCCAACGTAAAGTGACAAAAGAGCATCAGTGTGATTGACAAATTAGAGGAACGCGCCTTTAAGAAGTGGAATAGTTTGTTGAGGTGTCAAATTGAACTATTGAGAACGTATTTAAGGGGTGGGGTAGATAATAGCCAGCCATTACCACCACTAAGGCCGATTCAAGATCAATGCTCATAGACTATATTTTCCACAGAGATGACAACCGTGTGTCACGCAAATTGGGAACAAACTGCTTCCAACCCAACCGAGAATTGTCCCAGAAAATTGCCTCAGTGCATCATCAACCCTTTTGTGAGAAAAACCTTCGAAGTGCACTCTATACCATTGATGTATGGACTAGATTGCTCTATGGCACGTTTGCAATGAGCTGGACATGAAAAACGCTAGTGAGTATAAGGGTGGAGAATTCCTATGAATTTCATTTTCCCCGTAATCTAACCGTGCGAGCCAAAAAGTACCTGGAATAATATTCCTGAAGAAGTCTCTTTAGTAAAGATCATGAGAAAAGTGTTCGAGGGGTTGAGCGGCAGCTGCGATGGTTCGAAGGCATTGAGTCTAAAAAGAGGTTCCCCTCGATTAGTTTAATAGCGCCTAATACCCACGGCACTAGAGTCTGCTTCTAAGTAATCAGGTGTTGCCTTTTAGTCCATATTTGCAGAAGGAACTCAACACCGCTCTCGCAGTTCTCCCAAAACGAGACTTGGCCAAAATTATGGGGCAGGTAGGAAAAAGTGAAGAATATGATTGAAACTCATATATTTCATAATTGACATAATACAAATAAAAATTGTTGCATATATTCCATCAATAATTAATATTTAATGTGTCCTTATTTTGCTTTTACAACCGCTTTTATGCGTTTTCGCATACTTGAAACTAAGTTGGCACAGGTGGTTGGCTCAGTTTTCTGCCACTGTTCATGAATTTTGGCCGTTAATTCACTTCTTGAGGAACATTTGTGCACCCTTACTCTTATACCCAAATGTGACCACAAATGTTCAATGGGGTTGAGGTCTGGAGATTGAGGGGGACCATTCCATCAACGTCACCCCTTTCTTTTCAAACCAACCCTTTGAGACTCTAGATGTGTGTCATGAAGCATTGTCTTTTCCAAAGATTACACCATCTGGTATGTCATCATTGAAAATTTTACCTAAGGAAGGTTTATAAACCTGATCTAAAATGCTGGTGTAAGTGTTGGAATTCATTTTGCCCTCACAAGTGAACAACAATCCTAGACCTGAAGCTGACATAAAGCCCCAAACCATTAACACTGCCACCTCCAAATTTGGCTGTTGCAACAACACATCTCGGATCATAAGCTTCCCCACCTCTTCCACGAACATAAACAGTTCTAGAGGTTCCAAAGATCTGAGGAGAAATACAAATTCTACTGATCATTTTTTGTATCCAATAAAAATGTGTACAAGCGTAAAATTGGTGAAAACTAATGTGGAGAACCTACCTCAAAGTTTTCATCAGACCAAACAACTTTAGCCCAATCATCATCAGTCCAATCTTCATGCTCTTTTGCCCAAGACAATCGCTTCTTCTTGTTCAGCTGAGACAATCCCGGTTTCTTTCTAGCATTACATCATTTGAGCACAGCTTTTAATAACCTTCGTCTAATTGTGCGTCTTGATATCGTTTTGTTTGTTGCTGCCCGAAACTCAGCAGCTACATCAGAAGAGGATTTTTTCCTATCGGCCAGAGATGTCTTTTTCAGCAACCTCTTTCCCTCGGAATTGGACAACCTTTTGCGACCTTGACCATCACGTTTTTTGAAAGAATTGGTCTCATCATACATTTTAATGGTTGTTTGGATACAGTTTCTCGAGCATTTCAATTGTCTTGCAATTTTGAATTGGGATAATACCTCTCTGGACAATGAAATGATTTGAGCTATTTGACCTTCAGGAATCTGTTTCTTTGGAGACATTTTTAACAAAAAAAATACCACTTGTGAGTTAACAATAAGATAATCGCTAAAATAATAGGAATATTGAATAGCCGTAGATTGCCCCAACCACTTATGCACAATATTCAAAAACGCAGAAAAGGGGTTATAGAAGCAAAAGGAAAACATAAAATAATAATTATAGATGGGGTATACTCGACTGTTTATTATATTGTTTTCAATTATTATGTGAATGAGTTTCATTCGTATTCTACATTTTTTCATACCTGCCCCCTAATTTTGGACAAGGCTGTACGTTTAATGAGTGCGACCAACCGTCAAGAGATTTACTTCCAGTTAATCAACACCAAAGTTCCCACATCTGAATACGAGAGAGACTTTCAGCCTCGAAAGCCCCCAAGAAGATCTGCGACTAAGTATCTTCCACACATATTCACTTCTTCTATTTCATCACTTTCTTTACAGACCTCTTTTTACAAAGATCCTTCGGGAGATGCCCTTGTTAGTGTTTGCTCTAAATAATAAAATAGTTCAATACGAGAAGTTTCTCCTGATGGAGCTGCTCAGTCTGACGCTTGAAACGGATGTGGCCACGAATCGTGTGCGGAGGAGAGGAGGTTGTCCACTTTCTCCATAATCATCTGCATGAAGAGGTTCTTATCTTAATCTCCTTGAGATCCTAAAGCGCACAAGGACCATTTTAAAAGGTTAAATATGTAGGGTGGGGGGTACAACCTTGAGTGGAGGTTGCTCTTCCTTGTTGCCTCTGATTTCGGGGCTCCTTTAGTGCACTCACACGAGAGGAGGCAGAAATCATATCATAGTACTTTGGACCACGACAACATGTACGTATTTCGTATCACCCAATGGATTCAAACTACGGACAGAGAATTCTCAAAGGTATTATAGCTTGGAGGGGGTCACTTTTCCCCTTTCTTTATAGAATAGCACAGAAAAAATTCACTCTACTTCCCTCTGACAGGTTTTCTTTTTTGTCTTAGGAAAACGTAAGAAGTTTTCATGTTGGAGAAGAGAAAACCCGAGTTCTTACGGGGCTTCGATTCCACTTGAAGGGGGACCAAACCAAGGTCGGAGACAACGAGACTGAAAAAGAAAATTTATAAATAGAATTTTAAGGAAAATGTGATGAGGTTACATCGCCTTATTAGTGTAGATAGAAGGGAATAGGAAAGGGGCAAAGACAAAAATAATAGCGTTCGCGAGTTGCGAACAGCTTCCCGCGTTATTGGACCACTGTTAGCCAGCGGCGAATCCACTCCGCCATCCCGAGTCCCAAAAAAGACTCATTCAAACTAAGCTTTTAAGCCGCTCGCCTCCACTTCTCGTACGCTATATTAGCTCAAATGAGATAATGTGTATGACAATGTGTGTCGTAAACCGCGCAACTTTCCTACACCTTTACACTCTCCATAAATTTATAATGGGTAGAAAGAAGGAAAGGTGGATCCACAAAACATTCACCACGGGCGTTCGAGAGGAATTCTGATAATAATAACAAAAACCAACAAAGGAAAATCAGGCAAAAAGTTTTAATAAAAGGATAGATAAAAGAGGTAAAATTATGGAAGGTGGAACCTAAAGAAAGATACAAAGCCCATGTAGGCAACCTATGGCATGAGGCGCATGAATAAACTAAATGTTGCAAAGCGAAAAGGTAAAATAGGCCGGAATTTGTGGTGAAATCAACGGATGCAAGATTGAGTGTTGAAGAGAGACCTGAGAAACGGCGTCCGACCTGAGCTGACTCGTAGAGGAATGGAGGCTTCGCCACTAACTGGAAGTACTCTCCGTCGATCATATATATATATATATATATATATATATATATATATATATATATATATATATATATATATATATATATATAATGTATATCTCTCATGAGCGCAGCAAATGATGAAATAAATCCAACATACGGCATGAAAGAGAAAAACAGAATAGTATTTTCTTCGGAAAAATGTCATTTCTTAATTCGAAAAATCCGTAGTGGGGTGGGATTCGAACCAAGCACACTGAGGCAGCGAGCAACCGCTTTGTCCTCAATTAAATCAAAGCCTTTTATCCACTTGGTTACGCGGAGGAACAAAAAGTTCTTTCGAACAAACAATCTTGTAAGGCATGTTTCGCTAGTTCGATCGGGTGTATGAAAGAGAGAGAAATTAATAGGGAATTCAAAGGACAAATGAGAAATTGAGTTAAACGCCCGGCGAATATACAATGTATATCTCTCATGAGCACGAGAGAATCATAGTCCCGATTGACCTATCGAAGCATGCCTTAAAAGGTTTGAAGAGAGTCGATACTCGGAATGAAACCTGGATCCTATAGCACAATGTTAGAGACCCGCTCGGTTGCTAAGTAGTGGTCATATCCGTCCCCATCATCCAAAAGTAGATCTGCATCGAACAAACTGTTTAAAAATACTCCAACAATCACAACCGAAGGTTTAATGGCCACAACTTCCGCGTATGAGACAAGCTTTGGATAAAAAACACCCATCTTTAGCGCACAGGAAATTGGTCCCCCTCCATGATAATGCTATCTCTCATACTGCACGAATAATTAAGGACCTCTTAGAGGAACGCGGCTCGGGAAAAATGATTCACTCCCCATGATCTGTCGATCTGATTATTATCTATCGATAGTATCATTTTTCGGACTTAGAGGAGGTGGAAATGAGGAAGTCTCATATTTTACATTAAAACCTAAGGAATTTTATGAACATGATATTTGTAAGTTTTTGGAAGCTGGATTAAATTAATCAAAAGTAATGTGATTATAGTGATGATTAAATGCTTCCATATTCCCTACAAGTTTAATTTCATCATACATGCTAAACTCTGACAAATCTCTCTTTCAAATATGATACAGAAATAATTAAATTTATTTTTAAATTTAGGGTTATTTTGTGTTCAACTCAAATAAAATCTATTTTATAATTTATTAATTTTCCACCTGTACTTTTAGATTCTAAAATTTGATTATTTTATATATGAAATTTTTTGCAAAAATTGATGAGTGATAGCCAAAAATTAGGGCGCAAATTTAAAATTGGTATCCTGCAATTAACTAATTAGCCCAATGTTTTAATGAATATTTATATAAATTATGATTGAATTTAAAGTTAAAAGCACCTAGAATGAATTAATATGAAATATTAAAAAAAATGTGCCGTCAAATAAATGAATTTTTTGGATTTATTTTAAGTAAAAAAATGGGAGTGTAAAATTATAGACATTGATTTCTAGTTTCAAAATTCCTGTTTGAAGCCCTCGTTTCTCTATTGCAATGTCTCTCAAACTTTATTTGATCGAGATAATTTGGATAAACCTCTTCTTTCCTATAATGCCAAATGGGTAGATCAAGCACCGTCTGCTTCTATCAATTTTGCCTTGCCAATGACCCATGCATGACCTTCACCTTTAATTGCTAACTCTTGGATCTTTCCCAATTACCCATTAGCTTGAGCTTTAATTGAAAAGCTTTCTACCTTTGGCTCCATGTTTAATTCCTAGAGAACCTCTTGCAAAAATGTCCCTTCGATTTTTTTCTTTCTTCAAAATTTTACTTCAAAAACCAGAGCCAATTTCTACTCTATAGGATACATAAGACATAAGACGAGCTCTTGTGGCGAGCCTGATTATAATTCTTATACAAATTTTTTAAGGGAAAGTAAAACTTAAATAAAAAGACCAAGTAATTTTACCTAGGAGAGTTAATGTTACCTATCTAAGTCATGAACACCATTTGATAATTCTATATTTCTCTACCGCAACACTGCGGTTCCTGCCATGTTCTTTAACTCCTGAATATGCTCGTATTATTCATTACTAATAATGTACCAGTGAAAAGAAACGTATGCTCTTTTACTTCAGCCTTAATTCTGATGGTTTTTACCTATGTAAACATTCCGAGAGGCTTAGTGTCAAGCAAGATACTGTTTTTATTTTTTTTAAATACAATTATGATCTTTCATCAAGGAAGTAAGCATCAATAGCAACTATGAATTTTAATAACTAACAGAATTATTAACTACTTCTCGTGCTCACACTTTCCAACGATTAAGAAAGAACGAATTAATGAATAGTATTTAATTTGATGTACATCATTAGCAACTACAAAGTTTAATAACTAATGCTCTTATCATCTATTATATATTCTCGTAGGTACATTTTATGAACAACTCATTACATTTTCTCTAAAGTCGTTTCTGAAGAACTAACTACAGAAGTACCATATGTAGGAGAACCTTCAAAGCAGTTGAGAAGATTATCTAATGAGTATTATTTTATTCAGGGGATTGCTATAAAGTAAGGTGCTATTATATTGTTTATTGATTGTCTTAAAATACAATTATGATCTCTCATTATGATCTCAAGTATTGAGTGCCTCCTCCCTAGCAGACAACTGGGATGACTAGGACACGTGCTTCGAATGCCCGCTAATCGTCTGCCAAAACGCACCCTCTATGGACAACTGGCAGGGGGGAGGCGCATCTGCGGTGGCCCGAAAAAGAGGATCAAAGATCAAGCCAAAAGGACGCTGCAGCTGCCAACAGAGCCACATGGCGTTCTGCCTGTCCCACTTCGAAATGGAACGAACTCGACAGCGAAATGAGCGTCGTTATAGGCGTCACGAGAGGGCACCTTGGCCCCCTTCACCCCCGGCTCTAAAGCTCCAGTGCCATGAGTGTGGACGCCACTGCAGGTCCCGCATCGTCTCCACAGTAACGGGCGCACCCACCAACCGAGACTACTATGAGGGCATCCGTCATCATCAACCTCGATGGACTCGATGGACTTCCCTAAGCAGTAAGCAAAGTTGTCTTAACCATGTAATGGTATTATTGTATGAATGTGTGAATTATACATTGTGTATTTGGTATATATTATGCGTAATAAAACCATCCTATGTTTTTAGTTTATTATTTTTTTTCTTTGCCAGATGATGGTGTCACTAATCCTTATGGATTTAGCACCTAAAAATAGACCATTCATTCATTTACTTGCTCCATGCTTCCACTTTTCGACCTAGCTCGTTTAAAACTTTGCACTCTGTGTTCTTCTCTCCCAGCGCTTCTTCTAACATGCCACTCCCATGCTTCTTGAACTGCAGCGAGGGGTTTATAAGAAGCCCCGATGAGTTAATTTTATTAACCAGATAAATCTTTTTAAACCCCGATATTTAGTAGGAGACGCCTTCTCAAAAAATCCTTCACATCCGCTGTAGCATACTATCATCCTCTATTCCAGTCAATCACGAAAATCCTTCTTTTCCCATTACACCCCAACTTGTTTTCTCCGCCCCAATGTCCCCCCAAGAACTTAAATTCGCTCCTCTCTCTTTGAAATAGAAATTTTCTTTCCCATCTTAGTCTTTATTCTTAGTATATCCCCTGTTATTCTCTCTTACCTGAACGATATTATTAATATCACCATCTAGTTTATAATAGTAACGTTTAATATAAAACACACTGTTTGTTGTTCACCCTTTCCTACAAAAACCGAACCTGAATCCCTAAAACCCAGAGACTTAATGCCCAATCTTCCAAATCCAATTCTATGAAATTTCCTTGATGAGGCTGGTGTCAGCCCGGTTTCGATAAGAGACGAATTGTCTTCTTCCAAAGCTGACGAGATTTTTCAGTCTGGCCTGAGGCTAGGCATAGCACTAAATCCACTTCCATTTGAATTAGCAGCAGTATTTGATACTGGTAACCTTACTCTTCTTCACCGCCTTCGTGAATTCCTGTGTTTCTAGAAATGAATCTAACCAATTCCGTGCCTATCTTTCTTGTCGTAGTCAATTTATTTTATATTGTAAATTATATATCTTGGCTGACTGAGATCATTGCCGTGTTCTACAAGAGGCGGTTCTTATTCTACTTCTGTTTTGCATCCATCTTTTCCCCTTTGGTGTTCTCTTGTGTCGTCTTCGTTTAGCATTTCATTTCTATGCTGATGATAGGTGAATCTCTTCCTCTTTTCCGCAGCCACACTGCCGAGACTCTTGGAAATTGACTATCTGCTTATACCATTATCACTTAATTGATGTCAGAAAACACTCTGAAACTCAACCATAGTTAAACAATTGTGTCTCGTTGCGAAATGTTAATGTAAATAATATGAGGATGTTGTCCGTACTAGCTTTGTGAAACAGAAGGTTAATGTCAGTGCATATATAGCCTATACTCCAAGCCCTAAAACATTTTTACACGCACTAAGATAAAGTATTTACAACTAAGCAGTTGCTTAATTTGTTGCGCTATAATATATTAAAATATCAACGCAAATAAGCCTGTTTAATCAAACGTTAATATTTGTGGGACAAAATGTGATATATTCACAAGAAAGTTACTTGAAGGACCACCTCAAATTTCTCTAATTTCTTTCCAAACTCCTGCATGAATCAATCTCTTTGGGGACACAATAAAACTTTTACCATTGAAAAATAAAAGTAAACTCAACACCAATAGAGAAAATAATTGTTCTCGGATGGTATTTAGTATATTTTCACCTATTGTAAAATTCCTACTTCCCAAACACACACACTTTAGGGCAACATTTATATTTTTCAACTTGATAATTACTCTGCTTTGTAATAAATTCTTGAACTTTATTTCTAAACTACTAAGAATGGCTTGAAAGATATAAAATTCGGATTCTAAACATTTTTTAAGAAATCCTTGGGCAAAAAGTATCGAAGGAAAATTTGCTTAATTAACTTTGAATTAAAACAGAAATGGAGATTTTTGCATTCATAATTGCGACTCAGAAAAGCGAGGTGAGGCCAAAAGACAATGGAGATATTTGTTTTTTATTTTCTGACTGAACTAAATACAATTGGATTCTTTTTCACATATATTTTTAAACAAGGGCTCGGTATGTTAGAAGAGAGTGGAGACAACAGGGCATAGAGGGGATGTGTCTTATTGTTAGATAAAGTGAGGGGAAAACTGCAAAGGTTGAAGAAATGTTTACACCGAAAGAGGGAGGGTGAGAACGGGATATATAGTAAAAGTTCCTTCAAAGCTAGTTTAGATCCATAGGATTAATAACACAGGTTAGACGATCAGACAAAAGCTCACAAGGGCTTAGTAATCGAACCCCGTTATCGAGCGTAGGTACAAGCGACATCGGCCGCTCTTTCTCTCGTCAAATGAATCGAAGGCTTCATTCTCATTGAATTTGCCGATTCTCCACAAGGCATAACAAATATAGTATTGGAAGATATTTTAAATACAGTTAAATATAGTCTTAGTTTAACAGATAATCTCTTTTGAACGAATCCCATCACAGCTAGAACTTTGATGGATTTGATTAGCTTCTTATGACGTCAAAGAGAACGTCAGATGTGATCACTTCTTGAATCTGGCTGAAAAATAATCTCTGTTGCCTTTTATGTGCACGTTGCAGCATAAATATCATAAATGCAATAATAAATACCCATTTTCTTTCTAATGATGCATTTAATTTTCATTTTTATTTATAATTTTACAAATCTTCCAACTTTCTTTAATGTCTCTGCTTTTGTGGACAATTCTCTGTTTCATGACATTCAAAGAATCTCCGAAGGAGAGCCTTGAACCACCAGAGGTGGGCAGTATTAAAATACTTTGTATTTAAAATTGTATTTATAAAAACATTAGAAATCCTATATTTAAATACTTTTGAAAGTATTTAAAGACTTTTTGAAAATACTTTACTGATAATAGGTTTATATAGCTGTTACGAACGTGTAATGCATGTTTTAGCTTGTCGCAACTTGTATGACACAAACGGTTGATTGCGTGAGCGGATAAAGGAGGATTGCTTGCATCAGTTCAAATTCAGTTAACAGATAGTCACAGTTGTGTTCGGTTGTATAGTAAGAGCGCTCAGCTATATTTCAACTGCTGCATGGCAACTTCAGCTTCTTCGAAAGAGTGTGAAATGGAGAGATTAAAAAATAATAAAGACGAGGAAGATAAAGAATCATGTAATTATAATAATCCTTTACTAGATGGAAAATATTTTAGAGTGAAATATTCTGACGGAAAAAAGTCAAGTGTGTAAGAACATCATGCAATGGCGAAATCTCTGCGGCGAGCAATGTTACTTCCAATCTACGCATTCATTTGAAGGTAAGAATTTATTAAAGTTAATTATATGATACTAAATTAAATTGACAAGTTTCACTATTTTCTTATTTTAAAAAAGGGTAAAATTGCTAGTAGCTAACGATAATGTTAAGTAGCGTAGGTTTAACATGCACGAACCTACCTGCTTCCTTTTGCAACACCTTTATTTATAGTATATGCTGATTGAATTTGAGGTGAATTATGGCAATGTGAAACAAATGACGTTCAATTATATGATTATGTACATTTATCAACAGAGAAAGCATCCTGCTTTGGTGTAGAAAGCGGATAACTGTGTGACAGCTCAAGGAAAAGATTCAAAAAGAAAATGTTCAGTATTAGACGATGGTCCTTCATGCAGTGGTATTAAATTAAAGACATTACCAGAGTGTTTTGCGATGAATACTAAGAAGATCAAAGAATCTGTTGTTGATAAGCTGATTGCAGATTTTATGATACAAGGTGTGCATCCCCTATCAACCATGGAACAACCAAACTTTTGTGAGATAATTAAAGGTAAGTTCTGAGTTACAAATATAGTTTACTATTATAGTATTAGTAGTACAGGTTAAGCTCTTATAACGACCGAATACTAAAGCGTTTGGATCATTGCTCACTACGTAGGCGATATAATGAAATTAAATAAAGGAAGACATATACAAACAACAGAGATTAATATATAGCAATAATTTCATGAGAATCCACATACATCGAGTATATTCTTAAATCGCGCTATCATTTACTTGAAGATATTATTGAATACAATTTTTTCAGGAACAATTAGTAAAATTATTGATCGATTATATGTAGTTATTAGATGAATTCCTATAACGATGTGTTTCGTTATAGTAGCAATACCTGTATATCATTATATCAAAACTAGCATGCCCACCCGTCAAAAATGTAGGAAATAAAGCTTTATAATGTATATATTCCTAACAATACTGAAAGTCATTATTGTACTATGCAATTCTGAATATGAAGGATTAATAATATATTTATGAATTAATGTGTCAGTTCTATATAGCTATAGGTTATTCATATAGCTACATTTTATATATGAAATTTTATATGCATACCATATATTCTCATTTCACTGTGAAAATCAAGTTCGCTCATAATAATCGCACATTCCACTACTGCAGGTCTAAATTCTTCAGTTGACGTCATTTCAAGGCAGACGCTAGGCCGAAATCTTATAGAAGAAGAGAAAGTGACAAGAGCTCTACTGAAGACTAAACTAGATAGCACCTCTTACTTATGTCTTACTGCAGATATTTGGTCAGTTCGTCATCGTAGTTTTTTGGGCGCTACAGTTCGTTGGGTATGTTAAGAATTTGCTCTTTATGAAATATGAAATTGAAAATGTCTTTACAGTTAGGGAGTTATCAGCTTTTAGCTAAAAGCAGAACTATTTGTTGGTGGAATTTATCTAGATTATATTAATATGTAAAATATATGGAAGCATTTATGAGACAAACATTGGACTGTTTTTCCATTTTTTTGTTCGGCTTGAGGAAGCTGCTCTTGTCGTCACAGTGGAGTATTGGCATGCTGTCGCTTCCCAGGATAACATAACTACATCAAGATTGCTGAACATATGGAGAATATCATCTATATATACGATATATCCATGCAGGAAATCACGAGCACCGTCACTGATAAAGGCTCTAATTTTTTTAAAGCGTGTAAGGGATTTTCAGTGACTATTGAAAATGTATCCACATATCCAGAAGATGGAATCCAGGTAGGTGAAGAAGATCAGGGTGAGCACGAGCTGGAGGATAGTTTCTTATTGAGAAGTGCCTTAGATCAGGAAGAAGACCTTTTGTCTGACCTATGCAGACTCAGCCTACCTAAGCATGTACGCTGTGCTTCACACACACTCAGTCTCGTCGCCACAACTGATATAAAACATGCACTGAAAATATCTTCTTTTGCAAATATCAATTATGCTGTGATGGGGTAATGCTAAGCATTATGGAACAGAAGCGGTCGTCCAAAATCAGCGGAGATTATCAAAACTTTTATGTTATCAACTTCTCATTAAAGGTGCCTTGTATTGCAAGCTGGAACTCTCTGTTTGATGCAGTGTCATTACTTTTAAAACACAGGGACAAATTACATCAACTCATAACGTCCCTTGAACTTCCAATGTTCAGAAGTCACGAATAAAACTGGAGAATTGCTCACTACCTTGCTCACTGTGGAGAAAAAGCTGAGGAGCCTTCGGTCACGTTCTCTGAAATTTTGCCAACCTCTTCTAAGTGCAGTCACTAAGGGCTTTGGAAAGCGCTACCAATCTTATTTGACCTTGGAAAATGAAGCCAGCGTTACAGATGCCATTATTGCATAAACAAGCCATCCATTCTTCGAACTCCGCTGGTTAGATATCAGTATTTCACGGAACATTTCAAGCCATCAAGACTGTTAAAAATATTATGATTCAAGTGATTGATAATTTAGCAGAGGGACCCGAAGCTGAATCATCCAGTGATGTATCGGACAGTGACGATTATTTTTGATTTACAAAACCCACTCAAACACGATCAACCGCAGATTTAGAATTATTCAGTTACCTTCAGGATTCAAATAAACAATTGTTCTCTTTTTCTGACGAATCATTTCAGCAACTGATATTACTTAAATGTAATGCTGATATAAATAGCTAACTGAAATTTCATTCTGTGGAACTTTCTATTTTTTCGTAGTACCTAAGTCCAATTGTCATAAAATCCTACATTAGTAATTATAATACACAATTTCATTTTAATGGATATTTTTTGTTTTGATATCAATGGTCCTTATCGATTGTCATTATATATCATGTATTTGAAATGTATTTAAAAATGTATCTCAATACATTTAATGTATTTAGTATTTAAATACTTTAAATGTATTTAGTGCCCACCTCTGTGAACCGCCACATAAATATCTCTTCTTAACCTGCCCTAACTTCATCTCACCTAATAATTCACTGCAGTAAAAAGTCAATCATTCTTTGCGGAAGGGGAAAAGGTTCAGGAGAGTTGTGCACCCTCATCATCAAAAATTAATTTACTTGGATTTTGTACCTTCCGCATATATTTTTGTTCATCGACAATAATTTTAAAGTCTATGAATCGAGTTTCCCCTCTAACTCACCACTTTCCGAATGAGGATGAGCTAAGAAGAATTGTGGGGCTTCTCGGTTCCTCGCGCGAAAAGCTGTCTAATAGGGCTATTCACCTTTCACATACATCTTTTCACATCTTTCATCTCCTAACTTCACCACACTCTTTTCTAACCCTTTTTGGGGGTGGTGGTGAAATTCCTTCGTTTCCACCTTGTAAAGATCAGCGGTCGCCACAGTTTCTGGTAGCAGATGATCTCGCTTAACTTACCTTAGGAGTCTTTGTCTTCAAAAACTGAGTCAAGTTAGGTTAGGACAGTTGAGAAGACATAGACACTTTTCGTGCTTCCGGCGGGACATTAGCTGCTCAAAACCAATTCAACTCTTTTTTTTATCAAGTTATTTACCTTTTAATCCTCCTGTCTGACCCTCTTGTCCTTTTTGGGTTCCTTGTTTCGATCTTGGTTTGGAAAATATCCTGAAATTATTCAATTTTCTTTATCTTCTCTAAATAAATAGACTCACTCTGAGTAGTTTACCTTTACCCCCCTTTTGGGAGGCTGCTGAATTTTAAGGGCATAAAAAAGGGTTGCTGGTCTTTACACCTTTCATTTATCAAAGTTTCCTTTTTCCTGATTCTGAAAATAAAGGAGAGCGGAGGAAAGGAAATGCATCATTCGAACCCCATAGAAAAGGATTTTACCTGATGGAAAAGAAAGAGGAAATAGAGAGAGAGCGCCGGTTACCGACTCCCATTATGGGGGTGACGGAGGAAACAAAAGTAAAGAAGGAGACGGGTAAAAGAGAAAAGAGAAGCGAGAAGAAAATGAATAACAAGAATTGTTAGGATGGATGATAGTAGGAACCTTTAAGGATCATTTAGAAACTCAAGATGGAATGCGCGAAAAAAAGAGCACTAAAGAGGACAGGGAATTAGTAGTCACGTTAATGAGTTATATGAAAGATAAAGAGAAAGGAAGAACCGATTCATGCTAACAGTAATCTTAGTAAGTGGGAAAGAAACACAAGAAAATTGATGAAATAAACGAATAAATAAAAGTCTACAAGGTTCCAAGCCAAAGGAATACACTTGTCAACTTGGCTCTCGAGGGTAACTAAACCGACCAGTCCGGCCTCAAGTAGGACTTCAATTGGTCCCCTCAAAAAGCAGCCAATTAAGTGGTTATAGGCCTTGGGGGTTCCCCCACTAACCAAGTTCGGTGCAGGACTATTTTAAGCCCTTAAGAGTAATTACTTGCACCCCGTCCAGCCGCCTCCCTTCTTACCAAGCCCATTAACTGCTTGGATTTGTAAAAAAAACACTTGAAAATCACGAAATATAGTTTAAATAGCAACTAATTAATTAATCAAAATTGATTAGTTTTATCAAATCTAATCAAAATTTGTACACAAACTGTTAGAACTAAAAAAAACCCGGCACAATTCTTACCTCCACCTAAAGAGGATTAAAAAATAAAACCTATACCTCTCTTTACTAGATGTCTATACATCTATGAAGCTTAGTTGTCAAACATAATAACTCATGTTAACCAATAGTTAGCCGCCTTCCCCGATAAAAATTAACCATTTTGTCGAAAGGTAATAATCCTGTGAATTAAGTTAAAAGGCTCTATTTCAGGAACATCAAAATGTTGGTAAAATAGATAATAAGCCCCTTCCCCCCTTGACCTCTTTGAGGTCTGTCCGACAGGAGTTGGGAGAACTAACTTAATGGAAGGACTGGCCTTGTCAATGCGGAATCGTCAATTTCGAAAAGAATTAGCTTAAAAGTGGAAAATAAAGGTGATCTCATTGCGATATTATTGATTTATTTTTCGGAACATAACGAAAATAAACGAAAGTATCACCGTCAGAAAGTTCTATATACCTAAACTTAAAGTTAGGTTCGGTTTAGTTAGGTTGTGTAACATTTTACCACTCTCTCTCTTTTTCTCTTCCTCTCTTTCTTTCTTAGGCCCACTTATCTTCATGCTAGCAAAATTCTGATATTTGATTATGAGGGGAAGATGGGAAGAAAAGTTGATATCACTCTTCTTCAAGTGTTCCTGGATCAGTCACCAAGTTGACTCATGTTTCTCAATTTCAGCTTTCTAGTTAATGATATAGCCGCTCATAACCAGACATATTATTAATGGTTACATAATTGTAACCAGTCCTTTAAAGGCATTAATGACCTTAAAGATGGTGCTTCTCCTTTTTGCAATGCCATTAACAAATATGTATCTCCTTTCATTTCAGGACAATTTAGTGCACAGCAAAGATGGTTGCTCGCTTTTCTTTGGAAATAAACATTTATTTTTACAAGAGAATATTACAAAATAGATTATAATTACAAAAAATCATTCATTTAACCCACATTTAACATCATCTTACCCTTATTATTGAATAGCAAAGCTCCAGAGACAGAAACTCACCATCTACATGAACAGGACCAGAGCCTGATTTTGACTCGGCGTAGGAATGCACTGTTATTTCTTATTATTTTTTAAAATGCTGAAATTTTAATAAATATGCAATAATTTAAATATTAGAATAAATATTCTTATCACGTAAATGATAAAAACGAAAGAAAAAAATAAAAGCGTATATTAGTCTCAAAACTTTTGCCCATGTCTGTCGGTCACCACTAATAAATAAGGAGGCCCCAAAAGAGCGGAATTTAGTGGTAAACCCCCGCCGGACTCTTCCTTGAGAAAGTTTATTTTGTACTGGATTGCAGAGCACCAATCTAGTGATCGCATAGAAACAGTTTAGTCATTAGATAGGAACAAGTTTAGCGACACCCATGTTTTGAGATCAAAGAGAAGCCGTTTAGTGGAGGCAGAAAACAGTTTCTGTTATCATACAAAAACAGTTTAGCAATCAGACATGCAAACAGTTTAGTGATCACACACTAGCAGTTCGAAAAGGATTATTAATCGCTCAGAAGTACTTAAGCGATCACTAAGAAACAGTTTAAGCATCACAAGGAATCAGTTTAGTGAGCAAACAAAACTAGTTTAGTGATATCACAGAGCTGTTTATTGGTCACCCAGAATCAGTTTAGTGGTCGCACAGAAGTAGTTTAGTGGGTAAACAGCAGCAGTTTTGTGTGGACGTACAAGCAGTTAGGAAATTACACCTAAATAATTTTGTGATCACCCACACAGCCAATTTAGTGATCTTTATGATAATGTTTAGTGATCACACAAAATAAGTATGGTGACCAAAGATAAGCAGTTTACTGATCGCCCAGAAGCTTTTTAATGATTACCTAGAAGCAGTTTGGTGCTCGTTTTGAAGTTTAGTGCTCATACAGAAGCAGTATGGTTATCATCACGCAGAAGAATTTTTGTGATTACACATATGCAGTTTAAAGTTCGCTCATAAGGAGTTAGTGTGTAGGGGTGCGAAAATGTATCAGAGGAAAATTCCTTCCAAATCGATAATATAAATAGCACATTAAATTACCAACTCGAAACGGACTCCGCCGTAGCGTTCGAAACTCAGTCCACATTTTTTACGAAGAAAACGGAACCTCAAGGAAAACGACTTCAAGAGCTAACTCATCAAGAAGTAAGAAGAACTCATCAAATCATCAAACATCAAGAACAAATCATCACGTCAAGTTAAAAGGAAGATGCATCAAGAAAGGAAGGATACGAAGATCAAAAATTAACCCAGCCAACTTAAAGAAGAAGGAATCTCAGCCAACAAGAATACCAAGAGTCAGATAAATGGAAGACAAATGTTTCAAGGGGCAACTTCAGTCAAGAAGAAGTAAAGAGATTCGATAAATAAGAAAAGATATAATAAACAGACCCCACCCATAAGTGATCCCAAGGAAAATATTTTGTGATCGCAGGCAAGCAGTTCATTGATCACAGGATCTGATTGGTGATCAAGTAAAATCAGTTTAATGTTCGCCCAGAAATAGTTTAGTAATCATACTGAAGCAGGTAAGTTATCATCACACTGCCGCATTTTAGTGATCACACATAAGTATAGTAATCGTTGAGAAACAGAATAATGATAACAGGTTTTGTGATCGCTCGGAAGCAGTTTACTCACTAAACAGCAGCAGTGTAGTGTTCTTGCAGAAGCAGTTTAGTGATCATACAAATGAGTTGAGTGATCGGACAGAACCCCTTTAGTGATCGTCAGGAAGCAGTTAAGAAAGACCTCTTGCTCATCGTCTCTTTCCCGCCGCCCGCTTCTCCGCCAGCAAGCATCTTCCTGCAATTCGCTGAGTCTCTTCTTTCACATTTGAATTTTACCGGTTAGACTTTGATGGCAAGCCCCCCCCCCACCTCCCCTTCCCTGGAAATAAAATAGGTTTGTCTAACAGCGTCGCTCTATCTCTCCAGAATTCCTAAAGTAGTCTCCTCTTTTGGCTTTTTTTTCATTTTTCATTCGTTATCGTCTGCTTGTAGGTGTTCGCGTTGGTTCATATTTTTCTTTGCCCTTCTCCATCACCTCCTAAACTTTGCTCGGGTACAGTCCGTTATTTGTCCAGTGCAGGTTCAGGCTACCCTCGTTCGGGACCCTCTTATTCCTCGTTGTCACTCGATGATAAATAATTAATACCTGGTGATGGAAAAATAGATGGCGAGGAGGCTGGAAATCTTCCCCAATCGGCACCAATTTGTCATCCTTTTTGACAAGCTCTCAAGGGCGAATCAAACTATGTATTTTCCTTCTCTCTTTTCCCTCTCTTTCTCCCCTCTTGAGTGCCTGCCCCCCCACGCCCTCTATCGTGAGGCGAGATAGCTTCCCCTCTACCGACCTGTTGGCCTCTACCTACCAATGGCATTAAGGAGATGCGTGGCTAGTTGGATCTCGGTTCCTAAAATGGTTTGGTGCAAGAATCCGCTAAAATGGCTAAATTTTGCGATTGCCTAATTTTTCATTAACTTATATAGAAGACTTAAATTTGAAGGGGATTTGCCACTACACATCGAATACTATTTCAAAAATAAAGGCAATGTTTTAAAACAAACAAGAATATATAAAAGTATGCATGTATATATTTTGGTCTGGGGCCTCGTCCTCGAGTGAGGGGAGCCTAGGGTAATTTAGTGTATATTGTTTAAATTAAGAGTTATAAAGTTAATTACGTGTATTCACCTATTTAAATCATACCTGTATTCACCTATTTAAATCAATTATTTGTTACCTTTCAATACACATGTTTATATCAATGAAGTTCAAAGATCTCTAATTTATGAAACACTGGTAGATAATAGTTGATATTAGGATAATAGATACCTAATCAAGCCAATCAATGTATAGCCATGACCAAAGGTTTTCGGACACCTGGAATTTTTTTTATTCCTTGAGTGTATTTGTAATATGTCGGTGTAAGTTTGAATAAATGTGTATAATACATCGGGAAAGCAAAATAAAAGTGCAAGCTTCTTTATAACATTTTTTGGAATATTTATAATCGCGATGCTATTGAAATGTAGGAAATCCTGATATCATATGCGGTATGTTACAGTCAAAATGTCTTGATATAACACATGATTTATGTTTATTGATATCATATTCCATGTCGAAAGGGTCTGATAATGATCTGATAGTGGCGAAAACACGTAACTATACCGTTGAGGAAAGAAATTCTGCTACGCACGATGTACAACAGGGGCGGGCAACCTTTTCCGAGTGAAGGACGGATGAGACTTTTGGGAGCAGGCCGCGGGCCCAGTGGCAAACGAAATCCCCAAAGTGACCATAGATATATAAAGAGAATACATTATACAAGAATTTTATTGAAAAACATACAAATCAGTGAGAAGGCTGGTGCTGCATGGCGTGAAGAAGTGTTTTAATGTCCAAACAGTATCTGCCGGTGTACTCGCACAAAATGGTATGCTCGCACTCATATCTCAGTAAGGATTCATCGCAGCGGAAAAAAGTCATAAGCATTTTCTGTTTAGAATTGACTCTTCTACAACTTTGGACCCGATGGAATCTTTCGTATCTGTGAGGGAAATGCAGTTTTGTCTCATTTTGTACTCATTTGCACTGCCAAACGTAAGACTCATTCCCCTCTTCCTCTACAAGTCTACTGAGACAGATGCTGTTTAGCAGAATTTATTTATTTATTTTGGGGGGCTGGGGTTTTGGGGGCCGGATTGCAATATTAATGCCGAGCAAGGTGGCAGGCCAGACGCTAGGCCTCCGCGGGCCGGATTGCAATATTAATGTCGAGCAAGGTGGCGGGCCAGACGCTAGGCCTTCGCGGGCCGGATTGCAATATTAATGCTGAGCAAGGTGGCGGGTTAGACGCTAGGCCTTCGCGGGCCGGATTGCAATATTAATGCTGAGCAAGGTGGCGGGCCAGACGCTAGGCCTTCGCGGGCCGGATTGCAATATTAATGTCGAGCAAGGTGGCGGGCCAGACGCTAGGCCTTCGCGGGCCGGATTGCAATATTAATGCTGAGCAAGGTGGCGGGCCAGACGCTAGGCCTTCGCGGGCCGGATTGCAATATTAATGCTGAGCAAGGTGGCGGGCCAGACGCTAGGCCTTCGCGGGCCGGGTTGCAATATTAATGTCGAGCAAGGTGGCGGGCCAGACGCTAGGCCTTCGCGGGCCGGATTGCAATATTAATGCTGAGCAAGGTGGCGGGCCAGACGCTAGGTCTTTACGGGCCGGATTGCAATATTAATGCTGAGCAAGGTGTCGGACCAGACGCTAGGCCTTCGCGGGCCGGATTGCAATATTAATGCTGAACAAGGTGGAGGGCCAGACGCTAGGCCTTCGCGGGCCAGGATCTGACCCGACCCTGATGTACAAGGAGCGTTTCAGTTGTCGACTAATCGTCCGTAGTGGGGCGGGTCATATTCCCATTTTGCAAAAATGTTAAAGAGGATCTGAGAAAGTGATAACATGCAAGAATGACCTTTTTCTGAATGACCAGGGGTCAGTACACAACGTGATTACAGGTTTCTGCCTCGCCTGAGCAGTTAGAATCGTAAAAAATCCGCAGTCCAGCCGCAACATGAACATATAGACGTAGGTCAGGTTAATCCATACGTCAGAACAGTCCGTCGCAAACTGCTTGCGCAATGCCTGTGGTCATGTAAAATACCCCAGAAACCTCTGTTCTACCTTGAGCAGAAACGTCTTCTAATTGTTTAGGCACGTCAACACCGAAACTTAGACATGCATTAATGGAGGCGTGTCTTATGGTTGGATGAGTACACGTTCTAGTTGTTCTCGACCCAAAGCAAAGTTAGGTTTTCAAGGAGACCAGGGGAACGGTGGAACCGAGATTGTAGAGTGGCAACATTAAAGCAAAGCGAGTACTCTGTAATAGTATGAGGCTGGATGTCAAGTTAAGGAGTGGGACGTTTTATATTTTATGATCAACCCATGAATCCAGAGAAGTCAAGCTGTAATAATTCCCCCAGAATAGGCCCTATTATATCCAATAGAGGGAAGGGGTTGATTTTCTGTCGGTACACCGAGCAGTCCTCTTTTAGTTCCTTTCTCTTTGTGGAGGAATTTCAAGTGGAATTTCATTTCCAGCACGGAAGTTCCATGTGCTGGAGAAGATTCTGTTAGGCTTAAATTGGTAAGCCTAACCCCCCTCCCTTCCACAAGCGGTAGCCTCGAACCACGTTCACCACGGTCCATCTTTACACGGGTTAGAATGGCCTCGGCAAGAAGATTCGAGGCCATTCGAGAGTAGAGCTGTTTCCTACTACTACCCTCCCTCCATCCGCGGGAAGAGCCTCAGGCGTATATAGTGCTCGTTTCCCATGAGACCGACACAGAGTTGAGAAGTCTCGCCCGGACCCAAGAAGATTCCCCTAGTTCCAAGTCAGGTGCTAACACCAAAGCAAAGTGACAGCTGAACTATTTGCGTATTGGAATTAGCCCCAGCCAGTGAGGTAATTCCATTTAACGATCGCTACCGAGTGATTTTTCCGACTTCTCTCATCAACTCCTGTCGAAGCCCTCCTCGTTCGCCCCTCGTTTTCGGGTGGCAGAAATACTCTCCTCTGGACCGGACGTTACCGCCCCCCCCTTTTTTGGAGAACCTTCATCACTTTAAGTTCCCGCTCAGAAGTTTTGAGCGCCCTCGCCTCACGTGCAGAAGACATCTGTGAAGCCTTACCCCGTCGTCTCACCCGGAATCCTCCGTAAGCTAACCCCTCTCCCCCCTTCAGTAACCCATTTGAGTTAATTCCCACCCATTGAATAGTCTCCTCCTATAATACATTAAATTTTAACTTCATAGTCTGATGCATGACTACAATTCCCCCCCTCGTTTACTGATGTAATTTTCCCATCAATTCTCTTATTATTTTCTTTGTAAATAAAATTATATTTTTGTGCATGCCTCTTTAAATAACCTTGAGCTTTTCTATTGCCCATATTATACCTGACCTCGTTGCACTCTTATCTAGTTGTTTTGCCCGTCGAAACTCATGGCGTTCCTTCCCTTTTGTCGGTTCGCCTTTAAGTTATTGGTCCCTCCCTCGTAGATATAATATGGTATTGATGTAATGTAATGTCATACCACGACACTCTTCATTGCGGGTTTATACTAAAAGGAAGCAAGAAAGGAAGGGTATCACTGATGATCCAAACTTTCATCTACTCCATCTTACTTCTCTCTCACCAGAAATTCATCCTAGATGCTTGCGAGTTATAAATTTTATCGGTGAATTTAGTGCCTGACAAATAACTGTCACCCTGCCCTCCTCCACAACATGGCCTTTAGATCTAAAGCGATTTGCCGAACTTTTTATTTATGGCTATTGAGATCGTATGGAAATTTGTTTTTATCCAATAGATGTAAATTGTCGGCTTGGAATCAATTTGGAATTTTTTGTTCAATATGCACAGGATAAAAATTGAATATTCGAAGTTATTTCACTTTTATTAAAACCAAGTGGGGCAATCCCCATTCCAACACGAGGTCACCTTTGTTTCACGTTAACCGCCTATTCATTTTATGGACTTTTCTACATAGTTCTGAGACTTTTTCCAAGATATTGAATGCAAAGGAAGCTAATTTAGTTAGTTTTCTAACTAAATCATTTTTATTCACTTTTCATGACTTCAGCGCTTTATTTCACATGATTTTTACCAGTGGTGCAAATGACATTCAACCTTTGAATTTGCAACGCTCAACAAACTCACTTTTTCACCTTCAAGTCCCAAAATGCAATTTAACTTCTGGACAGAACTGATCAAATCTGTCATTTTCATTGTGTGGTGGTTCAACTTCGTTGTAAAGATGATTTATCTTCGTTTCTTTGAAGTTAAAAATTAAGAGGAAAGATTGATTGCATTATTGTCTATCATAGTTCTATGGATTAAAAAGGAAGTTGGGGAACTAGAGGATAAGAAAGTAGAAGATAAAAGAAACAAAACTAAAGTAGAAAATAAGAGAAGAGATGAAAAGAATTGCCCTTACTCATCATCTTTTAATGGTGGATGGGCATTGGGAGACTTCAAGAACAACTTGTTCAAAGAGCACAAGTACTCCTAAACACGAATTCCTAAACAGAGCATCCTAATGGTGCTCTCGATGGTGTTCATAGCTATTTTTTTTTAACTGGCAATTAATGGCAGTTGTTTCCTAACCTAAACACTAAATATCTTTCATATATTTATATCCATTAATGTATTATCACCACTTTTAAGACCTATGGTCTTTTTCTTCCACAACGTTTCGAAAATCATTAATTTCGTTCTTCGAAACATGAAAAATGCGCCTCGTCCTGAATTCTTTCCTGAAAATTTAGGATTGTCTTGACTTTTCGAATTTTCTGTTTTGTTTTTCGTAATTTTTTGTTACATTTTTAACAAATTTCAGTTTAGTTCCATTTCTTTTTCTCTATTATCCCCAACCACCGCCCACGCTCCGACCAGTGGCAACTTTTTGCATTCGATGAAGTTGATTTCTTAACTTGAACATTTGTCTTTGCTGTCACATTGTGGGGTTTCGTGGCTCCTTTTAGATCTGCTCCTTTATGAGGTCGGTGCCACAAGCAGTAGTGACCCTTGATTGGGACTCCACGTTACGGTCAATGTTCTATAAAGCATAAGTGCAATCTATTCTAACAATGCCCTTCGCTTCTTCTTTTTCTGTCCCTGCCAATTCTTTTATTCTTCAATTTCCTGCCCTAACTTTGACTGGGTATTTCAATCGTATTATCACCAAAATATGTTTTTCTCGTCTGTATTTTAAACGTCCTTTGTTTCACTTCTTATTAAGAAAGAATGTCAGAAACTCGTAATTGGATTTACCTCATAATTTACCCCATAATCCATTACCCAATACTGTAATTATCTTTTGAATACTTCTGAGTATTTTTATTTTTCTTATCTGGGGTGGTTCAGTCCCCTAATCTAAGGGAAAAAACCTACCAAAGAAGAAAGACGAAAAAAGGGCGAGAAAGGGAAAGGGGAAAAAAACGTTGTATTCGGTGAGATAGAAAAGCAAAAACGCATCGAAAAAACAGAAACAACGAAATCCGGAATAACAGGATAATAGAAATGGTAAAAGAACCCCACCGAAAACGACAGGTGCAGCTAAGGCAGCATATACAGAGGGTGCAAAGCCAGCGACAACAGAAAAGGCAAAACTAACCAAGGCAACCCAAATTATTTGGCCACCCGAACATTCATCGGGGGATTGAAGCAGGTTTTCTTTTACGAGTTTTTATTTTATCGAGGAAAAGGTAAGAAAGTTGCCTTTTTGGGGGAAATATGTGAGGGGATTAAGGCTAGGTTAGATGACATAAAATCAAGACTTACGAATAATTTGGCTGGAATCGAGACATTATAACAAACAAGGAAACAACCGAACGCCAGAAAACGCAGCAAACAACCATTTTTGAAGTTGTTATGACATATATAGATATAAAAAAAGAGAAATACACTATATGGAGCTCTACAAGTACATAAAATGATAATTCAGACAAGGAGTAAAAAGCAAATATACTTAAAAATGGGGCAGTTTGATCTCGGAGACAAACATAAAAACGAAACCGAAAATATAGTCAGACAGAGACTTATGGACGGTGTTGCGTTGCCTTGGTTACCATAACTCCGGATACGTAGAAGCTACCAATTTACCAACCAATCAGTACTCATGTTACTAAGGCTAGCCATTTGGATGTATCTTCTAGGCAGTCTAATATGTAATGGTTGGTAAATTGAAATAAGAAAAAGAAACTGGTGTAACGAATGAGAACATTTTAACTCACTGGAGTGGAATGGGTGAGTGGCAGACGGAAAAAGGGCGAATGAAAAAAGAGGTAAGAGGATAGAAATGGAAAAACAGCAAGTTTATTGTAAAGTTAAAGTATGAATTTTTGCCTTACTGTGGGCAATTTTGAGATTCAAAATGCCCACACATCTTCCATACACCTCAGCCCCAAGCATGCAAATCACCTCATCCTACCCAAAGGAATTCATGTGTTTCCACCAAAGAGCCATAAATGTGAAATTGGCTCCTTTGCGCTATCTCATTCCATCCTCCGTTTGAATCGACTCACGGCCTTCATTGTTCGTGTGCTTTTATGTTTCTTTCACCATCATCGCCAAAGGTGGAATTTTCCTCCAAGTTTTCTTCTCCATACGAAATTCTCTCAATTATCAGCGGTATATCTTTCATCTATCGCTACTCCATTTTGCAGTCGATGGTGAATCTATTTTATTTATTAAGAGGATGAATCTAATTTTACCTTCAAATGTGTAATTGCGGCGGATGAAAAGAATGAGAGAGAATAGAGGCAGAAGTTCTTGAATCGAAAGAACAAGAATAGCATATAGAAGCGGAGGATAAGAGTGCTAAATCTATCCCTTGTCAGCGTTAAATGATGGATAAAAGAAAGACTTCAGCCAGGATTGTGCCTTGAACGACAACAGCTCCTTGTATAATAGAAACCTTAGTTAGCCAAGTGAATGTAACCTAAACTATTTGAAAAGATAATAAGTAATTGATTGATTGAAATGTTAAAATACCGTTTGAAATAAATATTTAAAACCTAAGAGCTATGTTAATAATAAACTAACAAGAATGCCAAGCCCGGAAATCAGAGTAAAACCCCTCAATGGAATCGACACGAATTGAAGAACCTAATTAGAAGAATAAAAGAGGAGAAGAGGTCTCTCCCTGCTACATGATAAAAGATTCTAGTAGCTCCGAGATCAGGGCACTTGCCTTTAGCAGGCCAACAGCCCCAATTCATTGACAGTAAGAGCAACGTAGGCCACTGATACATTATAATGGAAATGTTATATACATGTAGCGAGAGGGATCGGTTCTTTCTTGAGGATGTCCGAACAAATAAGTTCGTTTTTGGATTTTTATAAAACAACTTGATGAAAATATAACTTTATTTCTGAAGTTGAAGTTTTTTTATAAGATGAAAGGCTGAAGTTAGTGAGCCTAGATCCATTTTTCAGGGGAGGGAAGTGATGTCATCGAACGCCTTAGTACTGCTGATATGATGCCATGAACATAATGTCTAGTTTATATGTGTAGTGAAGAAAAGAGAAGAAAGATATATATATATATATATATATATATATATATATATATATATATATATATATATATATATATATATATATATATATATATATATATATAGAGAGAGAGAGAGAGAGAGAGAGAGAGAGAGTTACAAGGAGTAACAAGGAGTCACAAGGAAAAGTTGTACCTCAAAGAACATTGCTGTCCATACCGTGGAGGTACTATTTTGGGAAGGCCCTAAGCTATAGCTTAAGAGAAAGCATAGCACAAACTATGGCTCTCCCCTCCCACCCGCTTTGGTGGGAACAGAAACCGGAAAAGACACCTGATTGTGATGAGAAAAAGGATCACAATTAATAAATTTTAATAGTATAGCCGAAAACTATTTTACTTGTTTCTATAATCTACGTTCTTTCCCTTTTCATGGATTACATCGTTCAGTCTAGAATTGAATTGTTCTATAGATAAATTATTCACTACCTTGACGGTTCCATGTAGTGCAGATGTTATATGAGAAGTAGTTCCCACAAATACTAGTCTAGAACGGGGGCAAATCCAACATGTAACCATGGTTACGGGTTGGATTTGTGTTCAACGTGAACATCCTTGTGTAGTCCAGGTTTTTGACACCCCTTAAAATCTTGAAAGTCTCTATTAGCTGGCTTTATAATCAGCGTGTCTCCACGAAAAAAGCCCCAATTCTTGACGCCTACGCTGATAGCCTTTGTGCCTAAGTGAGGGAATTATCTTGGTGGCCCTAACCTGGACACGTTCCAGTCTATCTATTTCTTTACACAGTGTAGGGGACCAGAATTGAACGGCGTATTCCAAGTGACATGTGACTAGAGAGTTGTACAATTTGAGGAGAATCTCCTTGTATACGGAAAAGAAATTGCCTCTTTATGTAACCCAATAGTCCTTGTGCCTTTTTTTCTACATCGGCACACTGCCTGGAAAACTTTAGGAGGCTGCTGATTTGCACACCTAAGTCCTTTTCCAGGTCCGTCACCTCCAGAACTATACTTAACAAGTGTTAGTCTTCTCGAGGATTGGCATAGCCACTGTGCATCGTCTTGCACTTGTCAAGGTTAAATGGCATCAACCAGTTCTCCGACTACTCACTTAATCTCTGAAAGCTGCTTTGTAGATTTTCCACCCCTTCGCGTGAACTCACTCTGCCTTCTAATTTTGTATCGTCCGCTCACTTGGATATCGAGCAAAGCAACACATCGTCTATATAATTTATATAGATGATGCACAAGAGTGGACCGAGCAAGGAACGATGAAATACCCAACTATTCATGGGGGGGCCATCTTGAGGCTATTCCGTTTATTCTCACTCTTTATTGCCTGCCTGACAACCAGTTCTCGATCCAGCTTGCCAACCTACCTGTAATGCCAGCCGCGCGGACTTTGCATATCAACTTGCGGTGTTGCACCTTATCAAAAACCTTTTGAAAGTCCAGGTATAAGATGTCCACAGCCCGACTACGATGGTACTCACCCAAAATGCCGTGAAAGAATTCTAGTCGATTTGTGAAACACGATCGGTTCCTGCAAAATCCGTGTTGGGAATCTAGGATCAAGTTGTGTGTTTCTAAGTGCTTTACTTTTTTTATGCTATCATGCTCTCTAACATTTTGCCCACAATGGAGGTCAGACTTATAGGCCGGTAGTTACCCGGTTTTGTGGCGCTCTCCCTTCTTAAATATGGGGATCACGTCCGCCGTCCTCCAGTCCTTTGGTACTTCCCCAGTTTCCAACGATTTGTTAAAGATTGCAGTAAGTTGTGGAGCAGCTCACCGCTTACTTCACGAAAGACTCTAGGGAGAAAGCCATCTGGACCCCGAGACTTGTAGGGATAAGGTTCTTTATTCTAGCCTCTACTTCCTTGTAGTCTAATATTTTCTCGCTTAGGTTTTGCCCTTCATTGAGATACACCCCCGGCCTCTGGGAGGGACCATCTTCCTCCATTGTAAACACAGAGGTGAAATAGTCGTTCAACCCGTTAGCGATAGCCAGATTCGACTCTTGCAATGCGCCAATGTCATCTCTCAGATGTTCTATGCGCTGGCGAACTAGTTTGTAACTATTTAAGTGTAGGAAGAATTTCTTTGGGTTTTTTTTGCAGAGGGACGCAACCCAAAGGTACTCATTGCATTTAGCTTGGCGTACCAGTGTTTTAACAGTTCTAAAATTTTGTCTATACTGCATGAGACTCTCGTTGCTACCACTACTAATCCATTTAGCATAGCTCTTTTTTCTCTTGCAAATTTCTGAGTTAATGATGCGATTGAACCATTTAAGTTGAACAGATTTTTCATTCACCTCTTGTTGAGGAAGGAACCTGGACTGCTAGTTTATGAAGCGGCCTTTGAATCTCAGCCAGTTGGCTGAGGCACTTTCACAACTTACAAGTTCCAGTCAGCTTATCGCATCTCGTAGACAGTTAAAGTTAGTGCGGCGGTAATCGGGTTTGTAGGCAGCATCGCGAGGTGGACTGCCGCACGGAGCGTGTATGGTGAATAAGACTGTTCGGTGATCGATACCACTCAGACATTTACCCATGCTCAGTCCGGAAACCATCTTATCCTCGGTGGTAAGTACCAATTCTAACAAGTTCTCACCTCTCCTCGACTCTTCGTTCCACAGGTTCGTATATAAACGAGTCCCCTTCTTTGCGCTGCCTTTGTGGCATGTATACCACCACGAGTCGGTATAGGGATCTGCCAAGATTTATGTCTACTCCTAAGATCTCGTAGACACTTCTAAAATTGCAATCAACCGCGGGAAAGTAGTTACGGACGTATAACAATACTCCGCCATCTTTTCGATGGGGTTTATCGTGGTGGAATATCGTGTAACCGGGAATCATATACTCACCCTCGAAATCTCGAGTGCCAGTGTGAAGCTAGGTTTCTACGATGGCAACTACGTCCTTTCGGGTGTCACCGGACAATACGACCACAAGGTAGTTCCACTTGTTTCGTATTTACCTGGCGTTAAGGAATAGGCATTTAAGGGTACGGTAGAGTTGTTGTACCCTGAAGGGGGCACATCACTTCGAACGCCCCCCGATTTGCAAAGATCTGCCACATGGTGAACCGGTTCTTCTTCGCCGCTAGAAGGTTCTGTACTTCCCCCATTTTGAGATAAAGCCAGTTTGCCAGAAATGGGAGCCCCGTCGTTTATCTTCCTGACCTCCAACCCTGCCGCCTTCTCATGGAAGCCCGGTTCCTCCTCGGCCGCAGAGTTCTCTATACCTCCTTACGGTCGAGGTGAGTTGGGTTCACCAGTGACGGAGGCCTCTACGCCTTCCCCTCCTGATCCTAACCCTGTTATGTTCCCCAAGCGCTCTACCGGTAATGCTCGTGTCGCCCTCATCAGCCAGAAGGTGTTCTGGTCGATGAAATCAGCAAGAGCTCTCTTACCTCAGCTACTGAGGTGGACACCATCCTTTGTGTACAGGCCGTCACATCCAAAGAACCGATCAAATGGATTCAAGAATTTGACGCCTATCATTGCACATATGTGCCCTAAGCTCTCATTGATAGCGATAAGTTTGCTAGTTGCGTGCACATTCACAAACATTCGGGGTACAATCCCTACTAACAATTCCCGCTTGGTCTTATCGCAAAGATCCTCCGCCGTCACCATTGAATTCACCAGGATGGCTTCGGTGTTACCGACCCCTCCTTCTATGATAAAGAGATCGTTCCCACTCACCATCGAGAAGAGTACACAGTCCCTGGAGGGAATCTTCACCCTCCCGACCTCCTCCCGAGTGCCTCGTTGCTTCGAACTGGAAGGCATCGGACCTCCCATCTATATCCAAAACCTTCTCCAAGGTGGCTCTCTAGGCCTCGGACCTGAGGGTCCCCCACCACAACACCTTGCACTTCTCTATTTGATCGCAGCACAAATCATTTCAGATGCGTTGCTTTCTCCTTCGTGGTCCCGGAGGCCGACTTACTATTTAACTCTTTTGCCCCCAATGGTGTCGACGATTCTCCTGTGGCTGCTGCAGCAACTTCCTTTCCCTGCCCTTTCTTTTTACTTTTCCTCTTCCCTTTTTTCTTGCTTAAGTCAGGCCCACTACCTATAACCCCAGCCAAGGTGGTGGTTTTCGCCTCTGTGCCCACCATGGGTATCGCGGATTCACCCGTGGCTGATTCATCAACTCCTCTTCCCTTCCGATTTTTTCCCTGTTTCTTCTTCTCGCTTACAGGAGCCCCACCAGAGGCTGCAACCTGGTTCACAGCATCTAACCCCTCAGACTGCGCTGGGTTCCTGCCGGGAGAAGCCGACAAAGCCACAACTTCAGCATAACTGCCACTGGCATCGAGGTTTCTTTCGCCATTCCCTCTAATAGTCCTCAAAGGATCTTTAGGAGAAACACAAACTTGGTTGGGCTCCCCCCTCGCACATTGACCCTTTTGCGCTTCTACTTTGTTCCTCTCTCCCTCCCCAGAGTAAGCTGTACCAACTCTTCCGTGTCCAAATTTCCTATGATTATTTACTTCCCCCATCTATCTCTGTATCTCTCCTACGGTCTATCGCAATTCCACCCGTGGAAGTCCCGTCCCCGTCACGTGGCTAAGGCGGCTGACCTGCTCCCAAAGTTGACCGAGCCGGTTTTTCAGTTCCGCCAACTCTCGGAGGCAGCCATTCTCGCTAATCATTTCCTAATTTATGGTAATTGGAGGCAGCCAATCTCGCTAAACATTTTCTGGTTTGTTCATACGATTGCATAATTCGCAAATGTGAAAATATGAAAAAAAAGAAACTTATCACTAAAGAATATATAAAAAAACAAATGACTGGGTACATACGGCAAATAAAATCAATATTAAAATGTAAAGTGTTAAATAATGTACACCGAGAGAAATAATTCATATACATTGGCTAGTCAACGAGTCAATGCATGATCGGTGCTTCTCACTTTTACCCAGTCAGCAAATATATATCAAAATTTAAATGAGAATCGGCCTATTTCGATACGACTGAAAGAGCAAATAAATACTTCTCACTTTTCATTCTCCTAGCAATGTTTTCTTTGTCATTTCACGCTTCAATGATGGCAAAAATGGAAGTTGGAGCATAATTAATTCAAATCTAAGGGAATGAATCAAGTCTTTACAAACCGACAGATGTTAATCACTAACCTTGAGATGACAGTGCTCGTTTGTGAGTTAAAAATTTGTTGGTATATAAACACGCAAAAGTTGAAAATGGTTTTAGGTCTCACGAATTGGCTGTGGCACTTCATTTGCAACAAAATATCTTGCGTGTTGCATCTTATCAACAACAAATTTAAAGAGTTGCACTGGATGCCATTGGTCATAATCGTCAATAAAAGTTATTCTTTTCTTTTCACCTCTGTTTGTCTATTTGGCTGATGGTTGTTTGTTTTGTTTCGCAAGAAGAAAAAAATATTTATTAGCAAATATTAGATATCGTTTGGTCATTTCATATCGACGCCCTCAAGTGAAAATACTATTTTTGTTATATGTGTATTTTTAGTCTTTTCTTAAATAAACCCAAATTGAAAAGGGGTAATTCCTACCCCTAAAATCGAAAAGGTTGCTAAAGTTAAAGTTAGGAAAAATTAAAATGTGTAGAAGGTCCATTTAGAGTTTCTTGTGAAAATTGTTCCGACGTGAGAGGAACTGATAGACCCTTTCCCCGAAGCTAAAGGTATAAAATTATGGACCTTGTCAAGAATAAGGAACCAAACACAATAGAATTTTGGCGGTTGTTATTCTTGACGGTAAAATTGGGATCGCTATTCTTCACATGGAATGTCCCCAAGGACCGTTTCATAACTCAGAGGGTAGTTTTTATTATCATAAATTAGCTGAGGTAATTGTTCAAAATGATTTCATTGTGTTCATCCTATAAACAAAAACACCATCGAGACCATGGTCCTAGATGGCAAGTTTGGATGTTTGGTCTCAGCAGTTAAGGAGATGGAAGTAGTTGAACACAAGGACCAAGAAATCCTTTTACTAATAATCGAAAAAGTGGTAAGAGATGGATTAATAATTATCCATAGGGATAAATGCAGAGCCCACAGAAACATGACCAATAATCCAATTTACCAGCATAGAACTGTCAACCACTCTTTGTACTTGGGTAAATCACAGATAAACTTTCATTCACAACATATCGTCGAATCGTATTGGGCAAGACATGAGGCAAAAACTAACAAGATGTGAGGATGCATAGGCGAATTTCCTTCAGGTTATTTATAAGAGTTCACGTGGCTGGAAAAAAATCTAGTAGAGCAGTTAATTAATTCCTATAAGGCAATTTCCACTTAATTTACTTTGTAATAAATTAATATAACATTCATTTTCCTTTCAGTAAATTGTTTTATTTTTCTTCGATTCTTCTTATTTAGTAAATTGTTTTGTTTACTTTCATTAATAAAGTAGAGCTCACCTGTTTAATTTTTCCTTAAAATGATTTTTATAGGAGAGGTCGTTGTTATTCTTTACAAGGAAAACATTTGTATTTCCTATTCTCGACACGATCTAAAGTATTCTTGTTCTGTACTTGTGATGCTTCGTCGTGGAAGCTGAAATTCGAAGAATAGTTGGAAATATTAAACTGGACGTGGATAAGAGAATCAAAATTCATAGTGGATACACAGTAATTTCGATTTATAACTTTGATACATTTTATAGTCTTTTATTCTATTTGTCTTTCTAACCTTAATTTAATAATATCTCAGCAAATTGTATTTGATGTGCGAAAGAAAAAACCCAGCTCCTTAAAGTTGTCTAATTTAATATGTCGTAGGATCATGTAGTCCTCCCTGACCTTTGCTGCCCTTCCTAGATGTTGGGGAAGGTGGCGACAAACAAATATACGGAAATGTCTCCCTATTAAGTGCGTGGAAACTAAGGACGAGTGCAAATTCTAATATTGGCCGACTTGGATACTATTTCAATAGGCTTCGAGTGGTTATAGGATACAAACAAGCGAAACAAAATAGTATTTAATACTATACAAACAACAAATGAGATTAACAAGAATGATACACTTTACCAATTACGTTAATCGTTCGGCAAATGAAAATTGAAATGAATTTACAAAGAATGATATTGTCTGAGCCGTACAAGGCACAATAATTACCTGAAAGAGATTAAGAGGAAACTATGAAGTGAGTCTTGCGGTCAGAGAGCGTCACACCTCTTCGACGATGAAAAATAAAATGTAATGGCTTACGATTTTCTGGAGGAGACTTCGAGTAGTCGCTCGGGGGAGTATTCTTCTTGGGGAAGCGTAGCTAAGCGCGTTATTCTTGACTGAGTCTTTCGTCCTTGACCTCCGTCGTTCAGAATAATGGTTTCTGCCTGCGAGCCCTTAGGGTGCCGAGTTGTCCCTCGAAAAGTGCGCGTCATCCTTGGATAATTCCGATGACCTCTCAAGATTCTGCGTGAGTACTGTGAGAGTACTGCGTGAATCTTGCTTGCGTGAAAGCGGCATGGACACTGCTCGCCTCCTGAATACTCTGAGAATACTCATTTGATAAGAGCATAAGTTAGAATGTGCAGAGAGAGTGAGATAGGATAAATAGAAATGAAAGTGTGGTGTGTTGGTATGGGTGTTAATGTGTGTAGGATGATAGATGAAGATGATGCAGTGAAGATGTTAAAGATTTGTGCCAGGTTGCCTGGCTAATGCTTTCGTTTTTCTTCTATAATTTTGTTTTTTGAGATACATAGTTATATTAAGCATTGGAGCCTTTGTTTTATTTTGCCCAATTGAGCTTCTGTATAATTTTTTAATTTTGTTTTATTTATTTTTGTGTTCTTTCGCTTATTTATTTATTTATTATTTATTTTATTTTTTTTTTAATAATATGGTCAGGAATTACTTTTAGTTTCTCATCGGGATTCTCATTTGAGTTGTATAGTTGGTAGTCATAATCGGTTGTCCTTTTTTAGTTGTTGCGTTTCTGGTAGTTACATTTATGTACTATAGTTTTATTACCTCTCGATTGGATTGACGTTTGTTAATATTTTTCTCAGGATTCCGTTGAGGCGTTGTTTATAGTGCGTACGACGGATCTCGTCTTCTTGTACGATGGTTTGGTCTATTATATTCTGGGGTATTGTATTTTGAATTTTTTCCCATCGTTTTCTTGCTCGTTTTTGTAAGACTGTGTTTATTGGTTCTATAGTAGATCTGTGGCGAAGTTCTTCTGCTGGTATGTAATCTTGTCTTCTTGTGTTTGTTATGAATCTTGTGGCTTGTTTTGGACTCTGGATCTTCCTAATTTTGGGAGTTACTTAAATCGTTCAAAGGTACTATTGGGTATAGGAGTTTAGGTTGTACTAAGGTCAGGTATAATTTTCTTTTATTTTTTAGTTGATAGTTGTCTGAATCTGTATAGTGCTGATAAGGTGGATTTTGCTTCGATGATTTTTTGTGGTAGATGGCAAGTATAGCCTGTTGTTAATTTTAGTGCGAGGACACGTCCTTCTGTTAAGAAAGGATATGACTATCCATCTTTGCATACAGTGGCTTTTTTCCTTCTGTTCGTGGGTATTAACTTGAACTTATCTTTGTTTTTCTTTATTTTATTCCTTTTTCGTAATCATTTAGGTTTTTAATTTCTTTTCCTGTTCTTTGGGCGATATCTGTGTGATATCGGCCGCTAGTTGTATATACATCGCACATTCCTGGGTTGGATAGGAAAGGTCTCTGGTGTACACTATGTACAGTGTTGGTGAGAGGCAACGTCCCTGTGGGACACCCATTTGCAGATTAATTGCGTCGCCCTTTTGGCCGTTTATCTGCAATACTGCTTTCCTCTCGTCTAGATAGTTGCAGAGTGTTTTGCAGAGGTTTATTTCTAGATTAAGGTCACGGATTTTGGTTTTTAGGCCGAGCAACCACACCTTGTCAAAGACTTTAGCAACATCACGGAGTACAATATTAACTTTGTTGCCTCGCGCTGTTTCTGTAGCAATTTTTCTGTTATGATTGCTAGCTCGGTGTCTGTCCCTGGCTTGCTCCGGATCCCGTGCTGTTGTGGGTTGTATAGGTTGTTTATGTGAAAATAGTTGATCAAACTTTCGTTAAGGAGCTTTTCTAGGACTTTACCTAGAAATTCCAGGAGCGAGATCGGACGGAAGCTTCCGACTTGGTAAGAAGATCGTCTTTGCCGTTTTAAATGCTTGGGGGAAGTATCCCATATTTAGGCAGGCATTGAAGATCTTCACTACCGATTCGTGCACATTTTCTGGGGCATTGGTTAGGTGAGCTTTGGATATCCCACTTTGTCCTGGAGCCTTTTGTTTAAAGGATTTTAAGGCTGTTAGGTATTCATCCATTTGTAAAAGGCTTTCCTTCCCCATCGGATTGTGTCTTTGTTCGTCAACGTTTCTAAACGGTATAGTACGTTCACGTTGTGTTTCAAGGCTATGTATGATTTCTTCTTCGTAGTTTTGGTCGAATTTTTGGTTCTCTTCCGGTGAAATAGAAAAAAGGTTTCTTTCAGTGTGTTCGGAAGTGTTCTTGAAGCTCCTCATTTTGTTCTACTATCTGGTTCTGTATTTTCAGGCTTATTTCCTCTTTTGGCTGTGATCCACGTAATTTCCTGTATTGTCTCCAGAATTTCCTTGGATTCTTTTCTATTTCCATTTTACCTATTACATTATTCCAGAGACAGTCTGAATTTTCCTTGATGAGGGTGTCTATCTTCCTTCTGATTGTGATAATACTTCTGTACCTTTGCATCGTATATCTCGAAACTCTGATTTCATTTATTATGTTTTGAAATTCTTCCATTTCATCTTGGATCTCTTGGGTCCATCTAGGTGCAGGTATGGTTCTGTACTCCATTTTGGGGGTGTGTATACTGTTCGCCTCTCTGTTTTTTCTAAAAATTATTTCTAGTTAGTCATTTATTTCCCCTTTACCTTGGTTGTTAAGAGATCCGGTCTCTATTGTGTTTAAGTATTGTTTGTATCCATCCCAGTTTGTTTTGTTGGTTGCTTTTCTCCGTGTTATTTTTATTTGGATTGGCGAAGTTGAGATGGTGGTAATTATGGTTAAATGATCGGAGGGGGTTGCGGGGCCTGGCTGTATGTGGTGATTTAGATTAAAGTTTTGATTCGCTAAAATAATATCTGGGTTAGTCGAGACTCGGGCTGTGAGATAAATAGGAAAGTCTGGTCCTTCTCTGTTTAGTAGGCCTCTTTGCATTAGGAATTGAAGGATTTTCCCGTTCCATTTGTATGGGTTGTGTACCCTGTTTCCCTGCACCTTGCGTTAAGGTCTCCGGCTAGAAAGGTTGAGGCCTGTCTACGGAAGAGCTTAATGAAATTGGGTATCGGTAGGTACGAGCGTCTTTGGGGTTGGTAAGCCCCGGGCTGGAGAATATATACGATTCCGCCGGGCTGGGGAATATATACGATTCCTCCAGAAGCTCTTTTGTTTGCCGACGGAAGCGATTCTGACTCTGTCCCAAAGACACGGCGGCGATGGTCTTAGCGCCATATCGCTCAATGGTGTCCCGGCTCAAGTCTGACTTCGATATCGCTCCGGAAGTTTACCGAAAGGTTCCGATGGAATGTTCTTCGTCTGTGAGATACTCCTCCCTCTCTTTGTCTGCGCGAATCGCTTTCTCTCTCTCTCTCTCTTTCTCTCTTTCTCTCTCTCTCTCTCTCTCTCTCTCTCTCTCTCTCTCTCTCTCTCTGACAGTATGTGTCTATGAATTTTCCTTTGGGACAATACACTGATGCAAAAATGGTAGATAAAACTTTTGTTGCATTTGTAATTTGTTTTGTTGAATGACCTGAATATTGGAATAAACTTTGAATAAAGCGTATGTATATTCTCCTATTTTGAAAATATTAAACCTTTAATGATTTTTGAAAGATAATCGAGTCTCAGGTTTGTGACAGAATATGTTTTATAATTGCTTAACTTCATATAAATTTGTAATTTTTTTTATTTTAAAAGTAAACAACGAGTAATTAGAAGTCTCCCCCTCCCCGAGAAGCTGATATTTTCACATCTTTTTCTTCTTGCATTGAAAACGAAATGAAGGAAAAAGCATAAAATATAAAACTAAATATGGATCAAGTTTTCCTTTTCAATATCTAATGACGTTGAAGGGTTTAGTAAAAAACAAACAAACAGAAACCTGGGTATTGTCCAAGATAAATGGCATTTCGGTCATAGGATAAATGTTGCTGTATTCAGGTCCGTATCAGGGTAAGTTATTTATGATTAACCGAAAATTGTCAATGGAGATTACCACAAGCTTATACATGGAAAATTATATCTAAGAATAGACCCAAATTGATCAGGTATTTAATGAGTTCATTTCAATAAACATTTAAGAAAAATACAAGGTGAAAATCAGCTATTTTCTGTCCCTCCATATAAACATTTTCAGGATAAAAAGGATTAAAATTTTCTCACTTTGGAGTCGATGAAGAAGAGTATTTAAGGCAGTTCATGAGTATTAAGAGTATGTATACCACCTGCATCGTATTTGTCTCATTAACGTGCTGAGGTTTATTCGGATGTAGGAACTTTTGGGTAAATTAATTTAGTAACCTCTTCCTCACACTCATCTTGGCCACGAGGTTTATTGCTAATGATTTTCGAATAGTTATGGATGGAAAAGCGTCGTGATTTCCGCCTCCATTTCCGGCGAAGGTTTGCGAGCGATCGGCGGAGGGTGAGAAAAGGGAACGGAATGTAAAAATGGGGTTTTGGGTGTTTTAAAGGAGAGGGAAAGAAGCAAGAAATAGGAGAGTGTAAACAATTATTAATTTAAGAAATACAGAACACTTATTAAAGTAGTAAAAGGGGCGAGGGAATGATGGAATGAAATTATTAGAATCCGATAAAGAAGAGGCAAAGAATCGACTCTTAATGCCTCTGAGGAGGCTAAAAAGTTACCACAAATGACCATTAGGGACTCGATTATAGGGGGCTTGAGCCCCACTGAGATGAAATGGGAGAAGGCTGTACTTTAAAGACTGCAAATAAGACCTACCTTTGCTCTGGGGTGGGATCTTTGGGCCCCCACACATTTTGACTTCTCGCAACATCACCACTTTCACCACGACCCACTTCCAAAAATATTTCTAGTGAAGATGACTCCACTGATGGTTGCCATTTTTGAAAAGTAATAGATTTATTTACACAATCCACGATTGAGAGGACATCCCAACCCCCACCTTTGTAATCCAACGAAGGCACAATCAAGCGGAAAGAGAAGAACTGACAGAAATGTCGGGAATATGAGGAAAGTCTCGGTTCCTTTTGACCTCCTCCACAATCACCTTCCTTTCAGTTTCCCCCTTTAGGTGTGAGCTGCCTTCGTTGGATTAGTCTAGATTTAGAAAAAAAAAATTCAATCGGGTCTTGTGTATGGTCTTTCATATGGATACACACCGTGTGAAGCTTATCTCAGTGGTTCCCTGGGGTTTATCTAGTGGTCCGAACGACCGATCATGACAACCGATGGACCGGCGGCGAGTTGGACCCCAATTCCTCATGGAGAGAAAAGAACTTTGATCTTACCATTTGCACGGCGCACCCACATCAGGTAGCAAGAAAAGGAAAAAGCTTCTACAAAATCGACAGTTTCGTTTCTGTAGATCAATTACTGCAGAGAAGTGAAGGCTAATTACACAGTGGGTTATATAGTAAACATGTGTTAATGCCAAAATACCTGTACAAAAGAATGAGGTTTATACTGAGAAATAAAAGGCTCAGTTTGTTCTCTTTTATTAAGCAACCTTGACTGCTTTCCAGTAATAAATTAGCGTGATTAATGACCCTTTCAAGATCCTTCCAGAGTTAGTGGTAGAGTGCAGTTAATGAATAAATTTACAGCACTTCAATCAAGTGTAGTGAGATTAACTTCTGATTAAATTGATTCGCTATAAAAAGGCTACATTAAACTACAGGAAAAATCAAATTTTGCCAAGGAGGAAAATAAATGAATTTTACTTGAAAAAAAGAAGAAAAGTAATGGTCAGCCGGAAATGAGAGGTTTTTAAGGTTAATCAAGCACGTAGTACATCCTAATGATCTTTAGATTTTGGTATATTGAAAAAATTGAGCAACTTAAAGACAACAAAAAGTTGGATCACGCGTAAAACAATAAAGAGAGAGATAAACAAAACAAGATAAGCTTGACCATACATATAATAACACAAATGTTGTTAAACTTATGCGTACTCAATTGTGCGCAGTGGATTGAGCAGAAACCTATGGAAAATATAGTGCACTGCTTCATTAAGAGGAATTTTAGTTATAAAATTAGGGAATAGGTATTTTAAGTTTTAACTGGTATGCCAGGCCACATTTAGGTAGTGTATACAGACCTGATAGAGGTAGTGCAGAGAAAGGAAACAAAGATAACAAAGAATCCTGTGAATATTTAGATAGACTCGGGAGGTGGGGGGGGAATAAATAAATTCTCATTTGAAAGATATTGAATGAAAGGGCACATGATATGTGATTCTGAACTATGTGAGAGGGGATATGATTTCGCGATTTAAAAAATAATCTGGGAGAGATAAGATGGATAGTGTCAAGTTCTTTGAGGTCCGGTGTAATATTAGGAATTTGAGCCCCGAATTGATAATCAAATAAAATGGTTCAGGTTTAATATGAGAAAATTTGGGGTAATTTTTAAGGAAAGAGCTGTTATTTTCTCTTTTAGGGGATGTCAAAGGAAATGATTATAACATAACATAACATAATTTCACGGATGACAAAAGCCACAAGGGCCTATCAAAGGTCATCCGTATCCATCAAATCCCGCCCACATAATGCAGCCATAGGATTTTGTCAGATCATGCATCTACAATATACAATTTAACAATCCATAGAATTATGTCAGACCATGCGTCTACAATATATAATTTAAAGCCTCCATAGGAGTCTGTCAAAATCAAAATCAAAGTCCCCCAAAATATACAATAAAAAGAAACTGCATCCACAGGAATGAGTCGAGAAACATACCCCGATACCAAAAAGTAAGAAGTTAACCCTCCATCTCCATAGAATCATCCAATCTGCGCTTGAAACCATTCAAGTTTGGGCTGTCTACAGTCTCAGGTGGCAAACTATTCCAATAATCCACCACTCTGTTAGTGAAAAAATATTTTCTAACATCCAGTCTGCACCTCTGTTTTTTAATCTTTAAGTAGGGTGACCTCTAGTCCTATTACTACCTTCTAACTCTAATAACTTGCTGAAATCCAATTTATCCATCCTAGAAAAGATTTGAAAAAGCTCAATCCTATCTCCCCTCGCACACCTTCTTTCAAATGAGATCATAGTATAGCCTAGCCTATAACAGCCTATTCTAGGCTTGCCTAGCAGAGTGTAGCCTAGTCTAGTCTAGCAGAAGTGAAGTAAAGGAAGAATTATAAATGCTGATAAATGAACAAGAAGTAGACAAATTGAACGAAGCTATCGAAGAACGAGATAGCAAATTATGATCGGAGATCAGAAGAATGAAAGGAATGCCGCGCAATTAAAATAAAGGTGTAATTAGAAGTTGACAACGGTGAAACGAGGTAAGGAACGTGACGTCATCAATGAAATAAAACCAACCATAATCTTTTTACTCACAATCAGTTCTTATTTGCAAACTTCACCCTGGTAGGCGGTGAATGGGGGTGGGTGGTGGGGGTGGGGGGGTGATGTGTAGCCATAATTACATATTTGTTATAGAGGGCAAATTACCTGCTGCCCCTTAATGCACAAAAATTAAGATTAATAATAATACCTAAGAAATGATTATGAAGCCAAGTGGATCACTTCAAAGATTGTCCACACCGAACTCACGGCCGGGTTCGAACGATGCTTCAAGCAGTGACGGTTACACATTAGTAACCAGCCTTAGGTTTAGAAGATAAGGGTAAATCCAAATGGGGTAGGAGGATCGTTTGCGGGTGAGGGTGAGTATCCGGGTGATCGTGTGTGCGTGTGCGTGCGCAACTACAACCAGCGATCATAAAAGCTTCATGACCAGAGCGGAGCCACCCGTTGCGAGGCGGAGGGTATGGGGATATGTGTACCCCATATAAGACATACAAGTACTCCACATTATTGCTATGTTGTCATGAGTACTTCCATATGAGTACTTCTTTGGTACAAGTGCTAAGTATGAGAGTACTAAATATGAGACGGGTTCGGAGGGAAAGCTATAAACATGGGGTGTCAAGAGGAAGGTCATCCTTGGTAGTCACAGTTATGTACAACCAAACTATTTAAATAATTACTAACAAAAGTTTCTCTGATCTACAGATATTCCATAATTTTTTTATCTTTCTTTTTAAACAACTTCTTTTAAGTCATATTTCAACTTCATAATACAAGATATCGGCTGAATTTTTCACTAATTATTCAGCTGTAATTTTACATCAATATCTCGACTACTGTAAACTACTTTTTTAGGCCCTTTTATTGACTGCTTTTGTGTGTTTGATGCACCTATTATGGAGTTGTCTTTCCCAGATGTCTTCTCCGGAAGCAAGAATTTTCGGAACGTTGACGGAACGTTGACTGCAATGGGGTTCAACTCGTCCTGTAGGGCGAAGGATCTACAAAATACATGTGTATACGAGAGGTTTTCAAAAAGAGTAAAAAACGAATATTACAAGTAAATATAATACCTACCTGAAAATTCTAATTACACTTATTTAAACTTCTACTTATCATTACTTTTCTTCAGAATGACATAGTAGCACTTTCGGTATTTACCCTGATGTAAGAAGACCATGAATTACATTCAATTGAAGCAAGGAAAATGATCAAATATCTTGTCAAGTTGGTTGGCGGAAGAGGGAGATTATTGATTAATTAAAATTATTTTCTAGAGACAGTGCCCCCGAAAAGTACTCTTTAAAAATAGATAAATAGACTTGCGGATAGAAGACAGGAGGCTAAAGTTTACATTTGCAGTTGCAGATCATAAACTTCAGTAAATGATAAAAGCATCAATCGTCTACGGGCACTAGCTGAAGAAGACTGTCAATTACGAACGTTGATGATTACAGACACTTTGACCATATTGAGGAAGAGAGTTGCACCTCAAATTTCGAACCATTGGAATGAAGATCCCGAGGATTTTTCCAATAAACTTTAACTATGGATGAGACTTTGATTTCCCAACATGATTCGCAAGACAAAGGTTATTCTAAACAATGGTCACCATGAAGTGGAAGAAGACCCATCGAAGCAAACTCTGAACCATCAGGAGGAAAGGTAATGACAACAGTGTTTCGGTATGTTGAAGGTGCTATAATAGTTGACTACCTCGAATAACGAAGAACCATTAATGGTCCCCATCACGAAAGTGTTTTGAGAAAACCTCGCAATGGTATAGAGGAGAAGCGCCCAGGAAAACTTGACAGAAAAGTCCTCTTTCGTCCCAATAACACCACCGTTCATTCCACTTCTTTGACAAAGTCGACTTTGAGATAATTTTGTTGTGAGTTGATCTCACACAGGCAGTGCAGTCCTGACCCAGCCCAATTCGCCCTTTGTTCGAACTTAAAAAAAAAAACTAAAGAGCACCTGGTTTTCTTTTGTCGATATTAAAAGGGCTGTTTTAAATTGCTTTAATTCTCAGTTTTATCGAAAAGGTTTTAATGGCTGAAGCATCGCTTGCAAAAGTTTTTTTGACCTCAATGGGAGTTTGGGTGAAAAATAAAATTATACTTCTTTTATTTTCATTTTATTCAATTTTTCTACGAACTATTCGAAGATCCCTCCGACACAATCTAAATAAGAATTTTCTGTAAAATCTAAAAATTTGCTAATAACACGAAAAATTGCGGTAAAATGGCTCTTATATTTATCCCCAAATTGCTACATCTGAACTGTCTTAGATGAAATAAAGAGGAAAATAATTGATTGGGCGATAAAAATATTTCAAATACCATAATCAGTTTTGATTTACGCCTCTTCCTCTCCTCGAGTCTGAGTTAAAACGGTACATATTTTCTTGTGTAAGTTTATGATGTACATATTTGCTTTCCTTAAGGATTATATATTCACTTTGTTCATGTAAGTTCCTCATCTATATCTTTAGTTTTATCTTGCTCTTTGTCCCGAGAATTTCCGTACTCACTTATCAAGTGGTTTTGTGTCTACAGCTGCATCGCAATCTCGGCTTCTTTCGTTGATCGTCTTTGTTAGGGGAATATTTTCCACGCCATTGCCCTGGAGTGGGAAGACATAAGGTGAAGATGAGGATGGTTTTCTTTTCAACCAAAGGGGACCAATTATATCCTTACTTTTAATAGCCTGCGCAATATTTTAGATTTGTCTAGTGTGGTTCTGGCTTTAATGGTTCTTCCTTAATTTGATGACATTCAATTCGAGTCCAACTTAGAACCCTAATGTTTCCGGAACTCCTGATTTGCGGATGCATCTATTTTTTTCACTCCGATTTGTTAGTTCCATTTTATAATCAATTTAATATCATGAACACCTGCAGAAAAAGAAAAAAGAACATACTTGGAAAGAAGTTCCTTAAGGGCCTTTCTATTTTGGTAATCAAACCAATCAGAAAATTGGTTCCAGTTCATTTTTTTTAATTATAATGGATAATCACTGATTGGTATAAGCTCGGGCCGAACTTAGCATTTGTAGGACCAAGGATAGCCGAGTGGATTAAGCCTCCCTTTTATTCATTTCAGCGATTAGGTGTCGGCCATTCGAATCTCATTACCGCTCCGAGGTTTCTTGCTTTTTCGACCGGTCTTTTCTTTCTACCTCTTTTCGCTTTAGTGACATAACTTTTCGTTTTGAGTTAGATCATTTTAAGCACTCACACATTCTACCCTTTCTTCATTATCCTCACCTGGGTTCTTCTGGTCTTGCTCAACGTCTTCTTGCTCTAATGCTCCAACTAAGCGCATTCCACACTAGGGTAACTTCTCCTCTGTCCATCCGTGTTCATTAAATTTTCACTCCCTTTAGATTAAACGAATCAAGTTCCCTCATTTCTACAACTATTTACACCCAAAGGAGTGAATTTGCGACTCAATTCGTCTCAAAACATCTCAGGAAGGGTTATTAAAATGGTCCCCCAAATCAATCCTTTTATTGGCTACTCTGGAACCCTTTCGGAATTAATAAAAACTAACCCTCCTTAATTAGAGGAAGATCGATGCTAACAAATTATAAAAGTACCAATTCAATCAATTCTATTCAATATTTGCTGATTAAATTTATAATGAATCCCTTAACTAATCTTTATTTGAAGGATTAATTTAAAGAAGTCTAAGTTTACATGAGTTTAAACTTCTCATTTAAGTATTGATATTATTCCATTCAGTTTCCTTTTAGGGTAAAATTAGATTTAATGTCTCTTTTATCAAGGTTATTTAAATGTGTTTTTCCAAGTTTTTGTTTTGCAATTTCTTTCTATAATCTGAGTGCCATCGAAGACCATTTATTAGATTATCATCTCGCCTTAATCCATCTAAATTTTCCCATATTTTAAGACAGATTTTAGATGATACACGGAAAAAATGGTATGAATTAGGAAAATATCCCTGCTCCAACTGCAACCAGGAGAAGCGACGCGCCCTCCATGCCCCAGTGCCAAAAGAGAGACATGGTGCTCTCACTCGTGTCGTTTTTTTTATCTTTTTGAAATGTCCCACTCCTTTCTATGCTGGTATAACCCAATAGGGGTGAAAGAGGGTGCTAAACCTTCTTATCCCAACCCTCTCTTCTGAATAACATGATAATACTGATATATGTATTTATGGGTAATTCGCGCTTCCAGCGCAACTCAGAATCTCCTCATTCGCATCCTCAACCAGCCGCAAATTCAAATTTAATTTCACCTTCTTCCTCGATTATTGCGAAAAAGTAATATTCCGTTTTGCTCTCATTTTACTCACATGTACACTTATGCCATCCTATGTGTACGTTTGGGCGTTGACCTGTTGATTTGCCGTGGCTATGAACAGATTTTATTACCGAACAACAAAAGTATTCATCAACATTTTGTAGTGTCCCCGCCACCCAACCAACTTCATTTTTAATTATTAGATTTTCTCTTCTATACATCTTTCTCACCTTTACGGGTCTGGTATTCTTTTGTCTCACCTCAGTTTTGTTATTTTTACCATTATTATCCTGCCTCCATTTAAATTCGACCTCGTCTTTCCTTATTATGAGGGTTTTGTTAATTCATTTTAAGATACAATTTCTTTCGTGTGAAATTTCCCTTCTCTTTCTCTCGAACGCTCGTGTTAACCTCGCCAATGTGTACGTATCTGCACGCCCAGTTTGTGCACATGTAAACCGACCAAACTCCTCATCCCAGCATCTTCTGTTGCTAGACTGAAATACTTGCGTCAGCAAAATTTTCGCTTCATATCTCTCTCTGAGGCAATTTGTTTTATTTGATCATCATTATTGAGTGACCATTGTTTCTCTTGCACATAGTTTATTGTATTGTTTTCCTTTGTTTTCTTCTTATTTTCCCTCGTCCGCTATTCGTACCGATCGTTGCGATGTAATAGTTTTTTTGCCTTCCTGGGATTTTATTTAGGTTTCTCTTTGTTTATATTTCTGTCCCCATCACAATGTCCTTTACATCGTACGATATGATTTGCATTTATTTTATTTTCACTTTTATAAGTTGTATTTTCCTTTCATTTATATTATTCAATCTATGAAAAAGATAATGATATTTCTTTCCACTTCGAAGTTGATATGATTCGATTTTTAAAGAGTCTAGTTGAATACTAGACCCATTCAGGTCTAATTCATTTGCCTCCGTCCCTCTCTTCGGGGCCATATAAACTCCATCAATTTCGTATTACCCAATTTAACTCCTTTTCCTCTCTCTCTTTAGCCATCCCTAATAAAATATCAACTATGATTTGTTGATCGTCTTTGTTTTTGTCCAGTGGAATCCCTCTCTTAGTGTTTAGCTTCTTTATTATCACTACGAGCATTAATTCATCTTTTCCTCGCTAAATAGCATATTCAACGGAACCCCTTTTTCATGGTCTCGTCTTTTTTATTTATTAGATTTTTTACTCCTTTGTTTCTTCAATACTCGCTTGCAATAATCTAAACATGTGTGTTAAGTTTAGTTTTAATATGCATTTTTACATATGTACAATACATTGTTTCCATTCCCTTTTATGTTTGCAGAGGTTCGCCCCGTAGATACACATTGTCAACGGCTGTCTATTTAGAATCGCTTTCATTTGTAATTCATCATGGTATGCAAACTTAATTTTGTTTACCTCTGGTACTAGTTTTTAGTTGGTTCTCTATTATATGGTTTACTTCATACTTATTTCATCATTAGTCAGTGAAGAGGTAATTTTCATGTATATATAGTCTAAATATTTCCTTAGTATTTTATGTCTCATCTTTGCTAAGGAATGAATTGTTCTCTAAATACGACACTATTTAAATGGGTGATTACAAGCGTTTATTTCGAAAGGAATAGGTAATAATGTGTGGCCTGTAAAAGTATTTGTAAATCTTAAATTATAATCTATGTTCGTAACCCTTCTTAGCCCCCACTTAACCAAATCCGCCCATACATCTTACTAGCCCTATATTATCGACGAGGATGTTAGAAATCAGTCGTTCTTACATATCAAAAGTTCCCTTTGAAATTTTACATTTTAAAAATTTATTTAAAAATATTATTTTATATATTATTTTATATATATGTGAACTTGTGCTTTTAGATATATTAAAAATTAAAAGCTTCCTTTTTAAGATGGAGGAATGTAATTTTCAAAATGCTAAAATGGATGCAGATATTTTCTAAAATATATTTTGCATCTGTTTAGATGTACTTTTCCACGTTTTAGGATGTTCTTTTTGATAATATGAAAACGTACATTTGCATATGCTAAATTGTATCCATGCATATAGTAAAATATATTAAAAAAGATAATGTACATATGTTATAAGTTAGGAAAATATTTCAATTAACATGTATTTGAATGTATTTGGTACGATTTTAAATTAACTGCTAATTTATCGCCATTTCTTTCGTCGATATGATCATTATTTATTATTTATAAGAAACAAATTAATTTTTAGAGAGGAAAAGCTGGGTTAATAAAAGAATATATATATATATATATATATATATATATATATATATATATATATATATATATATATATATATATATATATATATATATAAATATATATATAATCCAGGTAGTTTTCGCTGTGCAGCCTTAATTTAATTTTCAATAAGAAAACAGTGGCGAGGAGTAGACTTAAATCCAACATCAAAAAAATCTTTATTACGATTGAGTAGTGCAACGTTTCGACCTAACGGTCATCTTTTGGCTCTAGAAAACAGATTAAGATATACAAATATACAAAATAGGTTTAAGTGTTCACCGCAAATTATAATTATAGGGGAGTAAAATACAACGATTTAAGGAAAGAAGTTAAGTAAAATTGTACAGAAGAAAAACAACTAAAAAAACTGGTTAATAAAAGCTTAAAAAAACAACAAAAATAATCAATATAAAACCAAACGGATCAAATGAGAAACATACCTTGAATCTTTGATATCCAGTGAGAATATGGTGTGGTAGAGAGGTGACGGGAAATATAACAGTTTCGCTAGTAGTGGTTGTTTAAAAGATGTTTAATGCAATAGAAGAGGAATCAGAATTGAGTGAGGGAGATAGTGTTTTGATATAAATAGATTCAGATATACGTAGTGACAGTGGGTTTGAGTTGGAGTCCAAAATCTCGAAGTCATTCAGGGATGGAATTGTTAATCGAGTGCTCTTTTATAGAAGAATGTTCTCTTTTATTAAGAACTTTCCCTGTTCTAAGGCTGATGCCCATGTGAGAGAAAAAACGGGCCTGAAGGGTACGTAGGGTGCTTCCAACATATTTTCCAGAGGTACACTCTAGACAAGAGTAAAAATAAACTACACCACTACGTAAATCCTTAGGAGTTTGATCTTTAATATTAAAAAATTTCCAATTGTGTGGTTGTTGTAAAAAAACAACTTTAATTTCAGTTTGCAAAAAAAAAACTGGCTAATAGTTTGGAGATATCTTTTCTGAAGGTTCGATTCAAAAAACTCATTTCAGGAACAACAAGAAATCTAACTTCTTTAGCTGCAGTGATTTCAGGAAGGGAGGGTAATATATTATTTATAAACTGTTTTATTGTCCTTTGAATTCAGAGTGACGGAAAGCTGTTTTTATCAAGAGTGACTTCAAGTTCTGGAACTCTTGGTGGATTTGGAGGAAGGATGAGCAAAGGTGAAAGCCCCTGTGTACAAGTCTTAATGGTAGAAATTTGATATTTAAAATTACAGAAACTATAAAAGTTAATCCCTAACCATGTAGAGGTCGGTTTTCTATGGATGGAGGTCAAGATATTGCCATTTTCTTTGGAAATTAAAATGACTAAAAAGGGGATACTTTTATTATTTTATGTTTCAATAGTAAAAGAAATATTCGGGTGTGAAGAATTAATAAAATCAAGAAACCTTTTAGCTTGTAAAGGTTCATTAAAAACTGCGAAGAAGTCATCGACAAAACGACGGTAAAAAAGTGGTTTATAATCGTCGGCACACTGATGAAAAATTAAGTCTTCCAAAAAATTCATGAAAAATTCAGCAGGGGTTGGGCCAATAGGAGACTCCATCGCTACCCCATCTGTCGGTTGATAGATATTATTATCGAAAGTGAAATAGGACTCATTAAATATAAGCTCCAAAAGTTGTTTGAAAAGAGGTCTAGAAAAACCCTGAAAAGTTTGTTGGTGATTGGAAATTGTGTTAAGAATTATTTCAATGGTTTGATTGACAGGTACATTTGTGAAAAGTGATTTGACATCAAAACTTCAAAATACTGATTATGTGTGAGTTTCTGCTTTAGGATATCCTTTTGAAATTCATAAGAGTTAATTACAGTAAATTTATTACCTTTAATGGGAGACAATAGTTTGACAATAAACTTCGCTAATTTATAAGTTGGTAGAGGGTATGAAGCTATAATAGGGAGTAATGGAATATGAGTCTTATGGATCTTTGGTAGACAATAAATTTTGGCTAAGCCAGTACCCGTAGCGAAAAGATCTTTATAGGTGCTCTGATTAATAATTCCTTGAGACTTCAAATTCATAAGAAATCTATTTACTTTATCCTCCATTCTTAAGATCACATCTTTCGCTGGTTGGTTCATAAGCTTAAACTTATTATGGTCGTTTAGGATAGCTTTTGTTTTATTAATATAATCAGCGCGGTTTAACAGAACCACGCCGTTTCCTTTATCAGGTTTGGATTAAATGGATGATGTTGTGTAATTAAAATATATTTAGTAATACTTTTTGTAAAAATAAATTTCTGAATCTTTTTCAATTCTAGAAATGGTCCCTTCCAAAGAAAATCGTGCATCCATTCTTGCTCCCAACCCGAGTGGCCTGAAATGAGATGAGATAGTTGATAATGACATTGTAAAAATGAGAACCATCTTTAGGACCATTAGTTACTTTAAAAGGTCTGTTTACAATACTGTGAGCAATAAAGGTATGTGTGATTATGAGCTGAAGTTGAATAACATGTGTCATTTTGATGAGTGAGGCAGAATCACCTGAAGAAGGGCGCCCTCAACTTTTCTCACCGGATGATAAGATGTCAAAATTTTGCTCGCATGAAGATAAATGGGCCTAAGAAAGACAGAGAGAGATAAATAAAGAGAGAAATAAAATGTGATTTTCGTTTATTTTCGCTATGTTCTGCAAAATAAATAAATAAATAATATCGCAATGAGATTAATTCTATTTTCCGATTTTTAAGCTAATCTTTTTCGCACTTGGCGATGCACCATTCTCAAGGAAGGTGGTTCTATTAGGCCAGCTCTCTTTACCTACATTTTGACGCCCTTGAAATCAAGCCTTCCAACACGATTCACATGGTTAATACCTTGGACAAAGTAGTTAATTTTTACCCCTTTGGGGGGGAGGGGAAGGCGGTAGCATGAAGTATTAGTTATGATTAGTAAAGGTTCCTACTATCGTAACAATTCTCGTTATCTTTTCGCTTCCTCTTTTATTTTCCCCCCTTTCATTTCGTCCTATTGTTTTCTCCGTCACTTCCATAATGGCAGACTCGATCAATTTCCCATTTCCTTTCAATCAGCTAAAATCCTTTTCTATCGGGTGCAAATGAAACCTTCCTTTACTCCGCTCTTATTTCTTCCCAGAACAAAATTAACTGCAAAATGGATGAATAGGCAAAATGTAAAAAGAAAATAACAAAAATAGCTTAAAAAATCTCTAGATTGTGACAATAGAAAGGCGAACCAGGTCAAATATTGCTTATGAAATGGAGACTTAGAAGTACTATGCAAAACACCAAAAGAGAATAAAAAAGACTCAAAAGTACGAACTTAGGAAAGGTGCTAAGTTCATCAATCTTTGCCTCAGCCTAAAATGTCAGCAGCCCCCCAAATAGGGGGATAAAGGTGAGCTACTAAAAGTCAGACTATTTATTTATAGGAGATAAAGAAAATGAAAATAGTTCAGAATATTTTCATAGCAATAAGTAAACAAGGAACCCCCAAATAACAAAACAATCGGAGAGGAGGATTAAAAGGTAAATAACTCGATAAAAATGGTTGAATTGGTTTCGAGCAGCTAATTACTGTCCTGACTGAAGGATGAAAGGTCTCTTAATCTGCCCTAACCTCCCTTGACTCGGCTCTGGAAGACAAACAATCCTAAAGTAAATTAGTCAAGATCATCTACCATTAGACACTCCGTGACCGCTGCTGACCATTACAAGGTCGCAACGAAATTTTCCTCTTCACCCCAGAAAAAGAGTTAGAAAAGAGATCGATAAAGTAAAGGGATGAAAAGTGCGAAAGGTGAATAGCCTGATTAGACAGGCTTTCGGGCCAGCAACCAAGAAGCCCCGCAAGCTCTTCTTAGCTCACTATCAATAGGCAAATGGTGAGTTAGGTGGGAAACTCGATTCATAGACTTTAAACTATTGTGGATTAACAACAATAAATGCGGAAGGTACAAAGCCCGAATGAATATTAATTTATGATGGTGAAGGGGGGAGGCACAACTCTCCTAAACTCTGCCCTATTCCGCAACCAATGTCTTTCTTCTTTCTGCCGCAAATTAATAGGTTAGTTGAAGTTAGGGCGGGGTCAGAAGAGATATGTATGTAGCGGTCCAAAGCTCTCCTCCGGAGCTTCTTTCAATGCCATGAAACAGAGAGGTGCCAAAAAAGAAGAGACGTTAAAGAAAGTTTGACTATTTGTATAATTCAAAAACAAAAGTAAAAATTAAATGCATCATTAAAAATAAAAAGGGTATTTATTATTGCATTTATGCTGCAACATGCACATGGATGGCAACTGAGATTATTTAGCAGCCCCATTTAAGCAGTGATTACATCTGACGTTCTCTCTGAGGTCATGAGAAGCTCATTAATGTGCATCAAATACTCTAGCCTCTACGAGATTTTTTAAAAGATATTATCCGTTAAAATATGAGAGCATATTAACCTGTATTTATAATACGAGTATTTTCCAATAATATATATGGTTATTCTATGTGCTAAAATCTTATACAAATTATTGAATTACCTTATTGAGTGTCATATTTAGTGGACATGTACTAACGTTGCAAATTATTGTTTTTAGAATTTGTTACTTTTTAGTGGAATTCTCGAATTTTTCTATAAAAAATTCATGTATCCTTTCTACGGCAGGGATACATTTGACAGGTCTTTGGAGCACGTTTGTAGTTTTCAATTGGATAATTATCGTAAACTACAAACGTGCTAATCAACTACATGGTGCTGAAGGTCGTAGAAAAAGACATACACGCACATAAATTCGAATATGACACTCTTCCGCACAGCCTTGCGTTCGAATCCCAAATCATGAACAACGGAAGGCTGAGTACCCGTGTACCCTCTCATCATCACTTCTTTTAACTCTTAGAGTTGCTGTTAACAGCCCTTGAGGGAAGACCTGTCCAAAAAGTTGAGTATTCATAATCAGAATCTTATAATTTTCTTCGCCGATGCTCATTGGTTATTTTATCTATGCCAGACAACGTCAAGTGGGCTAATCGCAGAACAAACTTCAACTGATTACCTTTATATGGAAAACCTATTAACTATTAGAATGATCTAACCGAGGAGATTATTCAATGTGGTTCTCTAATGATGTCCAAGAACCACCCGGGAACTAATTTTAGAACGTGAAATATGTACTAGATAGATTTGGACGTGTACACATTCACCATTGTGACTCCTATTTTGTGTAAACACAGTGCACCAAACCAGTTTATCCTTAATAATCGTCATGGTGAGCTGAAATGGATCTTCGACCAACACAGGACATCCTTTAAAAGTCCTAGACAAACCTGATTTTGACCCTGATGATGTTTTGACCCTTTCTTTAAATTTAGTTATAATTCTGTTAAAGAAAGAAAAGAGTATTCCAAGATTCCTATAAATTTTATTTCTTACAGTATAGCCTGAGATTGACCAACTATATGTCTCCTTTGAAAATCCGAAATTTGAGGGGGGGGGGGAAATTCGCCTTATAAACATGTTCACTAATTACAATAGTAATTTCTGAAAAGATGGAAACAAATAATAGTCATAATAATGTCGAAAATGGGAAAAATAATTTGTCGTAAAAGTGGAAGTTTATTTTATTCAAACATGTCTCTGTGTATTGTAGATTCTGGCCTGTCGAGTTAAGTTGTATCTATGTGGTTTTAAATCGTGAAAAGTAGTGAAAAATCAACAGATCTTGCCTCATTTTTCCCTTTAATTAAGTCATTTTATTAGAGAGGTATTTCATTGTCCTTGGAACGAGGAGGTTCCATAATACAGCCTCTTTCTTGATTGTGGAGAATCAGCGCATTCAATAATATTAAAGCCTTCGATTTCTTTGACGAGAGGAGGAAATTCTTAGAGGTCTTAACTGACCTTGCTTGTACCAACGCTCGAGAAGGGGGTTCGATTAGTAACCCCTGGGTCAAGGAGGGGCGAGCTTTTGTTCGATCGTATGAAGTGTGTGGTCTTATTGCTAACTTTGCCCTAACTCGATCCCTAGGGATCTTAATTAGGTCTTTCTCACTCTCCAAGCAATTAAGTTTGAGGCAATTTTGCTCTAACGCCCTTTCTTCCTTTCCCTTTTTTTTCAAAATATTTCTTCGACTTTTCGAGTTTCTCACTCACTTTTACCAACAAGAAAGTTCTTCCCAGTCTCTTGCAAAAAGCCGAGCTTAAATTTAAAAATATCTCTAAAAGGGAATCCAAATTTATTTAGTTCAGTCAGAAAATAAAAAAACTAATATCTCCATTGTCTCTCAGCCTCGTCTCGCTTTTCTGACTCGCAATTGTAATTGCAAAAATCTCCTTTTATGTTTGTATGCAAAGTTAATTTAAGCATAAAAATGAGCTAATTACTAAAAGTAAACAAATTTGTCAGGTTCTTATATTCTCTATGCCATTCTTAGTAGTTTTAAGAGAAAAATCAAGAACTTAAGTTACAAAACCGGATAATACTGGAACTGGAAAAAACATAGGTTATCGCAAAGTGTGTGGGGCATGTAGGGATTTTATAGCGGGTCCAAATAGAATAAATACCACCCTAAACAAATATTTTACTTAACGATGTATGGATTTCTCATTTTTCAAAGGTAACAACTTTATTATATCTCAAAATAGATTGCTTCATGCATGATTTTAGAGGCAGAGTAGAGAAATTTGAAGTGATACTTTAAGTAACATTAGCTAATTGGCTCTGTTATGAATATATCTCATTTTGTCCCACAAATATTAAAGTTTGATTAAACATCCCTATTTGGGTTGATTGTTTAATTCATTATAATGCAACACAATAAGCAACTACTTAGTTTCAAAAGTTTTATTTACCCGGGCATTCGCAGTCCCCCTTCCCATAGATGGGAGTTACGTCTGCTATTCTCCAGTCTAACGGAACCTCTCTAGTTTCCAAAGATTTTTTGAAAATGGTGGTGAGGTGTGGAACGACCTCTTCACTAGCTTCTCGGACGACTCTAGGAAGAAAGCCATCCGGACCTGGAGACTTATAAGGGTTAAGGTTTCCTAGTATGGCTACTACTTCGTTTCTCTCTAAGACTATTTCGCATAGATTTTCGCCCTCTTCGAGGTGAACCCCCGGCCACGGAGCTGGACCGTCAACTTCCCTCGTAAATACGGAGGCGCAGTAGCCGTTCAATACGTAGGCGATGTCTGGTTTTGACTTTCGTAACACGCCATTGTCATCTCTCAGCCGTCCTATGCTATGGCGAATCGGCTTGCGGCTATTGGCATGCAGGAAGAATACTTTCAAGGTCTCTTTACAGAGGAAGAGAGAGAGAGTAACAAGGAGTAACAAGAAGTAACAGAAAAAGAAAGTACCCTAGAAGACCTTACGATCCATTCAATGAGGATACCTTTGGACTAGCAGTAGAGCGGGCACATCTCTGCTCAAATGCTTTACGTCCTTAAACGGCCATTCTTCAAGACTCTGTCTAGTCTTGACTTGAACTGGTCAACAGATTCACTGTTGACAACTCCCACTGGAAGTGCGTTCCAACTACTGCAGATACTGTACGTGAAAAATTTCCACACAGATTGCGGTTGTAACGCTTCAGTTCAAGTTTGAAGCCGTGATTTCTTGTTCTGCTCTCAACAAGTGTGAAAATATCCCTGTAGTCAACATTGTTGAACCCTCGAAGTATTTTGAAAACTTCAATGAGCTGAACATGCAATCTACGGGTTTCCAATGAGAACAGATCTAATTCCCTTAATCTATCTTTATAACTTTTATGTCTGATAGAGGGAATCAGTTTGGTTGCCCTGGCTTGTACGCGTTCCAATCTCACGATGTCCTTTCAAAATGAAGGACTCCAAAATTGTACGGCATACTCCAGGTGCGATCGGACGAGGGAGTTGTACAGGCACAGTACTATCGCCTTGTTCCGATATCCAAACTGGCGCTTTATGTAGCCTAGCATCCTTTGGGCCTTTTTCTCCGCCTCACTGCACTGTTTCGAGAACTTGAGGTCACTAGTGATTGTTACACCCAAGTCCTTCTCAGTGTTAGTAGATTCAAGAGCAGTGCCCTTAAGGATATAGGGTGATTGAGGACTTCGATGGCGGATATGCATCACTTTGCATTTGTTTACGTTCAAAGGCATTTGCCTCGTGTCTGACTGCTCCCCAATCTCCTGAAGATCTTCCTGCAGGCGGGCAGTATTTCCATCTTGGCAACGTTCATACCAAGCTTGGTATCGTCGGAAAATGTAAAAATCTTGGCAACCATGTCACCGTCCATATCTTTGACGAAGATGATGAATATTAGTGGTCCCAGGACAGAACCTTGAGGCACCTCGCTAGTAACGGGCACCCACTCAGAGAAGAGAGAGAGAGAGAGAGAGAGAGAGAGAGAGAGAGAGAGAGAGAGAGAGAGAGAGAGAGAGAGAGAGAGAGAGAGAGAGAGAGAGAGAGAAAGAGATAGAGAGAGATAGAGAGAGATAGAGAGATAGATCAATAGAGAGTAAGACTAATTATCCACCTCGACGATGTAACCATTCCCTTGTTAGAGACCTAACTTTCCTCTCTCTCTTTATCCCCCTTTCTCTCTTTTACTAACCTTTCCCACCTGTTACGTCGTTAGTTTTCCAGCCCCTCTTCTCTCCGTCGGACCCGAGACAAACTCCTGCCCATTCCTTGAGCCGATTGAGTTCGAGGAAGCAAATTATAGATGTCCATCAGGAGCAGATCGGGGAGGGGGAATGCAAGAATGAGGAGAAGAGACAAGAATAAATAAGAATCAAGAACTACCCTGTTTTAATGACCAAGAATATAAAGAAGACAATTCACTTCTCTAAAAATCCCACAATCGGACTGAATCCAATTTAATCCCAAATATTGGCTCCAATTTACATTTGTATCAATGATATAAAGAGAAAGATATCTATCCTTCGTCTGCCACCTCCGTGTGGGGAACCTGGCGAACCTTTTAATTCTTAAACAATAGAATATATTAAAAGGATAGAGTGCCATTTTTAGTGCCATTCTTGCCATACAGATTAAGAAAGCCGATTTCTCTGATTAACGAAGCAATTAATGGAAATATTTTGAATAGAAAACTTATTCCTGCTCTGCTTTTCTTTGCTTTTTTCTGAGTTAATTTGTTTTTTTTCATCCTCCTATTTTATATATTTTCTCGAATAAATTACTAATTTAGATTAGTTTGAAACTTTAAAATTAGCCTCTTCTTAGTAGTTGTAGTACTATACCCGTCCTGTCCAAAATGCTAAAAATAATGGATTAAATGTTGCCATTATTTATTATTATTTACTTAAAAGAGTAAAATCTATTGCTTAATTAAGTTTTAAAACTTCATTTATTCAAATTATATAATAATCCAAGTTTTTTCTTAATTTCTTTTCCCTTCCGCTAGGTACATTAACTGTTTTGGCTAGTAGCTATCCAGTAAATATTTAATAAATAGTCGATAGTACTAATCTGGCTATTTACAGTACACTCCCGTGACCCTGTTTTTAGAGATGACGAGGTTTGTTATGGGAGTTTTGTTATCCCTACACTTTTTATCTGTTCCCATTTTTAGTCGCGCGCGACTCTATATCTCACTATGTCGGTCGGTCCTTCTTTTGCTTTTCTTTTCTTTTGGTAATACAATTGTAACTATTCAGCTGATTCTAACGAAAGTTGAAACCCTTATGTTGTTTTACGTTCTCTTTTGAATGATATAATTGACAAAGTCCTCCGAGATTATCCCAGGAACTATTTTGTTTTAACAATAACATTATAACTGTTCGACAGATTCTAACGAAATTTGAAACCCTTATGTTGTTTTACATTCTCTTTTGAATGATATAATTAACAAAGTCCTCCAAGATTATCCCAGGAACTATTTTGTTTTAGCAATAAAATTATAACTATTCGACAGATTCTAACGAAATTTGAAACCCTTATGTTGTTTTACATTTTCTTTCAAATGATAGGATTAACTAGGTCCTCACTAGGTTAGTCTAGGAATTATTGAAAGTTTTGAAGGTCGTAATAACAAATGAAAACACGCGACTTTGGACGGTAGACCTGGTTATTGTTACAGTGGCTCCATCTTTCGGTTGTGAACCCCTTACCTAATAACCTTGGAAGAATTACTTTCGAATAATTGATCAATTGGTACGAATAATAATAAAGTAATAACATATTTGGCCGATCACGAAATTAAACCTTCAATGGATGTACTTTACCCGATGACACCAAATTTTTGAGGTAAATAAACAGCCAGATAATTTTTCCGTTTCCTATTTCAAATATACAGGATTTTGATAGATGATTACCTTCAATCAAATATTGTTGGTAAATTAGGTTGTGTTGGTTTGGTTGTAAAATTTTCCCAAAAACATCATATCAAAACATGAGTTTCTTTGGACTTTTCTTCTTTATTCTAGAGCACGTGTTAGAGATGACCCCCATTTAGCTGTGTGCATTTCTTGAGGCGCAGCACAAAGTTGTCCATGACGTCCTTACAAACTGACCCACTTATGGCTCTGATCTACTCCCTGATGGCTTTATTGAATTATGTGATGGTCCTGGGTCTCCCTGCGTACACTCTGTCTTTAAGATAGCCTCAGAGAAAGAAATATGGGGCACTAAGGTATGGGCTGTGAGGTGCCGACTCAAAATCAGTCTTAAGACTGATCACACGGCAACCAAAGTTCTCTTTCAGCCATTCTCGGGACAGTTTTGAGGTGTGAGAGCTTGCTCCACCTTGTTAGGCCCAGAACTTTCCCATAAACGACGGGAACAGGGTCTGCAGCTCCCTCTTGAAGGTTTTGAGGACCTCAAGATATCGTTCATTGGTGACTGTCACTGTCGCGCCAGATTCCTCGAATAAGAATGGTCCAATGATCCCTCTTGCTGAATTTACAGTCCATACCGTGCACGTAGGAGAGTGTAGGGGCTTGGTGGTTATCTGATTTGTTCTGGAGGTGCTATAGAAGAAATTTGACTTCAAATTTTCCTTTCCTTAAAAATGGAAGTAAGCTTCATTTGAGGTACAAAAGGAGGTTGAAGAAAGTTGGGCTCTCCTGAATCTTCTCCAGTATCTTGACTGTCATAGCCTTTCTGTGCTCCTTGTCTGAGGCTGTAAGGGTCTGCTTCATCTGTATTCCGTATGGGTAGGCCTTTTCATCCATTACTAGCACTCTCCTGCAAGTCTCACGGGATATACCGAGGGACTGATTTTGCTTACGCACAGAGCATTTTAGACGCTTCCTGGGGCGTCTGAATGTCTCGGACGGTTGTCATTGGCTGCATTGAGGTTCTTAACTGTCCCATAGTTCTCAAAGTGGTCCACCCAGTTCTGAATTCTGCTCTTGGAAGAGGCTTTTTCAAATTCGAACTGATGCAAGAAAGTGTCCTGCACTCTCTTGAACGAGCCTGTCTTGCAGTAATGTTTGACGCAGCATATTCTTTGCTGGAGCTCCCATTGAGATCTAGTTGTGTTCACACGCGTTACTTCTGTTATGTGCTGCAAATTTAGGGTGATGTGTGAATTAATAAATTAAGGATATATCACATAAAGTGTGTGCAGGCCCGTTTTTTATGGGTAACCCCGTCTTCTTCTGGGCACTTCTGATAAGTATTTGTAATACAATGACATGCCTTGTCATTCTTGGATCCATTTGGGCCCTGTGATATATAACAGCTCCTTTCTTCCCATTGTTATTTCCTCATTCATGCTTCTTGCCTTCTTCCCTCCCGAAACATGTGGTTCAGGTTTGTAGCTTAGAGTTTCTGTTCCTCTTTGCACAATTTACGTTCTGAAATTTTAGAAATAATAAAAAAATAAACTATTTTCCCATCTCAAATACCAAATATATAACCAGGCTTTATACGTAAACAGAGACACTGAAGAAATACATTTCAGGTGTAATTTCTTCTTAAAAATCTTCATGTGGATTTTTTTTCCAACTTCTGATGCTTCATGAGTATTTCTGGCTGAAAGATTCATTTCTATTAAGGTCGTATTAAGGCAAAGGCATCGTCACTTAAAGAATTACGAGCCCGCAAAGACCCCAAGATCCACTCGAGGTTAGTTCAAGGAAAAGAAAAAGGGTGGAGGTCAGAAGCGAAAGATAAGTACAAGGAAAAGAGGATAAAGAACTGAAATTAGAAAGGAAATATTCTAATCCTGGAAGCATTGTCTCTATGTTGGATGAGAGTGATTAGGTTCACCTTCAAAGCAGCCAACAAACTCGAAGGGTGGCGCATTCTAGCATGTGAAGAGGTGAAAGGCATTCATGGAAACCAATAAAAGAGTGAATAAACATAAAATAAATAAGACAGAAGTGAGAAGGAATGAAAGAGAACTATGCTCTGCAACTCGTGTTCCTAATAAACCCATCGCCCCTAAATGCCGATGGCCTGAGGTTTATTCTTATGAACTTGAACTCAAAGGTACGAACATTTACCATTCTTGGGGGGAGAGTGATTGCGCAGAGTCTTCTGGAGGGTATTAATCATTTAAAACAAATCTTTTCCCGAAGATTTTTGTAGTGGGACAACTCGAAAATTCGAAAGAGGAGACGACTTGGGTGAACTTTGAACCTGAGGAAGAATGTGATACACTCCAGAACATGCCCCCCCCCCTTTCTTCTAGAAAGAGGGATCTCTTTTGGAGACGTCAAATACTTAAAGGCGACAATGCCTGAATTCTCCCCACCGCCTGAATTCTTTTCGGCTCCAACTTTAGCCGTTGAGGAGAGTTTGTGTCTCTGTATTTTGTCTCTTATCTTTTTATTCGTTAACATCGTTCCTGCTGATAAGCAAACTCGTTTCATCTGTTTTAACTTTCCTTTGTATTTCTATTATTATCGTCTCAACTATTAAGAAGACATGCTGTTTCTAGTTTCCAGCCTTCTTTCCTTTTGTTCGCTTCCATTTTGGACAAAGTTAAGTCACATTAGGTGTATGTGGAAGAATGAGCGAACGAAGGAATCCCCTTCCCTCTTGACTTTCCCAATTCGCCGTTGATAGCTCTAAATTCATCTGCCCTATATATTGCGAAATAAGAACAATGGGTAGACCATTAAGTAGGTATCGCGACTTTGCGCTATAGAACCTTCTCGCGACCCAAGGCAATTAAGGAAGTCAGTTGGAGATGAATCTCTAGATAATTTTCGGGTATATATTCAACACCTCAAAGTTCACATGTAGATTGTGTCTGAAGCCACTGTTCAGTACGTTAGCTGTAACGTCTTTGTTAGTCGAGAGGAAATCGACTACATTCTCGCCTAGAGAAGAATTGAGTGATTGTTGAAGAGCCAAGGAAGAGCTAGTCGTCACTTAGTGTTGTTCATGGAGATAGTTAGGCTCGCTTTAACCCTTCTCACCACGTCTTTTCATTTTAAAGATCGGAAAAGCCATCCCTGAAGCACCCTCCGTTTGTCTCTTAAGAATAAGAGCTGCAGCTTCCCCACTTTAGTTTCCCAAAATTGAATTGAGCGTCCCGTAAGACACTCACAAGTTCAAAGTCGAACTTACTTACCTGGTCCTACTCGACGCACATCAAGGTAAAAGGGATTGAATCCCCGCTTCGCCCCGCTCCTCCCACCTTTACCGTGTCAAGGATCCCTTTTGCTCTAGAACTTGCATAATTGTAAAATCATTATTTATTTATTTATCCCTCGGTTCAAACTTAATTTATAGTGTTAATCATCTTAGCAGTGAACCGTCAATATTTAATTGCATTGCCATTTAACTTGCCCTATATGTATATGTAATCTTTAGTCCTATTAGAGTATATTTTTGTAGCCATGTTTGAATATTCCTTGGCCTAGGAACTTTGTATGTAAAGCACTCTTAGAACCATCCCCAGGTGGAGCCTTAATTTCGGTCGGCTAGTAGGCCTGTGTGCGTATAACGGCGTACACCGGTCATACCACGACAGTGTAGTTAGTCGCTGGATGGTGTCTGACCCGGGGTAGATTTTTCGGCTGTGCCATTTTTGGACTCCTCGTTTGTATCTCAGGCCGGGCTGTAGAGTCACCCCTTCCCCCTTTATGAAAGGCCCTATTAAAGGCTGTAGCTTGGTACACTCCCTCCCCCCTAAAACGGAGCGTCCCATCCTCAGCTCCTCGGTCGTCTCCATCCAACCAATGAAAACATCACACAGAGACAGGCCGAGGAGAGTTGCGCACCTACTCGGTTTTCTAGCACCTCTAGTGGTCTCCCCCTTTCGTCTCTCCTCTACCATGCATCTTCCTCACATTTTCACTTCTCCTATTTTCATCGATTTAAATTATCAAAATTCAAAAGGCAAAAAAGAGAGTCAAGAAAGTGGTGAGGTTAGGGGAAGAGAGTAGAAGGGAAAATATGGCAACTAGGCCCTTACTTTCGAGTCTCGGTGCACTTATTGCCCCCGTCTCCTTGGGAGTAATTGTCTCTACACCCATTATCATGCAAATAGCCAATCTCAACACCGCTATCATTCCCTTTCCCGTCGTCACAGCACAACATACCCACTTTCTCCTCTGTTCCGGAACACTGCTGAGGGGGTACTTCAGAAAGGGTTCCACTATCCCTGGTTGTTGCAAGATACGACCTGGACACCTTCCCCCGTTCAGCAGACCAACTGCCGGGGCTGTCGGCCTCATTCTTATGTGCCTTTCATGATCGGGAGCGAAAGACTAGACGTAATACTTCCTATTTTTTAATTCTAGCAAGGTTTACATTTTCTCCCTTAATCTGTTTAACTCTTCCTCATCTTTGCATTTATTTATCGCCTTCTTTCAACTGTTCTTCATTCAGCCTTTCTTTCCAAAAATCATTTTCTGGATCCTCGAATTATGCCTTAATTGCCATATGTCAGGAATTGTCTCAAATTGCTTCGAACTTCATTCGATCGAGTGACCAAACTCAATCGAGGAGACCTATTTTATGATGGCAGATTTCGAGTTTAAACTCAGAGAAAATTAAAAAGATAATAATGGTCCATTGTTGGCTATAAAAAAAGAAGTGGAATGTAAAGGGAGAATTCTATTATTCTTGTTCTTTCGCCTCAGCCACAATTTTTTAGGCAAATGCGTTAAGGTGATTAATGTTGTCCCGACCATGGTTCTGAACCCATCCTTAAACTGTAACCCACGAACTCGGTATGCACCAAGAGGTGTAGAATGGTGCTGAAATCGGGAGAAACAATTGATTCGATGACGATTGTGTCTCATACACCAACAGAGACAGCTTTAGGTAGGAAACAATGGATTGAGACAAGGATGACGATTTTTGACAGGCGGAGAGAAAAAGAAATGTGTTGATTTGATAGATCCCACCAAACATCCATGGATATAATTCATTCATACTAATGAGCTCAGACTTCAATGTTGGAAGTTTGATATCGCAATAGGCCTCGCATACCAGTGGCAAATGAATCAATTTAAAGTTATTTCTTTTAGCACGAGAGGACTATGCGTAATAAATACATTACCCTATATTTTATATGATAGCAATGATGTCAGCAAATTCTACCTAACAAATCTCAGTGGTAAAACTTAATAGCCTTCTTTTAGGTGAGTATGAAACAAAGGAGTAATACAAGGATGCAAAGGAAACTCTACCGTCATGAGAATTGACTACAAACCCCTACCCTAAAAGAGCGATACTATTCTCAAAAGTACCACCTTAAAAAAAGCCCCCAAAATCATAAGCGTTGCTCGATGGGAGACTTGTTCGTCTTCCTAACTCTCCGCCCACTACTCTTCTTTTGTCTCAAACACCCATTAGCGACGAAGGATTACCATTTTACGCTCACACAAGTGTAATTGATTAAAGCATCAGATTACGAGCACACATACTGCCATACATTTTCATACCCATAACTACAATTGTTCGGCAGAGAAGGAACTCAAAACTTTTTTGAGTGTCCACTGAAATTAAAGGTTAAAAAAAACAACACGAGATGGCCGCAAGTATTTATATCATTTCGAAGCCTCGAGAACTTTCTACCACTGAGTGGTAAGTTGGGTAGATTTCGAGGAAGTTTGCTGCTCCGTATGGCTCAGAACCACATCCTATTTTATGTTTTGCTACCAAGACTCCTTTGTGTGTTTGTTCTCATTATTTTGTCAGCGAAGTGGAATTCTTTCTTTCCTGACTCACCATCAAGAAAATAAATGAAATCAATGCTATCAAACTTCGACCATTGATTTCTTTTTCATAAACACTTTCTTCTTTGCGATAAATTTCTCATATTTGCCCAGTCTCATATTTGGGATCATAAGCTAGTTGTTTTTAGTGCAAATTTATTATATCGAAATCTTTAAAATTGTTCTAAATTGCTTTATAAACCAGAGATGAATTGTCACACTTTGGCCAGAAGTAGATTAAAAAATCAAACCGAAATAATGTTTGCCTCGCTACAAGAGGCCATTTTAAGGCCTATTTTAATAGGCCTTTAATGGATATCCTGCCGAGGTTCCTTTGATGTCCATCTATTTTCTTTCATATAGATAAAAAAAATGATTTTTCATCATTCCAAATATTATTTTCAACTATTTTTCATCATTAAGTCAAGTGATGAGAATCCTTTCTCTATATCCGCAGGGAACAACAGGAGGAGATGCAAGGAGCCTTAAAAATATTACTCAAAACAGATATTGGCAAATACGAAGATTCCAATGGAGTTTTTGACCACTTTAAAAGATTCGGTACTTATATTTATATACCTGCAATTAGCTTGTTTATTCATTTTACATATAATAAAGTCATTTAGGTTTTAATATTCTTATATTGCCATTGCGAAACAGTAGTTGGCGTTGATTAAACTGTTTTCTTCTTCTATATTTCCAATTTTATTTGATTTAAAATGCTAATTAAATTCAAGTGACGTATTCCTAATTACATACCACACAGTTTCTTATGATAGTTTAAGTATATATATAATAATAAGAAAGCTATATTTTACTTGATATAAATCTGTTAAGCCACAAAATTGTGATCACTACCATTGACATGTGTGATGGGCGAGCTCTCAGGAGACTGCACAGAGTCACAAATATCCTAATGCCGGCGCCGTTTAAGTGACGCCACGATAATAGCACAAATTAAAGAAGAAGCTTGGAACATGCAGGAACGTATTCTCGTTTACGGGAATACGTTTAGGGAATCGAGGTCCGAGAGGAGGGAAGGGGGCTCTCAAATGACTGGCATTCGCACCCTCGTATGGGACTAATATATCGATGGGACTCGAACTCGCAATCTTTGTATCCCAGGCGATGCGGACCTCGCGAAAACTTAACAGCCTCCTGATACTTAGTTCCAGCAAGCTCAGAGAGAATTGCGCACCATCTTGGTCATGAGTAGCCTGCTCTCTACGCTCTTTGAGCTATAGTCTTTTATCACTTATTTACTTTTCCCAGCTTTACTATTTTCTCACCGAGATTCTCTTCCCCGGTTCTCTAAAAAATTGATATCTGATTTTTGTCGGAAGATCTGAAAACTAATTGAACAGGCGACACTAAATTTCGTTGCTTGGAAGACTACTTGAAAATCTGGATATTCTGACTTTCCATTTAAAACTATAAGTTCAGTAATATCGGATAGACATCTTTTCATGGTAGGTCGATTTCCATGGATTTTTCTCCCAAGGCGACCAATTGCTGAAGTTCTGCAGCTGAATATTTGATCAAGTGTCTCATGACGAGGGACTGCAAACTTATTAATATTTTCATTTTTTGATAAGATAATTATGTTTTTTTCTGGTTATGACTGCCTTTATCTTTATTGTTTTCTAGTTTAGGTTACAATAAAACTATAACCAAACGCATTTTCGTCAAGAGATGGCAAATTTCTAAAGACTTCTATCCGTATCTTGAGTTTTCTTGCGTTTCCTCCTCGGGTTTGTGTACTGAAAGGTGTTTATTTTCTTATGGGAACTGGCAACTTTTTTTCTCGTTTATCTTTCGGCTGAAACTCCCGCGAGGGGGACTTCTTTTCCATACTTAAAGTTAAGGGGCGAAAACAACCAAGGAAATTTCTGCCAGGAAGAATTAAAGGCAATCTATGTAAAGAATATAGGGAATTTGTATGGAATATAAATATATAGCCGAAGATCCACTGGCGGGTTTAGGAAACGAAGGGCATGCAATCACAAATATTGTTAGCTACTCATGATTACCTATGCTTGGTCTGACACACCATTTCATGTTTCCCAGTTGGGGAGATAACCTCAGTGCCAAACACGGCGACTTCAGAAGGGTCGTTTGACTCACATATGTACATTCCACACACACTCAAATCACTCTTTATCTTTTAAGAAAAAAACTTCTGGTGGAGGAAACTGTTTGAGATTCTCTCTTTTCGGACCATGCCCACAATTTTAAACCCCAAACCATTAGGGTTGGTAATTCTTGACATGCAAACCTTCGTGTTCGTTATTCCATACCTAAGACAACAGTGGTTGAATGGAAGAAGCCAGAGCTTCATATTAACTAATTCTTTGCCTTCAAAATGAATAGCTCTACAATTACAGACAGAGTGCAGCCAATTATATTTTAAATAAACTTGACCAATGTTGCACCAGATGAAGCCAAATGGAGTTATTAGCCTAGAATTGAAATGCCATTCGTGTTTTACGTCGCTTAAATAAACCAATTGCGTTACCTGTTGTAATAATTATGTGTAGAAATGCCAAAGAAAAGCGTGGAGTAATTACAAACACAATCTGGCCTTAAGGAAAGATTATTTTCATACCAAATCCAAAGTTAGCTTTAGCAGGGTTTGAATAACAATAATTGCTAAACCCTCTTTAACCATTGATTTCGTGACTTTATTTTAGTGTTTTGGCTTCCACAATATTTAATTTGGGTTTATTTCTCTTGCCATTAGTAATTTTAGGCTCGTTAGTCTGGAAATAACCGTTAAAAATAATAAAAAATCCATCCTTCTTTCGGTTTCACCTGAAAATTCTAAATTTCCATCTAATCTACTAGTCATATTTGAAAAGTCCATTACACCCATCCTTCTTTCTCTCAATAAAATGTAATCATTTAAATTTAGTTCATCTCCTTCACACTTTCTGCTTCAATATGATTTTACGTGGCGTAGCCTCCTCAGCTCAAAGCACTTCCTTCCCCCCAACACCGAAAAAAAGAAACAACGCGCCCCAATATGTGACGTAGACATAAAGAAATGGGAATTCTTGGAGCATATAAAGTCATAAGTGTCCACCAGTAAAAGAAGGACAAGCCGACGAGAACTGGTTATAAAATGATGAAAAATGAATTGAGGTCACAGAAAGTATTTGGAAAAATTCCATAATTTAATATGACTCAAATATTTTGCCTTTCCTGCATTTCAATTTTGCCTTTGAGAATTTAATAGAGGAAGAGAGATTTGTCCCATATAAGATATTACGTGATAGGACGCCAGAATAAAGATGAACATTATATTATCTCGTCTAGCAGCACCCTACGAGTGCATAGCCGTTGAAAGTACATATATATAAAGGCTAATCTTTATGCTAACTTAAAATCGATCAAAAGGTAATAAATAAAAGTGAATATTAAAATAAAAATAATAAATAACAGCAAAATCGAAGAGTGATTGTAAGGGAAAGGGGCCATGGATGAAAAGACTACTTAATGCGAAGTCATAAACTTATGCTTCCTTTATGGCCTCGATCATAGTTTACCTTGAAACGTCCCTTATGCTTGCTTTGGGCTCGATCTTATCTTACTTTCGAGCATCCCTTATGCTTGTTTAGGGGTCTCGATCCTAGCTTACCTCCTGGGTTCCTTTATACTTGCCTCATGGCCAAGATCCTATCTTACCTTGTGGGGTCTCTTATGCTTGTTTCAGCGGCTCAATTTTAGCTCATATTCGGAGATCCCCGATGCTTGATTCAGGACCTCGATCATAGATTGATTACTTTCGGGTTGGGTAGCGTGTTACCATCCGGGAGGAGCTTGGTAATAGCTTGGAAGATGGCAAAGAACAAACACAACCTAAATTTCAAGCTTGTGACCAATAAGCAGAAAAAAGGGGTGGTGGTGGTGGTGGTGGCTATATCTTGCGTGCAACAGCTCTAGCTTCTTCCGAATCCGGGTTTCAGAAATTTTATGCACCCCATCTCCTAGTGCGTTTAACAGTGGTGATCCCTGCCTGTTCGCAGCATCCTACACTAACCAACGGGTTCCCCAGCTGCTTGTCACTCTTCCAGGGACAAAGCTCCCAACTGATAAGCCACTAAGGAAGGGGAGTCAATGCACTCCAGGACTATCACCTAAGCGTCTCTATACAAAATACAGTTCATGCTTTGGAAGCTCACGATTTCTTTCTCGGGCAAATACGACGATACTTTCGGGATTTGAAGATATCTCAATTTTTGACAGAACCAGGTATTTAAGACTTTTAGTTGGCCTCACAGTCAACATTGTAGTCAAATCACCCGGCAATAAGTATTAAAGGCTTATAAATACCAAAATGTCGCAAAATATTGTCAGTCCATCACACACTAGTAGGGTGTATTTGGGGCATATAACTCCCATTCTATTAATCACGCTGTCGTAGAATGACTCCCGACGATACTATATATAACACTATTCGTTGAGGGAACTTCCTTAATTATCTCTAGAGTGCGTTTTACTGTCTTGGCGGCCGATATTATGTATCTTCAAAAATGCTTAAGAAGTGGAACTGAGCTCAAGGATAATAATATTGCTATCATTAATAAAATAGAGTTTTATTAATAATAACTATGGTAAACACAAAAACGGAAAATATTGACAAACAGAATGGAAAGGGTCGTGGAGACTCGGGCTAATCCAAGGATTTAAGGGATCAAAAAGGTAAAACAAATATGGAGTTAAAGAGATGGGATGGTTCGATAAACCATTTAAAGCACAGGATAGAATTGACAAATAAGGCATCAATACTCAAAAGGTGACGCTTGGCTTACGTAACTTCGTTAGGGTGCAGTCGAAGGTACTTGAAGGAATATTCGGTCCGCTGGCGAGTTCCAGCAGAAGGGGGGGGGGATGAAAGGATCCTGACGTGGCGTCTTGGGAAGGAGAACCGTTCTCGACGAACGGCTTGACGAACAATGGCTGTTCTAGGTTGTTCTCTTCTGAACAAAGGGGGGATGAGAACCGTCTCTTGTCTACGGGCTCAAGAACAATGGCTGTTCTAATGTTGTTCTCCTTTGAACAACAGGGGGGGTGAGAACCGTTTCTTGGCGAAAGGCTCAAAACGAACAATGGCTGTTCTAATACTGTTCTCCTCGCACAATAGGGGGGGGGGATGAGAACCGTTTCTTGGCGAAGGGCTCAAAACGAACAATGGCTGTTCTAATACTGTTCTCCTCGAACAATAGGGGGAAGATGAGAACCGTTTCTTGGCGAAGGGCTCAAAACGAACAATGGCTGTTCTAATGTTGTTCTCCTCGAACAACAGGGGGGGATGAGAACCGTTTCTTGGCGAAGGGCTCAAAACGAACAATGGCTGTTCTAATTGCTGTTCTCCTTGAACAGCAGGGGGGAATGCCTTGGGGACTTGACGTCACTAAAGGCTCGAACCTTTGGCACTCAAGGAATATTGTCCTCCTGGACAAGCGATGGTGAATCTCGAGGCCGAGGTCCCTTGGCGCACAAAGGGAGAGAGGGTCGTGGTGATGTTTCGCGACGAAAATCTGGATCTCCAATCTGATCTTAGTGGTAAAGTTTCCATATATATAGCCAGGACATCTCCTTGGCGTGGGGGAAAATGGAGTGAAAGCTTGGAGGGAACGCACAGCTGGGCCGGAGAAAAATGCCTTATCTGTTCATAAGCCTAACTCGATCTGGCGAGGTCGGCGTATGGGGGCGAACGGGGGGACGATAACCTCCTTGTTTAAACATTGACGTCCGGCAGCTGTTGATAAGACTCCAAGCCTCGAATCGAAGATGCACGTGGGCCTCCTCGAGGTTTTAACTAATATGGGATAGGAGTTGAATTTAACACAGATTCAACTCGTTCTATCACACCCCTCCATTCCAGGGGAAGTTGTCACTTCGAAAAAAAAAAGAGAGAAGGGACAACGATAGAGCTCCGTTGTAGGGAACTCGTTTTCTTGTACCAACCGTATCTTCCTGCACCTAACTATTATTACCTCAATACATGATTATTTTGATCTTTAGATTACAGGGGAAAATAACCTTTAATACAAAAAAAAAAGGCATGGAACAATGAAATGGTATAAACTTAGTACATACGGGACAAAATAATTTATACGTAAATTAATAAGAACAAATATATATACATCAAAAAAAAATTAGACATTGAGCGTTACAAAATTCAGACATATATTAAATAACTATATTACAAAAGAATCTTAAATTAAGTCGCACAAGACGGTATATACCTACATGGAGATACTAATCCTATGAATACAATTGTTCTACACTATTCGGTAACGCATTCCTACTGAGTGCGTCAGCGACCTGGTTATCGGAACCTTTGATATAATTTATTTTAAATCGATACTCTTGCAAGAGTAAACTCCAGCGCATGATGCGGCCGTTTGAGTGTCTCACATTCCTAATATAGGCTAACGGACGGCGGTCGGTTCCTATTTGACATTCTTTACATATCAAGTACAGCTTAAATTTGTCTATGACCCAGATAATTGATAGAGCTATCTTTTCCCTAGTGGCATATCTCTTTTCGCGTGGTAATAATAGATGGCTAGCATATGCAACTGGATGACTCGTTCTGTCATCCACGTATTGAAGGAGTACACCTCCAATGCCCTCGTTGATCACGTCGGTCTTAACCCCAACGGATTTTTCCGGGTTGGGCAACTTAAAAATGGGGGCAGAAATGAACTTACTTTTGAGCTGATTAAAATGGGAAACAGCGACATCATTCCAACGTAACCGATCGGAGAAATTCTTTTCCTGAAGGGGGCATAGGGGGGCCGAAATTGCAGCGAAATTCGGAACAAATCGCTGATAGGGAGAAGCTGATCCTAGGATCGATCTTAATGGCTTCTTTGTAATCGGGAGGGGCATGTGGGCGATTGCCTTAATCTTGTTCTCGTGGGGACCTGACTTGCTTTGTCCTATTTTGAAACCCAAATATTTGATGGTTTCGTGGGCAAACTGGCATTTGCTGGGGCCAATGGTGAGGCCATTTTCACGCAGTTGCTCGAAAAGAGCTAATAGGGTGGATAAATGGTGATTCCATTTAATTAGTTCTTGGAGCTGACTCTTCTGACGTGGTGTCAGCTGCGCGTCACTATCCAGGTCAGAGGGTTCTAAAGACTTGCCTGGTAGGGAAGGAGGAGGGTAATCGGCATCAGGTTGGATGCACACTGTCTGGATTACCTTAAGGGACTCCGCGGGGCAGTCCTCTTCAAGCGCCGATGCTTCGTCCAGTTCTACGAAGGTATCTCCATGGGCGCGTTGGGGTTTCTTTTTTTCTTGGGGTCCAGGGACAGTCTCCGTGTCCTTGTCTGGGGCCTTATCACCTAAGGGTTTTAGTGAATCACATTCCTCTTTTTCCGTCCTAAAGTCCTGGTTAGGGGTCTCCGAGAAATCGGACGGTATCGGGGTTCTGATGGGGACGGGCTCCTGGGCTTCTTTCTTATCTCGGCCTTGAGGAAGGGCGGCCTGAAACACAGGGTCGAAACTTACTTGGGGGCTCTTTCCTATAAGTACGGAACAGAATTTTATGGGTGCTACAATGACTTCAGCCCAGCCATTATAATATTGACACTGCAGGTAATATCTAGCGACGGGGAATCTGTTCGCCCGCCCAAGTTGGTCATGTACCACCGCAAATTTTTCGTGGTTAGAGGCCACTGGGAGGAGTTCGTCGGACACGATGAAGCATGTACATCCTGTGTCCCTGACGAGAATCAATACTCGACAGCTGTCCACGCTGCCCTCCTCATATTTCAAAGTTCCCGATGAACTTTTACCAAAAACAAAATTTACCTGGTGGCCTGACGGAGGGGGAGAAGTTTCTGCTTGGGTCTGCACCACCGAAGGAGCCGGGGTCGCATTAATCTGGCGAACTTGGTTGCCTGGTCCGCTTTTAAGCCTAGAATTTTGGGGGCAATTCCAGCTCATGTGGTTTTCTACTCCACAGGTGAAGCATATGGTTGGTCGCTTCGGGAAGAGAGATGGAGGAGAAGTCTTAACGGGAGGTTTGGAGTCCCGTTGTTGGTATTGGGGAAAGAAGTTTTGGGGTTTTACGGGGCTCGGAAACTTTGTCAGCTTCCCTGGGAAGGAGCGCGAGTCCGTCCTTCTTTCTTTTCGTTGGATTACTCTTTCCCGTTCCTCTTTTTCTCTTTCTTTTTCTACCTTTTTTCTTTGAACTTCTGCTTTAATCCGAGCTAATTCAATCTGACGCTCAGCTTGTCTTATCCGTTCCTCTCTTTCTTCTCGTTGTATTTCTCTTTCTTCCTTTCTTCTTTGTATTTCTCTTTCTTCCTCTTTTCTTTGCTCCTCTAGAATGTACTCAGTTAGTTCTTTTCCGGAAAGTCCACAGGACTCTCCTTGCGCTTTAAAGATTTCGAACGGAGTCATCTTTGCACTTGGGGCGCACTAGTCAACCAACTAAAATTCCTCGCAACAAGAATTATGCCTCTATAGAATTAGCCTACCTAAATATGGGCACTGACCTATTCGTACTTGGTTTCTTACTCTAAATAACCACTGACTAAAATCACAAAAAACACAAACAAATTATTTTAACCGTTCCTTGAGCTACTCCAGCTTCTTAAGTTTAAAAAAAAAGGGGATAGCAATCGTTAAAACAAAAGGGGACTACTATATTCTATTATTATAACGAATAACACTATGCTTTACTCCACTGAGACCAGTGTTTGCAAAGATATAGCGTTAAACCCCACACACCTGATACCAAATTAAATAGTATATATATATATGTCGTAGAATGACTCCCGACGATACTATATATAACACTATTCGTTGAGGGAACTTCCTTAATTATCTCTAGAGTGCGTTTTACTGTCTTGGCGGCCGATATTATGTATCTTCAAAAATGCTTAAGAAGTGGAACTGAGCTCAAGGATAATAATATTGCTATCATTAATAAAATAGAGTTTTATTAATAATAACTATGGTAAACACAAAAACGGAAAATATTGACAAACAGAATGGAAAGGGTCGTGGAGACTCGGGCTAATCCAAGGATTTAAGGGATCAAAAAAGGTAAAACAAATATGGAGTTAAAGAGATGGGATGGTTCGATAAACCATTTAAAGCACAGGATAGAATTGACAAATAAGGCATCAATACTCAAAAGGTGACGCTTGGCTTACGTAACTTCGTTAGGGTGCAGTCGAAGGTACTTGAAGGAATATTCGGTCCGCTGGCGAGTTCCAGCAGAAGGGGGGGGGGGATGAAAGGATCCTGACGTGGCGTCTTGGGAAGGAGAACCGTTCTCGACGAACGGCTTGACGAACAATGGCTGTTCTAGGTTGTTCTCTTCTGAACAAAGGGGGGATGAGAACCGTCTCTTGTCTACGGGCTCAAGAACAATGGCTGTTCTAATGTTGTTCTCCTTTGAACAACAGGGGGGGGGTGAGAACCGTTTCTTGGCGAAAGGCTCAAAACGAACAATGGCTGTTCTAATACTGTTCTCCTCGCACAATAGGGGGGGGGGATGAGAACCGTTTCTTGGCGAAGGGCTCAAAACGAACAATGGCTGTTCTAATACTGTTCTCCTCGAACAATAGGGGGAAGATGAGAACCGTTTCTTGGCGAAGGGCTCAAAACGAACAATGGCTGTTCTAATGTTGTTCTCCTCGAACAACAGGGGGGGATGAGAACCGTTTCTTGGCGAAGGGCTCAAAACGAACAATGGCTGTTCTAATTGCTGTTCTCCTTGAACAGCAGGGGGAAATGCCTTGGGGACTTGACGTCACTAAAGGCTCGAACCTTTGGCACTCAAGGAATATTGTCCTCCTGGACAAGCGATGGTGAATCTCGAGGCCGAGGTCCCTTGGCGCACAAAGGGAGAGAGGGTCGTGGTGATGTTTCGCGACGAAAATCTGGATCTCCAATCTGATCTTAGTGGTAAAGTTTCCATATATATAGCCAGGACATCTCCTTGGCGTGGGGGAAAATGGAGTGAAAGCTTGGAGGGAACGCACAGCTGGGCCGGAGAAAAATGCCTTATCTGTTCATAAGCCTAACTCGATCTGGCGAGGTCGGCGTATGGGGGCGAACGGGGGGACGATAACCTCCTTGTTTAAACATTGACGTCGGCAGCTGTTGATAAGACTCCAAGCCTCGAATCGAAGATGCACGTGGGCCTCCTCGAGGTTTTAACTAATATGGGATAGGAGTTGAATTTAACACAGATTCAACTCGTTCTATCACACACGCCTCAACGTTAAGTACCTTTAAAGCCTGGTCTCTTTCAACATACGGTTGTTTAGAATTGTTTTTAATAGAGCTTTCAACGTCTCTCTTTTGAATGGAGATGGGGCAGCTGGAGAGGTCTTTAATACTAAAATAGGACAGAAAAATGATAGCTGAAGGATTTAAAAAGAAAGCAGCAAATGAGGACTCGAAGATAGCAACTTACCATCGCCGTCTATACCTTTTTCATGGGTGATGGGGCATAGAGTACAAGGTGCTCTAAATTTAACTTGTTGTATGTTTTTTCAAGCTACCGACGATAACACTAGAAGATGGAATAAATAAAAAGATAGTTGGAGATTCTACCTCAACTGGAGCAGATGAGGATCGGGGATAGAGCACTAGTTTCTCTGATGAGTTGCTATAGTGGTGACAGTTATCATCCATCGTCAGCTCCGTTACAAGTAATGGGGAAAGCCTCACCTTCTATGAAGTCCTGAAAATATAGAAATAATAGGGATGTTTTTGAGTCTCTGACCGATTGATTCGAGAGTAACTCTTTGATATTTTGGAGTTGGACCGGTCCAAACTCCTTTTTGAACGACCATTACGAACCTAGCACCTAAATGTTGGAACACGTGAAGAAAAAAGAATAAAAAGGAGGAATCTAAACTGAGAAGAAAATTAAAGCACGAGGGAATACACAAATGAAAAAAACTATGTAAAATAAGAGTATAGAAGGCAATAAAAGAAGCCAACAGGGGCAAATCCAAGTCTAAGAGGGGGAAAGAATTCCGACTCTCAGCCAAAGAAATGAGAACGACGGAGGTATGTATAACGAAGGGGCCTAACTCCGTAATTAAGCAGCGGTCAATTGCAGCATGGGAAATTATGGTGCAGCGGAGATCTGGAGGGAATGTCTGGTAGATACGCTACCAGAAAGTAGGCAATAACTGCACAACAGTGAGGCTTAGACCAAATGTAGAATAATAAGGTAGTAAAAATGGGTAATGCACATGTTGTCTGTGGGTGTGGATCAACTAGTTATAAGAAATTGAATGTCAAAAGAGGCAAAGATGATGTGAGGCACATTCTGTTAAATAGAGTATCATAAAATGTAAATTTTGAACACAAGAATACGACGTAAAATATATAAAACCATTCCTGAGAAAGTTCCAGTAAGTGTAAGAAGGAAATTGCCTATTTCCCAGAAGCCTTAGTTTCACGAGATGGAGTTTATTTTTGGTATTAAAATGAGGGAAACTTTTATAAAGACGGAAATGATATTTCCTCAAAAATTCTGCTCGAATAAAAGTTCTGAGATCAAATTGGCAATCAACAACTTGAGAAAAGAGTAATTGAACCGGCATCTAATAAAAACTTGTTAATTAAAGTAATTGGAACGATAAGAAATGTTCTATAAATTATTTTTTTTAAGTGAAAATGAACCACGTTATTATATGTTAAAGTGTATAAAGAACGCGAGTTAATAAAAGTAAAATTATTGCAATGTATCAGAATAAAAGTGGAAAAATCAAAATAAAATGAATTCAACGATAATTTTGGTGACGTTAACCGAGAAAAAATAAAAAAGATGGATCGAAAGAGTATTGAAAAATTAGATAGAGAAAAAAAGAAAAATTAAGATGACATATTTTCATGTGGATTTGATAAACAAATTACTCATTTTTACTGGTAGAACCAAGAAATTCATTTTAGTTATTTTTAAGTATTCTGATTCCTATCGCCTTTTATTTAATGTTATTTTTGCAAATATAGGAAGAGTCAGTAAAACCCTTTAATATTTTCACTTGAAGAGATAAATCCCTATAAATTAAATTATAGATATTTATAATTCTGAAAACAGCACCAAAGTCTGCTTTGTCCTTTCTAATGTTGATGCAACATAAATGAATATTTACATGTTCAAGAGAAATTTTAATGTTTCCTTGCATTAATAACTTTTCCCTTATCTTATTGTTTTTATTTAACCTTTTCGCTTAAAATATTGCCAAAAATATTTTAGCGACGCCAGAATATTTGTCGTTTGGGCCACAATTAAGAAGTTGCAATAAATTTCGCCATAAATTTCCGTCTTATTCATCTCGCCCGGAGGAAATTTCACCACATGATTATTATTATTTGAGTTTCATATTACCAGTACAATAAATTGTGCCCTTCTAAATTTAGGGTCTCATGTAAATTTATTGCCTCCAGTTCCCTATTAAATTGGTGAATTGCTATCTCATAAAATTGTTCCATTGGACATTGCGTGGACACCTGGGTGATTTCGCCGATATAGAAATATTACCACTAGGAAATTATTGTTTACAAGAATTTATATGCTCTGAATAAATACAATTTCTACGTGATTGGCCGCGTAACTTTATAATAGTTCATTTAATTACTTGGTACCTTTATCCTCATAGAGATGAGCCCTTCTATGTGAGAGAATAAATTCAAAATATAAATGTGTTACTAGAAGAGATTCTTTAAACAAAAGACACTGCTGAAGTTCGTTTGGAAACTTCAGGCAAAGGAACTTCAGCTTAATAGCTTTGCCCCAAAGAGGAGCTCAATTTGAATTTAGTGGGGCTCTTATTGTTACAGGTGCCTGAAAACTGCATTGTAAATATTAACTTCTCGCTACTATCCTTGATGTATCATACTATCGTTAGGAATAGTAGTAAATGATAATAAAATGGATATGCTGCAAAAGAATATGGAAATTTCTACAGACATTGGCTAATGGGAGGTAAAGAGGATAAAGATAAACCATAAATGTACCTTTATCAAAGCAAAGTTCTAGTGGTACTGGATAGTATTGCTTCTGTGTAATTCCATTTGGTTTTCACCCGTCAAAGTAAAAAGTATCTACTACTTCTTTAAGTGTTTTCATAGCAAGCTTTGCTTCTCTTATTTATTATGATTAAGACGTGAAAAGTGGGGTACCATAAGTTCGATACAAGTGCTGAGTAAAGCGGTTTGGACCATAAAAGAAATTCTAATATCAATCAAGTTAAATTGCGAAAATCCTTTCCCTGTCACTGTAACAAAATAATGCCTAAATTTAGATCAGATTTCCCACGCGGAATTTCTGCAGGAATATTTCTTTCTGTCAGGTGAGTCTGATTTGAAGTCGTCACGCACGCGCGACCCTCGAAGAAACATTGAAGGAAATAACTTCAGAGGTAGGCCTCGTTGTTCTCAGTGGCTTATAAGCTATACTTGAAGAGTCTTTTCACCAGAAAGTTTCTCTCCATACCCTTCTCGACCGAAGGTACTGACGTAAAACTTAAATTATAATATTATCTCTATAATATTTTTTTCCCGTAGACCACTTGAACTCTATGTTTTCGACAGGTATATTTTTTTTTCTATATCACTCATCTGTCTTAAAATGACAGAAGTCGCCGTACTTAATTTCAAGGCTAATTAATACCAGGCTACAATAAAATAAAAATAGGACCCAAATAAAGTGTCTAGAAGAATGAGGTCCAATGGCGGCCACGTACCGTCCTGTACCCACGTGGATCCGGAGATCACCTCATGAGGACGGTGAAAGCATGGGAACATAGGCGAGGAGGCGGCGGACGCTGTTATCACTCGCCCCAGCTGTATTTGCCTAGGAACCAATGACATCTCCCCCGCCCCCCTCTCGCGGCCACCTCCTCGCGAGCATGCGGGCTTCTCTGGGAATCCGTTGGACATTCCAACGAGCGTTATAAATCCCCAGTTTAAATCCCATTTTATCACCAACTGTATCTGACCTCTTTAATCCCTTAATCAACCTACCTGATCACGTGTAGATCTGTAAACCCCGCCTGGGCGACCATTCCATTTAAATCCAATTTCTATGTAAATATATATATTCTTTTTTGTTGTTAGTAAAGTTATATTTTCGTCATTGTCTTTCTTTTGCAACCCCAACGCGTACCAGCTACGTTTTAATCTTTGGGCAACTTGCAATCTGAAATAATTGTTTAACAGGACCCCACAAAGTAAGAATAAACCAACCCTCCCCTTTCACTCACGGTCTTCAACCAACTTTGTGCCAATCCCCCAAAAGCACCCACGTATATAAAAATACATCGTCTGGCCATTCTACGACAGTGTCCATGCAATGAGTGAAAACTACCATTAAAGCAAATCAAATGATCAGATACATCGCACGAAATTTCTCCTATGTCTCGAGACATAATCATTAGTTCGACCACATCTAGAGAATGCGGTTCAATTCTTGTCTCTGAGTGTCGTAGAATTCCCTTCTTTTTTTGTTCTATTCTAAGAGTGCTAAGAGTGTCTAATATATTGATATTATAAAAATATCTTAAAGAACAGAGCCGTTCTGAAACACGTAAGGATATATAAGAGACATGAACATTAATCCCGAAATAAACTTATATTTTACCTTTATCAATTGAATACATAACATTTATACATTAACTTCAGCAATACTCTAAATATTATTATAAACGAGAATTAATTAAATTTGTTTACCCACAAAAATTAGTTAACGTTTTCTCTACACACAACAATAATATAAAGAATTAGGCTTACGGAATCATGTGGAGTTTAAAGGCCTCAGAAATGTTATTTACTCTCAACGCGTGCCGCCGGCCAGATGTAGATGAGCGAGATCACACGGTTGTTTTAGCGAGGGTGGCAGCTGGAAGGTCCACACGTTCTTCCGAGGGAGGGGGAGGGGGGTTCTTCAAGGAAGAGAACCAATACGGTGCTTTATGCAACACCTAGGCAGTCGTGGTCTCTCTGGCGAGAGTGAGTCGAACTTGGTTCTTAAATCAAGTTAACTTGGAGTGCGGAGTGACCACCGAGTAACGAGCTCGAGGAGGAGCTTTTCTCCTTCGTTACTTATTTACTTATGGACGAGGACTGAACTCGGGGAGGGTCTTCTTCAAGGGCGAGGATAACGGAGGGGGGTTTCTCTGGCGAGAATAAGTTACTTAAAGTTTGGTTTGATAACCGGGAACTAGCTCGAGGATGAGCCTTTTCTTAGTTCCAGTCTTCTTCAAGTGCGAATATAACGGAGGGGGATTTCTCTGGCGAGAATAATTTGAACTTGGTTCCTTACCAAGTTAACTTAGGAGTTCGGTGTGGCCACCGAATAACGGGCTCGAGGGGGAGCCTTTTCCTTCTTCTTTTCTTAATTCCTCAAGGACGAGGAATACCCCTGGTGTTTAAGCTGCACCAGGATATGAGGAGTCTCTCTGGCGAGATTAAGTTGAACTTACCAAGTTAACTTATCGTTTGGTTTGATAACCAGGGACTTAGATCGAGGATGAGCTTCTTCTTAGCCCTTTAAGGTAGGTAGCCCTGCCTCTCTTGCAGGGTACTTCTTGGTCTGGCGAGTTAAGTACACTACCTCTCCAGTCTCGGTAGTTCGGTTTGATCCGAAGACTTCGTCACCTAGAGACTGACGTATACTACCACGATTTTCCTCAGAGTTCCTTATTTATACCTCGTCACCTCCCTGGGGGAGTGGTAAGGGAAAGAGGTGCTTGAGGACGGCCCCAGGAGAGTTCTTTTGCCAAACGGTTTTTCACACGAAGTCAAACATCGGCTCCTCGTTAGCCTTTGAGATTGGGAGAAACAAGTCTCCAATTTCTTATTTAACGTGAAACTGGATCTCACTCTCCTGGCGGAGATCTTACATTTTGACCTTTAGGGTCTTTCATGGCACCGAGTTGTGCCACACTGCGGTTAAGCACTGAACCCGCCGATGCCTTCGACGGATGTCTTTGCGGTAACCGCCTTGTGACTGCACTAAGAGTGAACGGGTGGGGAGGGGGGGGTGAAGTGACCATTCCCCTACACTGAGCCTTAGCAAAAATGTGTCAATATTAGAAAGAGTACAAACCAGTGGGAATAAAGTGATATCTGAAGTTAGGTGCAAACCACTAGAAAGACTTCGCTGTCTAAACTCTTTGTCATTCGTGAGCAGACGTTCACGCGGCAAGCCGATAGAGGTTTTCAAAATCTTAAAAGATTTTCCAACATAAATTGTTCGCCATTAGTCAAATTAAATTATACAGCAAATACCGTTTAAAATGGATATAAATTAGTTGAGAAGAGATTTACCAGTGGAATATCGCAAAACTTTTAACTATAAATTCACTTAAACATAGAAGTGCCTAACCAAGAGAATAGACGAAAGTACGTCGGCTATTATATTTACAAACCGGCTGGATGAGTACTAATTGTGTTTAAGTTTATCTTAGTAGGAGGACAGAGAAATATCACTTACAAAATCACGACTGAGTTTTTCTTTTTACACAAGAATGCCCGAGGCCCTCCCGACCATGATATTCGTTGCCGTGGAATGGCTAGACTCTCTCTTCTCTCTCTCTCTCTCTCTCTCTCTCTCTCTCTCTCTCTCTCTCTCTCTCTCATAATTTATATGCTTGTCTGAGGGATTAACTGGGACAGACAGACACATTGTTATTTATATTTTGAGTTTAATTCTAAATAATTGTTTTTATTATATTTTAGGGAATTCTTGTTTCTTAACTTTGTGTATTCTAGTCATTTCTTATGCTACTTATGCTCCTCTACATACAGTGCCTTTGGGTGTTTTATGGGGTTGCCATGTGTGACATCCACCTTGTTTGGGGGCTTAAGTGGTTTCTATAATAATAATAATAATAATAATGATAATAATAACTAATAACTAATGATAATAATAATAATGATAGTTCTTTCACGATATAATCCTTCTTCTCTAGGAAAAGTTCCTTTTTGGGGCCATGTTACCAGAAAATGCTTCTCGCAAGAGAGGTCTGGACTGGCGTTGTAATCGAATTTCAATAACTATAAATTATGTACTACCTAAGATAAATAGAATTGTGGACATTAATTAAGTTAAGCTTATTATCTGACACTCCTAAACATATTGTAAACAATAAATTTCATAAACGTTTTCTGTAAAATAACGAGATTAAAAAATGTTATTGCATTAGGCTCTAAGAAAGGAGGTAGAAACTTAAATAATTATGATGGTTTTTCAGGATTTAATTTGATCAGTCCAGCAAAGTCTACTTAAATATCAATCGGATGTGATGATCCCATAATTCACTGTGGCGATTTGGAGTGAAAAAGGAGATTCAGTTCTATTTGATGGCTCTCTACGCCAAAGCTATTCCACCTTTCACCGTCTACATCAGTGGTCCCCAACCTACGGCCCTTTGGACGGTACTCTGCGGCCCGCCAGGTCTCACGGCCAAAATCACATTTGTTATATCATATTTGTTCTAGTTATAGTCAATGAACTAATAAAAAGTTTGGGAAAAGTATCGAAAAAAAGTCATGTTGAATGGTAGCGGGGTCATGAAACTCCGCCCACAAAGGTGTACCATTTTTGCACTCTGCGCCGTGGTGCGAAAATGTTTGTTCTATTGAAGCCCATGCTAAATAGGTCAGTTTCGCCAGCATATATTGAGTAATTTAAAACGTGAATCGATTCTATTTTTATTGCGAAGTGATCTTTAATACTCCAATGTTACTATCTGATAGTTGTTTTGCCCAAGAAAATCGTAAAAATGTGATATTTTACATAAAACGAAGCGTAGTTATTTGGCCCCCAATTATTTCACTGTTTGTGATATGTTCGTGTTATTTATTGTTCGATGTAAAATATTTATACAGTGCCGGAAAATATATTAAGCTGTTCATTACTTTAGAAAGTCAAACATAAATTTCAACTACCATGTATGAAATATCTAATAGTTTCGCCATCTATAGTCTGAGCCGAACCTAAGATTAAGTTATGTGAACAAGGGCCTAACTTTTCAATCGCTGGTTGATTTTATTTATCTCCTTTTTATTATAAACTTTACACTATTATTGCAATTGCTGCTATTTATTATCACTTACTATATTCGTATAACTGTATATTGACGTACAATGAAAAATTAATAATTAATTTATTTTTGCAGCATTTGAACCCCTCTAATGGCTGGGACATCTAACGTTAAAATTAAAAGAAAGCTTGAAGATGAGAATAGACATTTTCAAGAAGTTTGGAGTAATAAATATTTTTTCATAGAAAATAGTAAAAAAGATTATGTGTTTGATCTGCCACACATGTATTGGTGTTCCAAAGGAATATAATTTAAAAAGGCATTATATGACTAACCATAAGGATTATGAAAATTTAACAGGCAAACTTAGACAGGAAAAGTTACAACGCTTGATCGGCAATGCTGAACCGTTGAAAAAACTAACAGAGTCAAGTAAGATAGCTAACGTGAATTCAACAGAAGTTAGCTACAAAATAGCTCAATTGATAGCGAAAAGATATCAACTTTTTACTGAGGGCAAATTTTTTAAAGAATGTATATTGATTGCTGTAAATAAGCTTTGTGCCAATGAGGCCAAAACCTTTGAAAATCTCAGCTTAAGTAGAAACACAATGCAACGCAGAATCTGTGATTTTTCCAGTGACATCTTCGGTCAATTGAAGGAAAAAGCACCTGGCTTTAAATATTTTTCCATAGCTACAGATGAATCAACAGACATATTTTCCACTGCACAGCTATTGGTATTTGTACGAGGTGTTTCTGATGATTTCGCTGTTTGTGAAGAGCTGATTGGCATGAGTTCTCTCAAAGGACAAACAAAAAGAAGTGATATACTTAAATGCATATTAGAAATTCTCAATAATATTAGAGTGAATTTGAAAGCATTAGTTGTGGTTACTACCGATGGAGCTCCAAATATGATTGGGAAAAAATGTGGTATGGTTTCCTTGGTAGAAGAACAACTGGAGAATGACGGAATTTATACAAAATCATTGTATTTTGCACCAGCAAAATTTATGTAGCAAGCATTTGGGCTTCACTTACGTGATGAACATCTCATGAATTCTACTGTGAATTTCATAAGATTCCGAGCTCTCAATCATCGCATGCTTCAAAATATTTTGGGAAGAAAGGGAAGCAGAGTACAAAGATGTGATTTACTACTCAGAAATTAGGTGGCTGAGTAAAGGAAAAACATTACAGAAATTTCTTTCTCTTTTAGATGAAATCATTCTTTTCCCCAATGAGAAAAACAAGACAGTCCCAGAGCTGAAAACTGTTGAATGGTTGAGTGATGTAGCTTTTCTGGTTGACATTACTCATCATATAAATGTATTAAATAACAAGCTCCAAGGACAAAATCAGGTAATATCAGACCTTGCTAGCCAAATTTTTGCTTTTGAACGAAAACTCAAATTATTCAAATCCTCTATCCTTGAAGGAGAACTTGGGCGTTTTCCTGATATAAATCTATAATAGAAAAACATGGAGCTGGCCACAAGGCAGATTTATATGCCCCCAAAATTGAAGAACTTCAAGAAAGGAGACCGTAACCAACCGTCGAACTACCGACCTATCAGTCTGACTTCGATAGTCGGTAAACTCATGGAAAGCATCATGGTGGACAAAGTGACGTCGTATTTAGAGTCAAACCTGCTACTGAGGAGTTCCCAGCACGGCTTCCGAAGGCAACGGTCATGCCTGACGAACCTTGTGGAATTCTTCCACTTCGTTTTCAGTGAGCACGATCGGGACAAGGCGGTGGATGTGGTGTACCTAGACTTTCAGAAAGCCTTTGATAAGGTACCACACCGCCGCCTTCTCCGGAAAGTGCGAGCGCTTGGCATAGACGGAAAGGTAGCCGGCTGGATCGAGAACTGGCTAAGTGGCAGACGGCAACGGGTGGTGGTAAATGGACAGTCTTCTGAGTGGGTGCCCGTTACTAGCGGGGTGCCTCAAGGTTCTGTCCTGGGACCACTACTATTCATCATCTACGTCAACGACATGGACGGTGACATGGTTGCGAAGATTTCCAAATTTGCCGACGATACCAAGCTTGGTATGAACGTTGCAAAGGATGGAAATACTGCCCGCCTGCAGGAAGATCTTGGGAAGATTGGGGAGTGGTCGGACACGTGGCAAATGCCTTTTAACGTAGAAAATGCAAAGTGATGCATATCGGCCACAGAAACCCCCAATCTCAGTATATCCTTAAGGGCACTGCTATTGAATCCACCGACACTGAGAAGGACTTGGGTGTAACAATCACTAGTGACCTCAAGTTCTCGAAACAGTGCATTGAGGCGGAGAAAAAGGCCCAAAGGATGCTAGGCTATATTAAGCGCCAGTTTGGTTATCGGAACCAGGAGATTGTACTGTGCCTGTACAACTCACTTGTCCGACCGCACCTGGAGTATGCCGTACAATTTTGGAGTCCTTCATTGCGAAAGGACATCGCGAGATTGGAACGCGTACAAGCCAGGGCAACCAAGCTGATTCCCTCTATCCGACATAAAAGTTATGAGGATAGACTAAGGGAGTTAGATCTGTTCTCACTGGAAACCCGTAGACTGCGTGGTCAGCTCATCGAAGTCTTCAAAATACTTCGAGGGTTCGACAATGTTGACTACCGGGATATTTTCACACTGAGTGAGAACAGAACGCGCAATCACGGCTTCAAACTTGAACTGAAGCGTTACAACCGCAATCTGTGTGGAAACTTTTTTACCTACAGTATCTGCGGTAAGTGGAACGCACTTCCAGTGGAAGTTGTCAACAGTGAATCTGTTGACCAGTTCAAGTCAAGACTAGACAAAGTCTTGAAAAGTGGCCGTTTATGGACGCAAAACAATTGAGCAGCCATGAGCCCGCTCAATTGCTAGTCCAAAGGTACCCTCTTTGAATGGACCGTAAGGTCTCCTAGGGTACTTACTTTCCTTGTTACTCCTTGTTACTCTCTCTCTCTCTCTCTCTCTCTCTCTCTCTCTCTCTCTCTCTCTCTCTCTCTCTCTCTCTCTCTCTCTCTCTCTCTCTCTCTCTCTCTCTCTCTCTCTCTCTCTCTCTCTCTCTCTCTCTCTGCAGGAACTCCAGCGATGGAAGGTGTGCTGGAGACTGCCTTTTTTTTTCAAGTCTGCTGACTTTGAAT
>OZ018331.1:147037844-147263686 GCA_963969495.1 Ceratothoa steindachneri | reverse complement strand
AAATCCTAAGGACGAAATCAAAGCCTTAAGCCGAAATCAAAGCCTTAAGCCGAAATCAAAGCCTAAAGGCCGAAATCAAAGCCTAAAGGCCGAAATCAAAGCCAAAATCAAAGGCTAAAGCCAAAATCAAAGGCTAAAGCCAAAATCAAAGGCTAATGCCAAAATCAAAGGCTAATGCCAAAATCAAAGGCTAAAGCCAAAATCAAAGCCTAGAGCCGAAATCATAGCCTAGAGCCGAAATCAAAGCCTAGAGCCTAAATCAACGCCTAACGGACATTAATCCAGCCTAAACCCCTATTTCATTTAAAGAACCTCAATTTATAAACAGACTTGGCTGTGGTAACAAAGCCTAAAGCCAAAATCATAGCCTAAAGCCGAAAACAGACAGGAATCCAGACCAAACCCCTATTTATTTAAAGCACCTTAACATATTTACAGACTCGGCTGTGGTAACAAATCCTAAAGCCGAAGTCAAAGCCTAAATGTCACAACACCCATTAATGTCATTATAACGACCAATGTCATAGCAACGCCCAATGTCATAGCAACGCCCAATGTCACAACAACGCCCAATGTCACAATAACGCCCAATGTCCTAAAAAATGTGATAACAAAGCCTAAAGCCGAATTCAAAGCCTAAAGTCGAAATCAAAGCCTAAAGGCCGAAATCAAAGCCTAAAGGCCGAAATCAAAGCCTAAAGGCCGAAATCAAGGCCAAAATCAAAGCCTAAAGCCGAAATCAAAGCCTAAAGCCGAAATCAAAGACCAATGCCAAAATCAAAGCCTAACAGAAATTAATCAAGACCAAACCCCTAATTCATCTAAAGCACCTCAATTTATTTACAGACTCGGCTGTTATAACAAAGAGTAAAGCCGAAATCAAAGCGTAAAGCCGAAATCAAAGCGTAAAGCCGAAATCAAAGCCTGGAGCCGAAATCAAAGCCTGAAGCCGAAATCAAAGCCTGAAGCCGAAATCAAAGCCTGAAGCCGAAATCAAAGCCTAACATACATTAATCAAAACCAAACCCCTTTTCCATTTAAAGCACCTCAATTTATTTACAGACTCATCTGTGATAACAAAACCTAAAGGCGAAATCAAAGCCTAAAGCTTAAATCAAAGCCAAAAGCTTAAATCATAGCCTATAGCCGAAATAAAAGCCTATAGCCGAAATCATAGCCTATAGCCGAAATCATAGCCTATAGCCGAAATCAAACCTAATGCCGAAATTAAAGCCTAACATGCATTAATCAAGACCAAACCCCTATTTTATTTAAAGCACCTTAATTTATTTACAGACTCGGCTGTGAAAACAAAGCCTTAAGACAAAATCAAAGCCTAAAGCCGAAATCAAAGCCTGAAGCCGAAATCAAAGCCTGAAGCCGAAATCAAAGCCTGAAGCCGAAATCAAAGCCTATAGTCGAAATCAAAGCCTATAGTCGAAATCAAAGCCTGAAGCCGAAATCAAAGCCTGAAGCCGAAATCAAAGCCTGAAGTCGAAATCAAAGTCTATAGTCGAAATCAAATTCTATAGTCGAAATCAAAGTCTATAGTCGAAATCAAAGCCTACAGACGAAATTCAGGCCTACAGACGAAATTAAAGCCTAAGGCCGAAATCCAAGCCTAACAGACAGTAGTAATCCATACCAAACCCATATTTTATTTAAAGCACCTAATATATTTACAGACTCAGCTGTGCGAACAAAGCCCAATGTCATAAAGCCCAATGTCATAAAGCCCAATGTCATAACAAAGCCCAATGTCATAACAAAGCCCAATGTCATAACAAAGCCCAATGTCATAACAAAGCCCAATGTCATAACAAAGCCCAATGTCATAACAAAGCCCAATGTCATAACAAAGCCCAATGTCATAACAAAGCCCAATGTCATAACAAAGCCCAATGTCATAACAATGCCCAATGTCATAACAACACCTAATATCATAACAATGTGATACCAAAGCCTATAGCCGAAATCAAAGCCTATAGCCGAAATCAAAGCCTATAGCTGGAATCAAAGCCTAAAGCCAAAATCCGAAATCAAAGCCTAAAGCCGAAATCAAAGGATAAAGCCGAAATCAAAGGATAAAGCCGAAATCAAAGCTGGAATCAAAGCCTAAAGCCAAAATCCAAGCCAAAAGCCGAAATCAAAGCCTAAAGCCGAAATCAAAGGATAAAGCCGAAATCAAAGGATAAAGCCGAAATCAAATCCTAGAGCCGAAGTCAAAGCCTAGAGTCGAAATCAAAGCCTAATGCCAAAATCAAAGCCTAATGCCAAAATCAGGACCCAACCCCTTATTTCATTTAAAGCACCTCAATTTAATTATCAGACCCCAATTTAATTATCAGACCCCAATTTATTTATCAAACCCCAAATTAATTACCGAAAATAATATTAAATATTATAATAAAAAATAATCATTCAAATACTACTAATAATATTAGAATAATAATAATAATAATATAAGTATAATATTAAAATACTAATAATAATATTAGAATATTAATAATTAGATTAATCTTAATAATATTCAAATAATATCAATAATTTTAAACTAATATTTAAAAATAATACAAAATAAAATTAATAAAATAAAATAACAATAATAATAATAATAAAATTTAAGAATAAGAATTACTTGCAATGGAGAGCACTAAAAAGACGCGATTTAAGAAATAATATTGAATTCGGCCAAAATAAAAGAGTTAGCCATTAAGCAGCAAGAGTGCGTTTTCTATAAGTCTAGTTATTACCGATTTCTTTACAGACTATATTATTTTTAAAGCGGATACTATTTCAGTTTTCTATTTAAATGGTAAATTGAGTTTTGGGGTGCAAAGTAAACAATAATGGAAGAATGTTTGTATGGTTTGTTGAGCATTGAGACCTCACTACAAAAATCCGAAATCTTTACCAAACCAGATAATGACAATGGTGCCACCAGCTCGTCCATTGCATATGCAAACAACAAAACTACAAATGCAACGAGTACGAACCTAAAAATATATGTAGTCAACCACAGCTAAATACAAAGAAGCAGGAAAAATTCCGAATAGGCACCATAAAGCCTATTAATTTAGTCATAAAACAGAAAAGCCAAAGCTGATCAAGGCTAAATGACTCGTGAACTAGAACAGATAAAAACACTTAGAAAAGCACAGAAAGGTGAATCAGAGCGAGGCAAATTGAAACAAAGCAGCGTTCTTCTAAGTATGCCAACTCAGAAAACGGAAAAACTAGTGTCAAACGAACCCCAATATAAGATTGAAGAACCTGAACGAGACACCCTGTAAATGAAATCATCCGAAAGGATACAAATCACAACAAACCCCCATCTTTACCTAACCTAAAAACAAGCTAAAAAGAAATAACCTACCTAACTACCTCCATTTTTTAGTTGGTTCAAATGAAGCTATCGATGACAAGATGGCTGTCAATGTGACTGGACTACAGTCACATTGTAAATTGACTTCAGATCATATTGTATTATCTATCATTTTGAAGGGATTCTTTGGAATGAAATATGGACATTGAAAGAATCTCAACACCAAAACTACCACCCAGTTCGAACGCATGATAGAATCTATGGTTGTTTTTAACTTTTAATAATATATAAATCTCACCACCTCCCAACAATCCAAACGGGAGGTAGGATGGCCACGCCTCCAATATGTGCCTGCCCCTACGGGATAATGAAATGCGCATAAGGATTGGAATGACAATGACACCATGGGAGGAGATGAACGATTCTTTCACCACCAATTGGAAAGAAAGCTTCGCGTCCCAGATAGTTCCACTTCTGACGTGTGTGGATCTTAGGAGCGCATCGGCTACTTTGATGTGCTTTTTTCAACTGATTCCATCTGGAATCCATGTCTGTATACAAAACATGGTGTGACCTCGCATACGAGTTATATATAGACTTTGAAAGATAACCTTTGTAATTAGCATTTGTCTTAATGATTAATGCTATAACTGCTCCCAAGTCCTTTCCATCCTCTGATGGGTTCAGATAATCCTATCCATTTCATGAACTACGTTCAAATTATAGTATCCAGAATATTGACGAAACTCAAGGCTCGTCAAAAGCTCTACAACAACTACAATAGACAATATCAATATTAAAATATGTGAATTTAGACACCAAGACAAGACTAAAAACTATTAACTTTTAGAATCTTAATTAAATTTAAGGACTACTCTCAAGTAGTATAAAAGGTATAATGTAGGTAATACCAAGCCATGCATAAATCTAGTCCATTATTAAACTCTCGAAGAAGGATGGAACTACAACTACCCTAGGAAGCTGGATTGGGTTGGAGAGGAAAATAGACGGATTACAACCTAACCCTGGAGCAGGGGCATTATTTTTCTTTGATAGAATCGCCGAATGATTTGACTACGTGCAAGTGAACCAGTTTTCTGCTAAAGTGCCTCAATTACCTTTGAAATATAATCGCTTGAAAGCGTGTGACACAGAAACCACACCTTTAGTCGAAAACCTGATTAAATCTGTTGTGGGTCTCTTCTTTCTAACCATAACAGATTAACGGGGGACGGCCAAATCTCAAAAATGTGCGCCAATCCTGCCCCAAATCCCAATTCCTAACATCATAAACTGTACCCAAGGCTTTTACAAGGCGTCGCCGAAAGAGCTGAGAGCATGCTCTTCTGCTATTGGCAATGGAAAGATGAAGCAACAAAAATAATTTATGGGATAGTGTAAAATACATTAGGTTTATAAGAGGCAAGCTATGGTTAAATCTGAAGCCATTTTGAAAAAAAGACGAACCACAAACCAGAGACGGTTAAGTAGAAATATAGGATCAGGCACGCCAAAAAAAAATACTATAACTAGCTAATAAAAGCCTAACCACTCTCTACTCGATAGAGACCGCAGAAATGTCCCATGCCCATGTACAGCGCACTTGCCTCCCAATTCAAGGCGCGGATGTTTATAGTCAGATAATACAGTGTCCTTGGCGTAACGCGCCTATGCAGGCTTGTATGGCGGTGCCAGAAACCGAAAGAAAAAACATCTTCGAGGCTAAATGGAAAATAATAATTAACCAATGGAAATGCAAGATAGTCACCATTGGAAGGAGAATACTATCATATGACAGTTTGGGTGATCGGCACTATCTCCACACCACGCAGTGTAATATACCTGGGATTCGCGGCAGGCTAAGGGAACCCTGTGTTGAATGTTTATCGGAAAAGTACCGAGAAACCAACAAGCGAATCAATTTGCGACAGGCTAAGGGAACCTTGTGTTAAATGTTTATCGTAAAAGTACCGAACAACCAACCAGTGAATTAATTTGCGACAGGCTAAGGGAACCCTATGGTGAATGTCTATCGGAAAAGTACGGAGAAACCAACGAGTGAAACAACTTGCGACAGGATAAGGGAGCCCTGTGTTGAATGTCTATCGGAAAAGTAACGAAAAACCAACGAGGGAATAAATTCACGAAAGGATAAAGGAAGCCAGTGTTGAATGTTTATCGGAAAAGTAGCGAGAAACCAACGAGGGAATAAATTGGCGATAGGATAAAGGAAGCCAGTGTTGAATGTCTATCGGAAAAGTAACGAGAAACCAACGAGTGAATCAATTTGCGAAAGGCTAAGGGCACCCTGTGTTGAATGTCTATCGGAAAAGTACCGAGAAACCAAGGAGTGAATCAATTTGAGACAGGCTAACGGAACCCTGTGTGTTGAATGTCGATGGGAAAAATACGGAGAAACCAACGAGTCAAACAACTTACGACAGGATGAGGGAACCCTGTGTTGAATGTCTATCGGAAAAGTACCGAGAAACCAACGAGTCAAACAACTTGCGACAGGCTAAGGGAACCTTGTGTTGAATGTCTATCGGAAAAGTACCGAAAAACCAACGAGGGAATAAATTCACGAAAGGATAAAGGAAGCCAGTGTTGAATGTTTATCGGAAAAGTAGCGAGAAACCAACGAGGGAATAAATTGGCGATAGGATAAAGGAAGCCAGTGTTGAATGTCTATCGGAAAAGTACCGAGAAACCAACGAGGGAATAAATTGGCGATAGGATAAAGGAAGCCAGTGTTGAATGTCTATCGGAAAAGTACCGAGAAACCAACGAGTCAAACAACTTGCGACAGGCTAAGGGAACCTTGTGTTGAATGTCTATCGGAAAAGTACCGAAAAACCAGCGAGGGAATAAATTCACGAAAGGATAAAGGAAGCCAGTGTTGAATGTTTATCGGAAAAGTAGCGAGAAACCAACGAGGGAATAAATTGGCGATAGGATAAAGGAAGCCAGTGTTGAATGTCTATCGGAAAAGTACCGAGAAACCAACGAGGGAATAAATTGGCGATAGGATAAAGGAAGCCAGTGTTGAATGTCTATCGGAAAAGTACCGAGAAACCAACGAGTCAAACAACTTGCGACAGGCTAAGGGAACCTTGTGTTGAATGTCTATCGGAAAAGTACCGAAAAACCAACGAGGGAATAAATTCACGAAAGGATAAAGGAAGCCAGTGTTGAATGTTTATCGGAAAAGTAGCGAGAAACCAACGAGGGAATAAATTGGCGATAGGATAAAGGAAGCCAGTGTTGAATGTTTATCGGAAAAGTAGCGAGAAACCAACGAGGGAATAAATTGGCGATAGGATAAAGGAAGCCAGTGTTGAATGTCTATCGGAAAAGTAGCGAGAAACCAACGAGGGAATAAATTGGCGATAGGATAAAGGAAGCCAGTGTTGAATGTCTATCGGAAAAGTAGCGAGAAACCAACGACGGAATAAATTGGCGATAGGATAAAGGAAGCCAGTGTTGAATGTCTATCGGAAAAGTAACGAGAAACCAACGAGGGAATAAATTGGCGATAAGATAAAGGAAGCCAGTGTTGAATGTCTATCGGAAAAGTAGCGAGAAACCAACGAGGGAATAAATTGGCGATAAGATAAAGGAAGCCAGTGTTGAATGTCTATCGGAAAAGTAGCGAGAAACCAACGAGGGAATAAATTGGCGATAGGATAAAGGAAGCCAGTGTTGAATGTCTATCCGAAAAGTAGCGAGAAACCAACGAGGGAATAAATTGGCGATAGGATAAAGGAAGCCAGTGTTGAATGTCTATCGGAAAAGTAGCGAGAAACCAACGAGAGAATAAATTGGCGATAGGATAAAGGAAGCCAGTGTTGAATGTCTATCGGAAAAGTACCGAGAAACCAACGAGTCAAACAACTTGCGACAGGCTAAGGGAACCTTGTGTTGAATGTCTATCGGAAAAGTACCGAAAAACCAACGAGGGAATAAATTCACGAAAGGATAAAGAAAGCCAGTGTTGAATGTTTATCGGAAAAGTAGCGAGAAACCAACGAGGGAATAAATTGGCGATAGGATAAAGGAAGCCAGTGTTGAATGTTTATCGGAAAAGTAGCGAGAAACCAACGAGGGAATAAATTGGCGATAGGATAAAGGAAGCCAGTGTTGAATGTCTATCGGAAAAGTAGCGAGAAACCAACGAGGGAATAAATTGGCGATAGGATAAAGGAAGCCAGTGTTGAATGTCTATCGGAAAAGTAGCGAGAAACCAACGAGGGAATAAATTGGCGATAGGATAAAGGAAGCCAGTGTTGAATGTCTATCGGAAAAGTAACGAGAAACCAACGAGGGAATAAATTGGCGATAAGATAAAGGAAGCCAGTGTTGAATGTCTATCGGAAAAGTAGCGAGAAACCAACGAGGGAATAAATTGGCGATAAGATAAAGGAAGCCAGTGTTGAATGTCTATCGGAAAAGTAGCGAGAAACCAACGAGGGAATAAATTGGCGATAGGATAAAGGAAGCCAGTGTTTACTGTCTATCCGAAAAGTAGCGAGAAACCAACGAGGGAATAAATTGGCGAGAAGATAAAGGAAGCCAGTGTTGAATGTCTATCGGAAAAGTAGCGAGAAACCAACGAGGGAATAAATTGGCGATAAGATGAAGGAAGCCAGTGTTGAATGTCTATCGGAAAAGTAGCGAGAAACCAACGAGAGAATAAATTGGCGATAAGATAAAGGAAGCCAGTGTTGAATGTCTATCGGAAAAGTAGCGAGAAACCAACGAGGGAATAAATTGGCGATAAGATAAAGGAAGCCAGTGTTGAATGTCTATCGGAAAAGTAGCGAGAAACCAACGAGGGAATAAATTGGCGATAAGATAAAGGAAGCCAGTGTTGAATGTCTATCGGAAAAGTAGCGAGAAACCAACGAGGGAATAAATTGGCGATAGGATAAAGGAAGCCAGTGTTGAATGTCTATCGGAAAAGTAGCGAGAAACCAACGAGGGAATAAATTGGCGATAAGATAAAGGAAGCCAGTGTTGAATGTCTATCGGAAAAGTACAGAGAAACCAACGAGGGAATAAATTGGCGATAGGATAAAGGAAGCCAGTGTTGAATGTCTATCGGAAAAGTAGCGAGAAACCAACGAGGGAATAAATTGGCGATAAGATAAAGGAAGCCAGTGTTGAATGTCTATCGGAAAAGTAACGAGAAACCAACGAGGGAATAAATTGGCGATAGGATAAAGGAAGCCAGTGTTGAATGTCTATCGGAAAAGTAGCGAGAAACCAACGAGGGAATAAATTGGCGATAGGATAAAGGAAGCCAGTGTTGAATGTTTATCGGAAAAGTAGCGAGAAACCAACGAGGGAATAAATTGGCGATAGGATAAAGGAAGCCAGTGTTGAATGTCTATCGGAAAAGTAGCGAGAAACCAACGAGGGAATAAATTGGCGATAGGATAAAGGAAGCCAGTGTTGAATGTCTATCGGAAAAGTAGCGAGAAACCAACGAGGGAATAAATTGGCGATAGGATAAAGGAAGCCAGTGTTGAATGTCTATCGGAAAAGTAACGAGAAACCAACGAGGGAATAAATTGGCGATAAGATAAAGGAAGCCAGTGTTGAATGTCTATCGGAAAAGTAGCGAGAAACCAACGAGGGAATAAATTGGCGATAAGATAAAGGAAGCCAGTGTTGAATGTCTATCGGAAAAGTAGCGAGAAACCAACGAGGGAATAAATTGGCGATAGGATAAAGGAAGCCAGTGTTTACTGTCTATCCGAAAAGTAGCGAGAAACCAACGAGGGAATAAATTGGCGATAGGATAAAGGAAGCCAGTGTTGAATGTTTATCGGAAAAGTAGCGAGAAACCAACGAGGGAATAAATTGGCGATAGGATAAAGGAAGCCAGTGTTGAATGTCTATCGGAAAAGTAGCGAGAAACCAACGAGGGAATAAATTGGCGATAGGATAAAGGAAGCCAGTGTTGAATGTCTATCGGAAAAGTAGCGAGAAACCAACGAGGGAATAAATTGGCGATAGGATAAAGGAAGCCAGTGTTGAATGTCTATCGGAAAAGTAACGAGAAACCAACGAGGGAATAAATTGGCGATAAGATAAAGGAAGCCAGTGTTGAATGTCTATCGGAAAAGTAGCGAGAAACCAACGAGGGAATAAATTGGCGATAAGATAAAGGAAGCCAGTGTTGAATGTCTATCGGAAAAGTAGCGAGAAACCAACGAGGGAATAAATTGGCGATAGGATAAAGGAAGCCAGTGTTTACTGTCTATCCGAAAAGTAGCGAGAAACCAACGAGGGAATAAATTGGCGATAAGATAAAGGAAGCCAGTGTTGAATGTCTATCGGAAAAGTAGCGAGAAACCAACGAGGGAATAAATTGGCGATAAGATAAAGGAAGCCAGTGTTGAATGTCTATCGGAAAAGTAGCGAGAAACCAACGAGGGAATAAATTGGCGATAAGATAAAGGAAGCCAGTGTTGAATGTCTATCGGAAAAGTAGCGAGAAACCAACGAGGGAATAAATTGGCGATAAGATAAAGGAAGCCAGTGTTGAATGTCTATCGGAAAAGTAGCGAGAAACCAACGAGGGAATAAATTGGCGATAAGATAAAGGAAGCCAGTGTTGAATGTCTATCGGAAAAGTAGCGAGAAACCAACGAGGGAATAAATTGGCGATAGGATAAAGGAAGCCAGTGTTGAATGTCTATCGGAAAAGTAGCGAGAAACCAACGAGGGAATAAATTGGCGATAAGATAAAGGAAGCCAGTGTTGAATGTCTATCGGAAAAGTACAGAGAAACCAACGAGGGAATAAATTGGCGATAGGATAAAGGAAGCCAGTGTTGAATGTCTTTCGGAAAAGTAGCGAGAAACCAACGAGGGAATAAATTGGCGATAAGATAAAGGAAGCCAGTGTTGAATGTCTATCGGAAAAGTAACGAGAAACCAACGAGGGAATAAATTGGCGATAGGATAAAGGAAGCCAGTGTTGAATGTCTATCGGAAAAGTAGCGAGAAACCAACGAGGGAATAAATTGGCGATAGGATAAAGGAAGCCAGTGTTGAATGTCTATCGGAAAAGTAGCGAGAAACCAACGAGGGAATAAATTGGCGATAAGATAAAGGAAGCCAGTGTTGAATGTCTATCGGAAAAGTAGCGAGAAACCAACGAGGGAATAAATTGGCGATAAGATAAAGGAAGCCAGTGTTGAATGTCTATCGGAAAAGTAGCGAGAAACCAACGAGGGAATAAATTGGCGATAAGATAAAGGAAGCCAGTGTTGAATGTCTATCGGAAAAGTAGCGAGAAACCAACGAGGGAATAAATTGGCGATAGGATAAAGGAAGCCAGTGTTGAATGTCTATCGGAAAAGTAGCGAGAAACCAACGAGGGAATAAATTGGCGATAAGATAAAGGATGCCAGTGTTGAATGTCTATCGGAAAAGTAGCGAGAAACCAACGAGGGAATAAATTGGCGATAAGATAAAGGAAGCCAGTGTTGAATGTCTATCGGAAAAGTAGCGAGAAACCAACGAGGGAATAAATTGGCGATAGGATAAAGGAAGCCAGTGTTGAATGTCTATCGGAAAAGTAGCGAGAAACCAACGAGGGAATAAATTGGCGATAAGATAAAGGAAGCCAGTGTTGAATGTCTATCGGAAAAGTAGCGAGAAACCAACGAGGGAATAAATTGGCGATAAGATAAAGGAAGCCAGTGTTGAATGTCTATCGGAAAAGTAGCGAGAAACCAACAAGGGAATAAATTGGCGATAAGATAAAGGATGCCAGTGTTGAATGTCTATCGGAAAAGTAACGAGAAACCAACGAGGGAATAAATTGGCGATAAGATAAAGGAAGCCAGTGTTGAATGTCTATCGGAAAAGTAGCGAGAAACCAACGAGGGAATAAATTGGCGATAGGAGAGAGGAAGCCAGTGTTGAATGTCTATCGGAAAAGTAGCGAGAAACCAACGAGGGAATAAATTGGCGATAAGATAAAGGAAGCCAGTGTTGAATGTCTATCGGAAAAGTACAGAGAAACCAACGAGGGAATAAATTGGCGATAGGATAAAGGAAGCCAGTGCTGAATGTCTATCGGAAAAGTAGCGAGAAACCAACGAGGGAATAAATTGGCGATAAGATAAAGGAAGCCAGTGTTGAATGTCTATCGGAAAAGTAACGAGAAACCAACGAGGGAATAAATTGGCGATAGGATAAAGGAAGCCAGTGTTGAATGTCTATCGGAAAAGTAGCGAGAAACCAACGAGGGAATAAATTGGCGATAGGATAAAGGAAGCCAGTGTTGAATGTCTATCGGAAAAGTAGCGAGAAACCAACGAGGGAATAAATTGGCGATAAGATAAAGGAAGCCAGTGTTGAATGTCTATCGGAAAAGTAGCGAGAAACCAACGAGGGAATAAATTGGCGATAAGATAAAGGAAGCCAGTGTTGAATGTCTATCGGAAAGTAGCGAGAAACCAACGAGGGAATAAATTGGCGATAAGATAAAGGAAGCCAGTGTTGAATGTCTATCGGAAAAGTAGCGAGAAACCAACGAGGGAATAAATTGGCGATAGGATAAAGGAAGCCAGTGTTGAATGTCTATCGGAAAAGTAGCGAGAAACCAACGAGGGAATAAATTGGCGATAAGATAAAGGATGCCAGTGTTGAATGTCTATCGGAAAAGTAGCGAGAAACCAACGAGGGAATAAATTGGCGATAAGATAAAGGATGCCAGTGTTGAATGTCTATCGGAAAAGTAGCGAGAAACCAACGAGGGAATAAATTGGCGATAAGATAAAGGAAGCCAGTGTTGAATGTCTATCGGAAAAGTAGCGAGAAACCAACGAGGGAATAAATTGGCGATAAGATAAAGGATGCCAGTGTTGAATGTCTATCGGAAAAGTAACGAGAAACCAACGAGGGAATAAATTGGCGATAAGATAAAGGAAGCCAGTGTTGAATGTCTATCGGAAAAGTACAGAGAAACCAACGAGGGAATAAATTGGCGATAGGATAAAGGAAGCCAGTGTTGAATGTCTATCGGAAAAGTAGCGAGAAACCAACGAGGGAATAAATTGGCGATAAGATAAAGGAAGCCAGTGTGGAATGTCTATCGGAAAAGTACAGAGAAACCAACGAGGGAATAAATTGGCGATAAGATAAAGGAAGCCAGTGTTGAATGTCTATCGGAAAAGTAGCGAGAAACCAACGAGGGAATAAATTGGCGATAAGATAAAGGAAGCCAGTGTTGAATGTCTATCGGAAAAGTAGCGAGAAACCAACGAGGGAATAAATTGGCGATAGGATAAAGAAAGCCAGTGTTGAATGTCTATCGGAAAAGTAGCGAGAAACCAACGAGGGAATAAATTGGCGATAAGATAAAGGAAGCCAGTGTTGAATGTCTATCGGAAAAGTAGCGAGAAACCAACGAGGGAATAAATTGGCGATAAGATAAAGGAAGCCAGTGTTGAATGTCTATCGGAAAAGTAGCGAGAAACCAACGAGGGAATAAATTGGCGATAAGATAAAGGAAGCCAGTGTTGAATGTCTATCGGAAAAGTAGCGAGAAACCAACGAGGGAATAAATTGGCGATAAGATAAAGGAAGCCAGTGTTGAATGTCTATCGGAAAAGTAACGAGAAACCAACGAGGGAATAAATTGGCGATAAGATAAAGGAAGCCAGTGTTGAATGTCTATCGGAAAAGTAGCGAGAAACCAACGAGGGAATAAATTGGCGATAAGATAAAGGAAGCCAGTGTTGAATGTCTATCGGAAAAGTAGCGAGAAACCAACGAGGGAATAAATTGGCGATAGGATAAAGGAAGCCAGTGTTGAATGTCTATAGGAAAAGTACCGACAACCCAACGAGTGAAATAACTTGTGACAGGATAAGGGAAACCTGTTTATCTGTCTATCGGAAAAGTACGGAGAAACCAACGAGTTAATCAATTTGCGACAGGATAAAGGAACCCAGTGTTGAATGTCTATCGGAAAAGTACAGAGAAACTAATTTTTTAGCCAAATATGGCTAAAACCCAACCGATAACATACACCAAAATATACATAAAAAATACTAAGTATTTAAATGTACTAACTTATAAAATATAAAACAAGACCCCCTTCCTTACTCCTCAAAGAACAGAAAGCCTGGGTAAAAGTAAAAATATTAGACAGACCAAGGCAAAAAGAAAAGAAATCCACAGTTAGGAAGTGATATTCACGAGCGACAACAGTTTAAGACAAGTCTACAATATACAGAAGTGATTGTCTGGCTACAATTTTGGGTGGCGGCACAAGTCAAAATTGCTCGAACAAAGTAAGAAAATTCTTCGAAACGCTACCAAAAGATACTTTGTGTCAAAGAATGCTAATACACTACTAAGCAATGAGTTCATTGTAATGGAGAGCAACAAAAGCCTCGATTTAGAAGATATTTTATATTGAAATCGTATAGACTATAAAAGTTAGTCCATAAAATGTAAAAGTACGTTTTCTATGAGTGGAAGTCGAGATATTACCGTTTTCTCTAGAGAATAAATTTATTTTAAAGGGGATACCCTTTCAGTAAACTGAAAATTGGGTACAGAAATAGCTCAGTTGAGGGTATACGAGAGAATGCTTCAGGATTGGAGCCACAAGGTTATTTTGCACCCAAACTAAAATATATATACATATATCGTATCCTTTTCGTATATCTTAACCAAACGGTATAAAGACTTTAGGGATGCTAACAAAAAAAAGCTAAGATTGCTCATACATTTGTGTGTGAACGGGTATGCCATCTGTCCCTTTTCAATCGTAGACAATATACACAGACCGGATAATGAAATGCTTATAAAGATTAGAATGACAATGCCACCTTGGGAAGAGATGAATGATTTTTTACACCCACAATATGAAAGAAAGCTTCGCGTCACAGACCGTTCCACGTCGGGTGTGTATGGATCTGATGAGCATATTGGCTACTTAGATGTGATTATTCAACTGATTCCATGTGGAATCCATGTCTGTATACCAGAGATGGTATGACCTCGCATAAGAGTTATATATAGACTTTGAAAGATAACTTTTGTAATTAGCATTTCTCTTAATGAATCCCAACACTATTTGCTTATTCTTTGCTTTAATACACAGCTCATAAAATCTCAGGGGCCTAGCTATTACTGCATCCAAGTCCTTTCCATCCTCTGATGAGTTAAGATTATCCCATCCATTTTATAAACTACGTCCAAATCATAGTATCCAGATTATAGACGAAGTTCAAGGCTCGTCAAAAGCTCTACCGCTCAACTACAATATACAATATAAATATTAAAATATGTGCAATTTAGACTCCAAGACAAGACTATAAAAACTAATAATTTGCAGAATCCTCTTAAAGTTTAAAGAACTATTCAAAAGTAGTGTAATAAGTATAATTTAGATCATACCAAACCTTGCATAAATCTAGTCCATTATTAAACTCGCGAGGGCGGACGGAATTACAACTACCCTCGGAAAGTGGATTTGATTAGAGTGGAAAACACACCGATTACAACCTTACCATAGAGAAGAGCATTATAGCGTCGACTTGACAAGAAGTCTCTTCGCTATTGTGGTCGGGTTTTGCAGTTCCTGTGGTTTCACTTCCCTTAAACATATTTAATTTATGAAATTGGGTAAAGAAATCGAACACAAGAGCTCTCGAATAGCTTTAGCATCGACTTTTCCCAATGGATGGGGGATGCTTTGTTTTTCCAAGTCAATTGCATCCCAAAAATGATAACATGCGAAGAGAGTTTCCAAATCTCGCGTTAGTTGTAGTTATTAGTTGAATATTCAGAAATAAAATGCTAAAATTAAAAGGGTGAACCTTGCAGTGTGAAATTGAACATAAAGGATTAAAAAAAACTAAAGTTATTCTATAACAGTATTGTAATTGTCTGTTGCTATTTAAAGGCCGCGTAAAGCCCTATTTTTTTTTGTTATTATCATTTCAAATTAGTATTTTCACTACACGAAGGAGTTTTATTGCACCGATTTAAGAACTACCTATTAAGGTGATGCTAATTAAACTAGTATATTGAGGGTTAGAGGTAGTAGGTTATTTAAGCACCTTTAGTTTTGAGAGTTTTAAAATTCGATTCCGATGTTACATTTCCTTCATTTTATTTTGTAGTCGAAGCCTCAAATTTAACAATGATCTCAATATCCTTCTCGTTAAAAATAATTCAGCCTAATTCCCTCGACGTTTACAAAAATTCTTTTCGAATTGTCCGTGTTAATGACCAAGTGAATTAGAGCTTCGAAACGATCATAATATTCAGGCGAGAATGCGAGTAGTTATTTAACAACTATCATAAAGAGCAGTCATTTTTTACTAAAGATTAGGCCATTAGTTATTTTCTCAGCGAAACAGCAGAGTAGCTAACATCTTACTAAAAATATTCTACACTAAGCGATATAATTAACCTAACTAAAAAAAGAAATACTCAACCTAACCCCATTATGTTGGTTCTTAAAAACAAGTTAGGAATTGAAGATTGCTACAAATGATCTATTTTTCTTCTGTAGAATCGCCCAAATTACCTTACGGTTAATTCACACGAGGAAAGTTAATTTGAAAATGTGATCGCCTGAAAATGCGTCACACATAAACAACACAGCACTGGTCGAAGACCTGATCGAATCTGTTTTGGTCTTTGAACTCACTCGAATATATAATCCTCTCTTCCCAACCGCAACAGATGAGCGGGAGAGGGCAAAACCACAAAAACGTGCCCCTCTCCCACCCCAGATGACAATTAATAACATCATAAACTGAAACCGAGGCATGTTAGTCGTTAATAGCCAATAGAAAGATGAAGCAAATGTAATAATTTATGGGATATTGTAAAATACAAACGTTCCCTCCCCCCCCCATTAGGTTTATTAGCAAGAATCTATGGTTATACCTGGAACAATTTTGAAGAAGAAGGAAACCACAAACGAGAGGCAGTTGGGTAGAAATAAAGGATCAGGCACGAGGACAAAAGACTACAAATAGTAAATCCAAGCTCACCCACTCTCTACTCGATAGAGACCGCAGAAATGTCCCATGCCCCTGTACACCCCACTTGCCTCACCATTCAAGGTGCAGATGTTTTCAGCCTGATAATACAGTGTCTCTGTCGTAACGCGCCTATGCAGGATTGTATGGCAGCGCCAGAAATCGAAAGACTAAACATCTACAAGGCCAAATACTATCATATGCTAGTTTTGGTAATCAGCACTATCTCTACACCACGGAGTGTAATATACCTAGAATGAAGATTACTTCATCCCGGTAAAGGACCCACGTATCTGATCGAGTTTCGAAACCCTCGCCCTTGTCAGAAACGACCGACAGAAGAAGATCACAATGCGTGTACATAAATACGAGTACACACAGGCGAGGACGACGCAAAGAGCGCCTGCACTGGGAGACGGGGTTTAGTCCCATTAACGATTACATCGAAGAAGGGACTAGGAATATGTAGGAACTGGTTAATCAAGAGATTAACGAAGAAATCATTCAAATTATTAACCAGAACAAAAAATCCAGCAGCCGTGCAAGATTTTCAAGCTCCGCTGGCCTCCAATTGATCGGGGGCGAAGTGCCCTTCTACGCATGATAAATGCGTAGAAAACTCACGCTAAATAAGAATTTTTTTAGCTGAATATGGCTAAGACCTTACTGCTTATGAATACGGATAACATACACCAAAATATACATAAAAATACTAAGTATTTAAATGACCTGAGTAAATTTGCTGATGATACTAAGCTAGGTAGGGCCATTAGGGCTGATTCTGATGCTGTTGTAATGCAGGAGGAATTGACCATTCTGTCCAATTGGGCCGAGAAATGGCAAATGAAGTTTAACATAGACAAATGTAGTGTACTTAGTATAGGTAGAAATAATCCATTGAATAGTTATAAATTAAATGGCAGAATTTTAGGGAGGACTGATTGTGAGAGAGACTTGGGTATTTTGGTAAGTTCAGACCTTCGTCCTAGAAAGCAATGTCTAAATGCTAAGAATAAAGCTAATAGGATATTGGGATTCATTAGGAGGAGTGTAAGCAATAAGAGTGCTGAAGTCATTCTAAAACTGTATCTGGCGCTAGTTAGGCCTCATCTACACTATGCAGTACAATTTTGGTCACCATATTATAGGAAGGATATTGATTTGCTTGAGTCTGTGCAGAGAAGGATGACAAAGATGATTGGTGGGCTAGGGAACTTACCCTATGGTGAAAGGCTCAGAAAACTAAATCTACATACATTGGAAAGGAGAAGAGTCAGAGGGGAATTGATTGAAGTCTTCAAATGGGTAAAAGGATATAATAAAGGGGATCTGGGTAAGGTTCTTATACTTAGTGAACATGACAGGACACGTAGCAATGGGTTTAAGCTTGATAAGTATAGGTTTAGGAAGGAGATTGGGACGAATTTGGTTTACAAATCGTGTGGTAGATGAATGGAATAGGCTCACTAGGCATGTGATAGAAGCCTCCTCTCTGGGTAGTTTTAAGAATAGATTAGATAAATATATGGATGAAGCTGCTAGATGGGACTGACTTTTTTTATGTACATATGTATATATTTTTCTAAGGAGTGGGAAGATTATATTTTGCGGTTGCATGAATGGACATAATCCTCTGGATGCATTTTATGTATATTGTAAATTAGATCTGACGAACTCCTGTTAAGGGTGACAATGTTGATGACTTTTCTCTGGTAAGAAATCTTTTGTGTGTTGAATGGAACAGGAGCTGCCAAGTGTAGGCCATGAATGGTCTTTTGCAGTCTCCTTCTTTTCTTATGTTCTTATGTTCTTATGTACTAAGTTGAAAATTTAAAAAAAACACCCCCCTTGCTCCCAAAAGAGCAGAAGTCCTGGTAGCACGAAAAATATTAGACAGACCAAGGAAAAAAAAGGAAATCCGTAGTTAGGACGTGATATTCACGAGCGACAACAGTTTAGGACAAGATTGCTCATACATTTGTGCGTGAAAGGGCATAGCATCCGTCCCTTTTCAGACGTGGACCATATACACCGACCGGATCATGAAATGCGCATAAGGATAAGTATGACAAAGGGAAGAGATGAATGATTTTTTACACCACCAATCGGAAAGAATTGCTCTGCGTCCCAGCCAGTTCCACTTATGACGTATGTGTAACTTAAGAGCACATTGGCTACTTAGATGTGATTATTCAACTGATTCCATGTGGAATCCATGTCTGTATACAAAACAAGGTGTGACCTCGCATACGAGTTATATACAGACTTTAAAAGAACCTTTGTAATTAGCATTTCTCTTATTGAAAAATGCTATAACTGCTCCCTAGTCCTTTCCATCCTCTGATCGGTTAAGATAATCCCATCCATTTCATAGTATCCAGAATGTAGACGAAGCCCTGTGGCTAGCTAGGCAAAAGCTCTACCACTCAACTATCAGAGACAATATCAATATTAAAATGTGTAACTTAGACACGTCTATAAAAACGATTAACTTGTAGAACCGACTTTAATTTTAAGTACCTATTCCAAAGTAGTATAATAGGTAGAATTTAGGTAAATGTTTACTAGAGCAAAATTTACTGAACAAACCTTACTTCTTCATAATAGGCTAAATAAAAATAAATAAGAAAAGGTTGGGAAAAAATCATTCCCTTTTATACACGTTTGAAAGGAGAACAGATTCATAACCCTCTATCCATTTGGATATTCGCCTGGGGTTTCAAGGAAATGGATCACCTTTAGTGCACTCATTGTAGCAGGTTGGTAGGTCTACAATGTGAGATCCATGGCTGTGGACAAAACAACTTGGCACCTCAAATACGAATAACCATTGTATTTCTCTTCATGAATCCCATAACTTACTTATTTGCTTCAATACACTGCTCAGATAACCTCAGAGGCCTACCTATAACTACTCCTATTTCGTTTCTAAACGTTTGTAAGATTTAACTTTAAAATAATGGGTCAAGTGAAAAAAAAAATATGCCTCCTTTATTTAACCCAAGGGAGGAGGTTGTGAAACCCTTTCTGTGGATGTGTAAGTGTGTATGGGGACGGGGAGGGCATATCAGAGACAGAAATAGACGTACAAATTCCCCCTCCACGAAAAAAAACCCGTTTGTCAGTACGTTACCTTCCGCAAAGGCCCATTGATAGGTCGGAAGCCTTTGTCCTTTTCTTCCTATTATTTCTTTCTTTTCTTACCTTCACTAGCCTCCATCGAGGCCAGTTATGATGGAACAACACACTCGCGCGCACTAGCTGAGCCAGAAGCCGTGTTCTAGGGCTCACACACTTGCAATCTCAACACTCGTGAAAAACACAAATTTCCCCAATAGAGACAGGCAATTTACCGCGTAACGAAATGCGCACACAATCCTGTCCAGTTGACTGAAGCAGCCATGCGAGGGAAACAGTTTCCTCTCCCTAATTTATGAGTCGAGATTAAACACAAATAAAATAAATAAAGAGACAAAATTGAATAATTCACAAGATAAGGGATAATTTGAGAAGGCGATCGCTTGAAAGAATGTAAACACCGAAACCACCAAACGGGCCGAAGGCCTGATCGAATCTGTTGTGCTCATTTAAACTTGCATTATTATATAATCCCCCACCCCCACCAGAGGAGCGGGGGAGGGGCTTGCCTCTAAAATGTGTCCTTCCCTCCCCCAAAAAAAAACAAGTCGGTGTGTGTGTGTTTGGGGGAAGGGGGCAAATAGTCCTATCATATAATTAAGTCTTTTACAAGAGGACCCCATAACCACGGGGGACATATGGATCGGGAAGGGACAAAGGAGAAATGAAGCGAATGGAATAATTTATGGTATATTGTAAAATCCAAACCTTGTTGCTAATTAGGTTTATAAGGGAGATCTAAAACAACAAAAAAAACACAAATGGAAGACTCGAAGCTCCCCAAAAATGGAAGACTCAAAGCTCCCTCCCACACACCCTGAGGAACGAAAAGCATCGTCACACGGAAAACGAATTATTAATTCTCCTACCAAAACACCGAGTAAATTAAGATATGGAACCAAGAATGGAGACAATGACCTTGACGTGCTTAATACACGCTCACAGCAAATATGGTAACCACCGGTTGTTATTCAGGCAAATTGAATAGAAGCATAAAGAACAGAAATCACCCGAAGAGGAATTCGATGGAAGAACAAGCAGGAGAAACACAACGAAGCGACTCTCAATCAGAAAGGAAGAGCTTCTGCACACGACAATATCACACAGAACCAACCACCTTGAGTAAATCTAAGAACTCCAACCTCCTCCCGCAAGGAATCAACGTAGCATCATTGCGGGAACTTCCCGCGATTCAATGGTACACATCGAAGAAGTAACTAGCGAAGCAACACCTACAGAATTATGGTCCAAGAGCAATAGAATGAAAGGAATGATAGTCATACGATGAGCTCAGCCACCAAGTTACACTGGTAGCCCTGAAGGCGAAATGAAAAATTAATTAAAAATGTTTTCAAATATAGAAAGTTTTGCCATTAATAGAAGCAAAGTTTTCTATAAAATAGACTCTCAGAGCACTAACTAAAATGAAAAATTAATTTTAACAAAAGAAAATTCGGAATAAGATAAATAGCTGCAAATCAATTTTAAATATGTAAGTTAAATCAATAAGAATTTTTTCCCAATAAATTGATGTTATTTGATATATAAATATCAAATTTTATTATTTTCCCATAACAATGGCGAACGGTAAATTCATCAGCAGCGATTTGGAACCAATTTTGTTTGGTGGTTTAAGGGTTAATATTGACAATATAAAATCTTCCAATCATATTTGAATAAAAAAATCGTTTGAAAATGATAAACTAGGATGAGATTCCAATTACCAAAATGTGGCTGGGTAATTATTTCGAATCAATATCACAGGAACCAAGTCAAAACCCAGTGAAAATCTGTATTTTTCGACATTTTTTTTAGATAGTCGTAAAAATGTAATTTATACCATTTAGACACAATTTATAGACGACAAAAAAAATACAGTTCCAAGACTACCCCCCTCCCCCGCAAAAAAATTTTTTGACTTGGATCCAAAGAAAAAATATCTAAGCTAAGCTAAGCTAAGCTAACCTAACCAACCCTAACCTAAGCACCGCTACTGTATATAAAAGAAAAAATACAAAAGTGTGTGATAAGAGAAAGATCTCGAGTGAAAGGTACGATGAACAACGAAGGAAGGATCGAAATTAGTTGCTGATCTATAAACGTACTTTTGATCAACCACGGAATGAGTCTTATTCCTAACGCAGATATCAACGATCATTCTTTTGAATCCAATGTTGTTTCCTTTCAACGGAATAATAAATAAACGCAGCACCATTTCCCACCTAAACCTCCGTGACTGAACTGATCATCACGTCTCAAATGTCTCGCAATGGAAATGGACATCATTGTGGCCGCTAAGGAAAGCAGCACTGAGGAAAAGCCCACTCGGCCAAGAGTCAACACTTGAGGGTGGGGGGAGTGGCAACCACACACCCTGAGGGCCAGCCAGGACCCCCAAATCCCACGAATCATCGCACGGGAGTGGCCCAACCAGTACCACCCATAATTCTGGCAAAACCCAGAGCATGAGGAGGGCGAACATCATAATGAAACAAATAACCCCCTAAATAATTTGACAAACAGTCATTTTTCATCCAGGACCCCTAAACTCCACGAATCATCGCAGGGGAGTGGCCCAACCGGTACCACCCATAATTCTGGCAAAACCCAGAGCATAACGAAACAAATAACCCCCTAAATAATTTGAAAAAGTCATTTTTCAGCAGGAAATCAATTTAAACAAAAATGGAAAAGAAAGTCATCGAAAAACAAGAAGGCAGGAAAATATGCCCACCTTGGGTCGGGGACATGGACCTCTCCTCTAACTAGAGGGACCTAAGGTCACTTCGAAAGAAACAGACGACTCGGGGCTACAAATCCAGAACTACGAATAGATCTTGTTGCTATGGCAACGGGTATATCGGGTACATGCCCTCAAATAAAAAGCCGTAGGAGAGAGAACCCAGCCAAGCAGGAGTAAAAACGGAAATTGAGTCTCAACGGATTTGGGATAAAATGAGAGTGGTGGTTAAATTCACAAACCACAACCATGGCTTCAAGATCATATTCGAGACCTTGGAAATGGCTATGAGAGTCCAAGAAAATGGAAGAAACGAACGAGGACAAAACAAAACTACATATCCAACCAATGGAGGAAGAAGGAGACTCCTGAAATCGACCGAGGAGGATAACCAAATAACAAACGGGAAAACAAAGAAAAGAAAATCAACTAATCAGACAAGTTCACAAGAACAAGTTAGAAACGTCCCAAAGAGGAAAGTGTAAGGTAAGAAAGGATGGCGAAAATTGAGAAAACTCCAATTGCGGCCACTAAAATCCGCCACATAAATAATCGCAAAGGAAAACACAAATAGTAAGGCCGAGAATCAACATTCAGAGAACAAACTTGCGAATACTGCAAATAAACACCAACGGCTAAACCACGAAAAGGTTACAATTTTGGGAACATGTTTAGAGAAAAAGACTCTGATGTAATCCTCATATCAGTAAACGGATTCAATATGACCATCGAGGATATCAATATATGGAATTATAAGCTCATATCGACCAAACACAAACAGCAATGACGCCATGATGGGGCAGGAATTGCAAAGAAAAAAGGGCATACAAGAAAATCAGGAACCTGGAAGAATAGTATTTGGCGATAAAGAAATAAATGGAGCTCGGAGGCATGATATTAGTTAGCTACTGGATGCCAACCACCAGAGAGACGAGTTTTGCCTATTCCCACTTTCATCTCCATCCAATGCGAGATGCCAAGAATCAGGATACCGGACGAGCAACGGGAGAGGACGGCGTTTAAACATCATTTTAGGCGAAAAACATCGTCCAGCGTCTTAAGGACAGGAAGTGAAGACAATCACCACAGAATGATCAGCCAAAAAGCACGACTTCTCTCTAACAAACCGTCTAACCCCGCACAACTTCCACTTACACCCGATCATGTAAGCATCCTAATAGGAATCAAATCAAATGAGGCAGACATAAATAATTACACTTTACCTGATCTACAGAACACTAATTTCGAAGAAATAGACGAGGAAAGACCAAGAATAAATAAAACCATGATCAGAGTAGATAGAAAAGCGACCCCAAAAAGCATAAAATCATTTCGATATATAAACGGAACCGATATAATTATACCACATATGGGTCACTTCCCCTAAACATACTCTTTAATTCATGAAATTGAGTAAAGAAATCGAACACAAAAGCTCCCGAATTGCGTTAGCATCGACTCCCTCCAATGTATGGGGGCTTTGTTTTTCCAAGTCAATTGCATCCAAGAAATGATAACAGGCGAAGAGAGTTCCCAAATCTCGCGTTAGTTGTAGTTATTAGCTGAATATTTAAAAAGAAAGTGTCAAAATTAAAACGCTGAACCTTGCAGTTTGGAAAATAAGAAAGCTAATCTATAACACTATCGGAATTGTCTTTTGCTATTTATAGGCCGCGTAAAGCCCTATTTTTGTTATTAGCATTTAAAATTAGTATTTTCAATACATTAAATAGTTTTATTGCAAGAACTACCTATTAAGGTAATGCTAATTAAACTAGTATATTGAGGGTTAGAGGTAGTAAGTTATTTAAGCACCTTTGGTTTTGAGTGCTTTAAAATTCGATTCCGATGTTACATTTCCTTCATTTTATTTTTTAGTCGAAGCCTCAAATTCAACAATTTAACACAGGGACCTCAATATCCCTCTCGTTAAAACTAATTCAGCCTAATTCCCTCGACGTTTACAAACATTCTTTTCGAATTGGCCGTGTTAATGACCAAGTGAATTAGAGCTTCGAAACGATCATAATATTCAGGCGAGAATGCGAGTAATTATTTAACAACCATCATAAAGAGCAGTCATTTTTGACTAAAGATTAGGCAATAAGTTATTTTCCCCACGAAACAGCAGAGTAGCTAACATCTTACTAAAAATATTCTACACTAAGCGATATAATTAACCTAACTAAAAAAAAAAAATACTCAACCTAATCCCATTATGTTGGTTCTTAAAAAACAAGTTAGGAATTAAAGATTGCTACAAATGATCTATTTTTCTTCTGTAGAATCGCCGAATGATTTAACTACGTTTAAGTGAGCCAGTTTTGTCCCACTAATTTGCAAGTCAAGATTAAACACAAACAAAATAAAGTGCCTCAATTACCTTACCGTTAATTCACACGAGGAAAGTTAATTTGAAAATGTGATCGCCTGAAAATGCGTCACACAAAAACACCACAGCACTGGTCGAAGACCTGATCGAATCTGTTGTGGTCTTTGAACTCGCTCGAATATATAATCCTCTCTTCCCAAACGCAACAGATGAGTGGGGGAGGGCCAAACCACAAAAACGTGCCCCTCTCCCACCCCAAATCACAATTAATAACATCATAAACTGTAACTGAGGCATGTTGGTCGCTAATATAATAATTGATGGGATATTGTAAAATAAAAAAGTTCACCTCCCCCTCCTAATTAGGTTTATTAACGAGAACCTATGGTTATACCTGAAACCATTTTGAAGAAGAAGGGAACCACAAACGAGACGAAGTTGGGTAGGAATAAAGGATCAGGCACGAGGACAAAAGACTACAAATAGTAAATCCAAGCTCACCCACTCTCTACTTGATAGAGACCGCAGAAATGTCCCATATAGACCCCACATGCCTCCCTATTCAAGGCACGGATGTTTTCAGCCAAATAATACAGTGGCCTTGTCGTAACGCGCCTATGCAGGCTTGTATGGCGGCGCCAGAAATCGAAAGATTATAACATCTACGAGGCCAAATGGAAAAAAAAAACCACCTAAGAAAGTCCCCATTGTAAGGAGAATACTATCATATGCTAGTTTTGGTGATCAGCACTATCCCTACACCACGGAGTGTAATATACCTAGAATGAAGATTACTTCATCTCGGTAAAGGACCCACGTATCTAATCGAATTTCGAAACCCTCGCCCTCTTCCCTAAACGACCGAAAGAAGAAGATCACAATGCGTGTACATAAATACGAGTACACACAGGCGAGGACGACACCAAGAGCGCCTCCACTGGGAGACAGGGTTTAGTTTCATTAACGATTACATCGAAGAAGGGACTAAGAATATGCAAGAACTGATTAATCACGAGATTAACAAAGAAATCATTCAAATGATTAACCAGAACAAAAGAGCCAGCAGCTGTGCAAAACTTCCAAGCTGCGCTAGCCTCCTGGCCAACGGTGAAGAAGTGACGTTCTACTCATGATGAAAAGTGTTAAAAACCGAAATAGAAAACTCATACCAAATAACAACAAGTTTTACAGTGCAGTTCTAAGATCTACGCTGCTCTACCCCGCTTTCGTACTTTTGTGCCCCAGATGTGATTATTCAACTGGTTCCATGTGGAATCCATGTATACTAAAGATGGTATGACCTCGCTTAAGAGTTATATATAGACTTTGAAACTTTTGTAATTAGCATTTCTCTTAATGAATCCCAACACTATTTGCTTATTCTTTTCTTTAATACAAAGCTCATAAAATCTCAGGAGCCTAGCTATAACTGCTGCCAAGTCCTTTTCATCCTCTGATGAGTTAAGATAATCCCATCCATTTCATAAATTACGTCCAAATCATAGTATTCAGATTATAGACGAAGCTAAAGGCTCGTCAAAAGCTCTACCGCTCAACTACAATAGACAATATAAATATTAAAATATGTGCAATTTAGACTCCAAGACAAGACTATAAAAACTAATTATTTGTAGAATCCTTTTAAAGTTTAAAGAAATATTCAAAAGTAGTATAATAAGTATAATTTAGATCATACCAAACTTTGCATAAATCTAGTCCATTATTAAACTCGCGAGGGCGGACGGTAGTACCACTACCATAAAATGTAAAAGTACGTTTTCTATGAGTTGAAGTCGAGATATTACCGTTTTCTCTAGAGAATAAATTTATTTTAAAGGGGATACCCTTTCAGTAAACTGAAAATTTTGTGCAGGAATAGCTCGGTTGAAGTTATAGGAGAGAATGCTTCAGGATTGGAGACACAAGGTTCTTTTGCATCCAAACTTAAATATATCGTATCCTTTTCGTATATCCTAACCAAACGGTATAAAGACTTTATGGATGCTAACAAAAATAAGCTAAGATTGCTCATACATTTGTGTGTGAACGGGTATTCCATCTGTCCCTTTTCAATCGTGAACTATATACACCGACCGAATAATGAAATGCGTATAAAGATTAGAATGACAATGCCACCTTGGTAAGAGATGAATGATTTTTTACACCAACAATATGAAAAAAACCTTCGCGTCCCAGACCGTTCCACGTCGGACGTGTGTGGATCTGATGAGCACATCGGCTACTTTGATGTGATTAGTCAACTGGTTCCATGTGGAATACATGTCTGTATACAAAACAAGGTGTGACCACGCATACGAGTTATATATAGACTTTGAAAGATAACTTTTGTAATTAGCATTTCTCTTAATGAATCCCAACACTATTTGCTTATTCTTTGCTTTAATACACAACTCATAAAATCTCAGGGGGATAGCTATAACTGCTCCCAAGTCCTTTCCATCCTCTGATGAGTTAAGATAATCCCATCCATTTCATAAACTACGTCCAAATCATAGTATCCAGAATATAGACAAAGCTCAAGGCTCGTCAAAAGTTCTACCACTCAACTTCTACAGACTAAATCAATATTAAAATGTGTAATTTAGACACCGGAACACAAGACTATAAAAACTATTAACTTGTATAACTCTATTTAAATTTGAGCAACTATTCCAAAGTAGTATAATTTATGGTAGGTAGAATTTATGTAATACGGACCCATGATAAATCTAGTCCATTATTAAACTTTCATGGGAGGAAAAGTAAAACTACCATCGGAAGGTGGATTGGGTTAGAGTGGAAAATACACGGAGGATATTTGGGGGTTCACCGACTACAATCTTATCGGACTAATATTAAGCACAAAAGATTTTTTTTAAGAGCCAATCTGCCAATCGTCTACTAGAACAAACTTCACCGTACAAACCCTACATCGTCAAAATAGGTTAGATAAAAATAAATATAAAAAGGTTGAAAAAAATCATTCGCTCTCATTCACGTTTCAAAGGAAAACAGATTCACAGCCCTCACTCCATCCATCTGGATATTCGACGGGGGCTTCAGGAAATGGATCATCTTTATTGCACTCATTATAGCAGGTTGGTATGTATGTCTAAATGTGAGATCCATGGCTTTGTACAAATCAACGTGGAACCTCACGTACGAATAACCATTGTATTTCTCTTAATGAATCTCAGAAGCCTACCTATAACTACTCCTATTTCCTTTCTAAACGTTTCTAATGGGTCAAGTATAACAAAACTATGCCTAAATGAAAGCATTGAAAAAGAAATAAATAAAGCGTGGGGGGGGGGAGAAAACAAAGTAACAAAATGAATACAAATTGTACTCTTCGTCCATGCATGACAGACCTACATCTAACTTCGGAAAGGTGGATGAGGTTTGAGTGGAAAATACAGGAGTTAGACCCTAACTATCTTCCCTTAACCATACCATTTCATTTACCAATTTGGATCAAGGGTAGACCACCTACTCCTTCATTTCACTCAAGGAGGAAAATATGGAAGAAGGTTGGGAAACCTGTTCTGTGGGTGTGTGGGTGTGCGAGTGGAGGGGACCTGTATGTCAAGGACAGAAAATGGGTGGTTGAAAAATAGACATACAAAAGCCCCCTCTTCCCCCAAAACAACCCGGTTTGTCACTACGTTACCTTCCGGAAGCCTTTGTCCTTTTCTCCGTATTTCTCTTTCTTTTCTCCCCTTCACCAGATTCCATCGAAGCCAGTTAAGGTGGAACAACACTCCCGCGCACAATCCTGTCCAGTTGACTGAAACAGTCGTGCGACGGAAACTAAGTTTCCTCTCCCCAATTTATGAGTCGAGATTAAACACAAACAAAATAATAAAGAGACAAAATTGAATAATTAAGAAGAACAAGGATAATTTGAGAAGGCAATCGCTTGAAAGAGTGTCAACACCGAAACCACCGCACGGGCCGAAGGCATGATCGAATCTGTTGTGCTACGATTACGATTATGATTAAATTAAAGTGGGGTGCATGTAAGGGGAGGACGAGAGGGTGTGTGGATAGATAAAGAAAATAGGCAAGTGGAGAAAAGAGAAAGAATTGTGGTAGGGTGCAAAGAGATGCCTAGAGTCTGGTGATCAGACCTATCACTTTTATTATTTTATTGGTAGCGTGTATTTTTTTTTGTTACTGTAGATTTTGGTAATAATTATAAATAATTATTATTTATGGCGTTCAAGCCATTTGTCTTAATAATTTTTAGTTTATTTGGTGTATGTTATGCATTGCTTACTTTGTATCTGTTTTTTTAATACGTTTAAGTGCGTGCTTAATGTATTGGTATTTTTTGTGTGCGTGTGTTTTTTAGTGTTTTTGTTTCTTCTAGTTGGTGATTTTTTGTTGAAATCCGGGGGGTTTTTTTAGTCTTGGTTTAAAGTTGTCTTCATCGGTGGGTTGTTGTGGTAATTTAAGTTTTCTTTTCTTGTTTCTTTTCTTTACAGGTTTTTTACATCACTTTTACGAATAGAACGGTACTTCGTCTCCGCCAGCCACTCGGTTGGCGGAGCTGGGGAATCTGGGGCGACAGTCATCTCTTCTGTTCTGGTTAATCATCTGGGTGATTTCATCACTCAGTTCCCAATTAATCAGATCCTGCATTTTTCGGGTCCGTTCTTCTAGGACTTTGTTAATGGGAATTATCCCGGCCTCTCTGTGCAGATCTTCTTGTCGTCTTCTTTCTTGCCTGCGTGTACCCGTGATTAGGTACATGCATTTGTTTTGCACTACTTGAAGTCGCCTCTTTTGTGTTTTTGAGACACATAAGAGGGTGGAGGGGGGGTAAAGCAACGTGGATCTTACAAGGGCATTGTAGATCTTCTTTTTGCTTTCACGTAGATTTCTAAATGTGTATAGAGTTCTGACAGCGGACGTGGTTCGAGAAATTCTTTCTTCAACGTGCTTTTTGTACCCGGTAGAGGTGATTTTCATACCGGGTACATTGCATTCGTTGGTATAGGGGTATCGCGTATCCCCCACACGCACGTCTGCCCTTAAGGTGCCTCCGATGGGAACCACCTTGAATTTCTCTTGGTTTGTTCTTATCTTCCACTGAGCCTCGTAGTTGTTTAGGTTCGCGATTTCCATCGCTGTTATGCGAGCTTACCACGGCGCATTCCTCCATGGAGATCCGATTATCTTGCTGAAATCATCCGCGCACTGAATATTGAGGGAATTGGGGTACACAGGGTCTGGGACGTCCGCGGTGTATATCGAGTAAAGGGTGGGGGACAGACACCCCCCCTGTGGGAGGCCTGCAGTGAGCGTAAACTTTGGTCCGTCCGTGCACCCTAGACCGACATACGCCGCTCTCTCCATGACATAGTCACAGAGAGTTTTTTCTAAGTTTTCACTTAGACCCAGCCGTAAGATCTTATACTGCATGCCCCGCTGCCACACCTTATCAAACGCTTTTGATACTTCTCGACAAACGATATCCACATAAATCCTGTCCCGTTTGGCTTGGGAAAGCTTTTCCGTTATGACATTGATTGCCATTTTCGTACTTCGCTTCTTTCTAAACCCGAATTGACATGAGTTGTAGAGGGAGTTTTCTTCCAGGTGAGACACCAGTCCCCCGTTGAGAATCTTCTCAAAGAGTTTCCCGCCAAATTCCAGGAGTGAAATTGGGTGGTAGCTCTCTCGCAACGTTGGCTCCTTTCCGTGCTTGGGCAAGAAGATCATATTTGCCGTTTTGTAAGCATATGGAAAGTACCCTGTATTCAGACATGCGTTAAAAATACGTCTCATTCCTTCAATGATGTTGACTGGTGCCTTTTCGAAGTTTACCTTCGTAAGCCCCGATTGGCCTGGGGATTTTTGTCGGAATGAGCGGAGTGCGCCAAGGATCTCTTCTTCGGTGATTTCGGCGTCTCCGTCACGCAGTCTATCCACCTGGTGATGAGAATGCGTTCGGTGTATTTCCGTGTTAAGCTCGTCTACGATGTAGTTTTCAAACTCTATATCAAAATCTTCGTTTTCTTCTTCCGATATGCTGAAGATTTTTCCCAATAACGCCGGAGTATTAGTTCGATGTTACTCTCACCTGTTTCAATGGATCCATCTTCTTTTTGGATTTCCATCTTCTTCTTTTTTCCAGATGATACTGAGACTTTTGACTTTCTTCCAAAAGTCCTTGGGGGATGCATCTTGATTGAGGCTCTCAATCACATCGTCCCATTGTCTCTGTTGTTGTTCGAGGATCAACTGGTTGAGCTCTTCCTTGATCTCTCTACTTCGTTGTAGCGAGTCAACTGATGCATTTCTGATGTTTAGCTCGTACAAGACTCAATTCTCTGTAGAGTTCTTTCATGTACCCAGTCCACCTGTATGAGGAGATGGTTTTATACTGGGTTTTGGGGATGCAAGCCCTATCTGCATTCATAAGATGTTCGTTGAGGTCGTCGAGTGCCTCGTCTATCTCCTCGAGAATTGCCTCGTCCAGATCTGGTGGGCGATAGGCCTCGATGAGACCCACCTACCGTGCCCGGGTTGCTCTCCTGTAGTCTTTTCTGACTGGAGCTGGGACTTGTATAGGGTTCCTGTTGATGGTAAGTAGGATCCCTATATGATCACTACATGGTACCTGGACTGGTTCCATGTAGTAATTGAACGGCAGCTGACGATTAGCCAGACAAATTTCTGGTTTGTGGCAATTCTTCCTCGAGTATAGGTTGGGAAGTCCGGGCCTATTATATGGACCATGTTTCGGTTCATCATAGTGTCCAGGCACCTTCCATTTCCATTGAAGGTCCTGTACCTAGACTCCCGACATCTGGCATTAAGGTCCCCTAATAATATGGTGGGGGTCCTTCTGCTAAATAGGTCAGAGAGAGAATGGATTGGTAAATATTCTCGTCTCGGTGGCTGGTACCCGGTGGCGATAACCAGCTTTCCTATGTCGAGTTCGACCTCTATTGCAAGATATGATTCTTCAAAGTTTCTTATTGGTTTTCACTTGATCCCTCTTTTCATGGCGATGGCGGCACCGTCGTACCGCTCTTAAGAGTAATTTGTGATTTACACGTCGTAGTTCCAGATCTTCATTTCGGAGCTACGAGTGTCAATCCCATGCTCAGAAATCAAGATGACATCTGCATTAATCTCCCTGAACAAATTTCCGTAGAGAGTTCTTTTCGCTGTCCAACCGTTGGTGCTAATTTCCATGATTCTTAGCGAGTTCCGTTCCGTTGTGAGATGTATTACCCGTGTTTCTTCTTCGTATTTTTACTTTTTTTGGCCTGTGGGGCGGGTCTGGAGTGCCCAGGCTTTTCTTTCTTCGGGGGAGGACTAGGAGTCTTTGACCGACTCTTCGTCGCTCTAGTGCGAGTGCATGGGCCCTCGGCACTATCCGAAGATGTGGACTCTTGTTCTTCGTTGTCATTGATCTCATCCTCTTCTTCGGATTCCTCCGATGTGGGAGATTCAATAACCTCTTTCAGTCTAGTGGCTTTTTCGTCGTTGCTGTTGTTCCTAATTACACTGTATTTGAATGCCCTGGAGCATTCTGGGTCATCGGGCACGATGCCAGATGGCCGGTTGTTAGCTTTTAATAATGCGTTTAAGACCCGGTTGTAGCAGCCAGTTCTTACCGCATTTGCCACGTTTGCGTGTGTGATACATATCAGTATTTTAGCACTTAAGTCATTTGTGAAGACCATCGGTGAGGGGGTTGTCATTGCTGAGGCCATCCATTTACTTCTCTTCATAGTGCTTGCGTAAGTATTGGTCTTCTTTTTCTTCTATTCTTCTTCCATTTTTTTAATTATCTCCTTTCTCTTCGAGCAGTTAAGGGCCATCGTTCGATGGGGTCCCTTACAGTTCATGCACTTCTTGGTAGTGCTATTGCAGGCGTCATATCAATGACACTGTGTGGCGCATTCGCTGCACCAAACTGTTCCTTGTTGGGGGCAATTCACCGTTGTGTGTTTTTCCAGGGCATAGCATACGAAGCACATCTGAATACTATGGTATTTTTCGTGCTCAATGTTGGTTCCTGGGATCCTCATGTTGAAAATGAGGAGTCCCTCCGTTGCCGCCTTGTGTGCCATTGCGGTGGTCTGAAAGGTGACCTTGAAGACGTGGGTGTGATCACCGCCTTGTGTGCCATTGCGGTGGTCTGAAAGGTGACCTTGAAGACGTGGGTGTGATCACGGAATTTGATCACTTCCCTTATCTTCGCCCATGTGTGTTTTTTTTCGATTTCATTCTTGATGTCTGCGGGGGAGTTCTCACCCACCCAACTCTCCACCTTTCGGCAGATGACGCTACTGTTTGCGGAGATCGCTAGTGGAGTTTTGGCTTCCAAGTTCATATCCTTGAGAACCTCGGCCCCTTCGTCAGATAGGAGCCCGTCGATGTCTTTGGTCTCACTGAATATAGCGATGAAACCATTTGGGATGTCGATTAATTTGATCAGTGCAATCCTTAAATTTGCAAATAACGATTCGAACACCGTTTTCTTTTCGGGGGTGTTTTTTTCCGCTGATGGTCCGTAGGAGGACCCTGTTAGGGAGGGCCTCCATCGTAGTGGACGTCTTTTTTCTTCTTTCTTGCGATCTCTTCTTCCTCTGTAAAAAATGTGTAATTATTTTTGTTATGTGTGAAAAAAGTGATGTCAGAAGTGACAAAGGAGGTAGAGTCAAGGGTTTTGCTTGAATGCGATATGAGAAGAGCACTCCCGTCCAATTTCCTTTTGTTTTCCCGCTCGGATGGTGCTGGGATGATGGGTGATGATGGATGGGGGATGATTCTCGAGTGGGGACTTAAGAGGGTTGAGCTTCGTGGACTTAATGCATAGCGGCCGAATCAACGACAGCTAAGTTTGTGCCACTGTTGTGCTCATTTGAACTTGCATTATTATATAATCCCCCCCACCGGGGGTAGGACAAGCCTGCAAAATATGCCCCCCTCTCCCCAAAAAACAAATCGATATGTTAGTCTGGGGGGAGGGGCGAATAGTCGCATCATGTATTAAGGCTTTTACAATGGGACCGCATGACCACAAGAGACATATGGATCAGGATTGGGCAAAGGAGGGATGAAGCGTTTATGGGATATTGTAAAATCCAAACCTTTCCTCTCATTAAGTTTGAGGGAAATCCAAAACAACGAGGAACCACAGATCGAAAACTCAAAGCCCCCCCTCCACACACACACACCCTGAAGAACGAAAAGCATGGTCACAAGGAAAAGGAAATATAAATTTTCCTACCAAAACACCGAGTAAATACGACCCCCGAGAAAATTAAGATCTGGAACCAAGAATGGAGACAATGACCTTGACGTGCTTAATACACGCTCACAGCCAATATGGGAACCACCGGTTGTTATTGAGGCAAATTGAATAGAAGCACAAAGAACAGAAATCACCTGAAGAGGAATCCGAGGGAAGAACAAGCAGGAGAAACACATATCCCACAGAACCACCTCAACTAAATCTAAGAACCCCCTCCCCCTTTCAAGGAACCAACGCAGCATCATTGCGGGAACTTCCCGGGATTCAATGCACCGTACAAAAGAAGAAGAAAATATGCTAATAAAGGAACAAGAATCAGACAAATGGAATGAACCCATCGAAGAAGTAGCTAGCAAAGCAACACCTACAGAATCATGGGCCAAGAGCAGTAGAATGAAAGGAATGCAGAAAATTAGAAATAAATTTATATAATTGGAAGATGCAAACGGCGAAATAAAAACAGGAGGACATAGACAAAATAACTGCCAATCAATTTTTCGTTATTATAACACTTAAATAGTTTGGTTTCAAAGGGTCTCTTTATATTTACAATTGCAATCCCCCGCCCCCCCCCACCCTGTCTACCAATAATTTTAAAAAGGCAAACGATTGCAACTCCGCTTTTCGGGGCGGAGCTCTGCATAAAAGCAATGGACATTGGAGTGGCTAACAATCTCTGACCTCATTGAATTCGAACCCTAAGGTGATTATTTCGAAAGGGGGGGCTTCGATCCTCATACCCTAATTATAATCATTTAGTAGTGATCACAATTCTAAATCCTGGCATTCGGTTTCTTGAATAAAGAAAAAAAAAACTATTAAAATTATATTATATATATATATATATATATATATATATATATATATATATATGATTAATAGAAGCAAAGTTTTCTATAAATAGACCTTTTAAGCACTAACTAAAATAAAGATTAATTTTAGGAATAAGATAAATAACTTCAATCAATTTTAAGATGTTATTTGATGAATAAATACCAAATTTTATTATTTTCTTATAAAAATGTACGAACAGTAAATTCATCAGCAGCGATTAAGGAAAAATTCGTTTGGTGGTTTAAGGGTTAATATTGACAATATAAAATCTCCCGATCATATTTAAATAAAAACAAATCTTTGAAAATGATAAAATAGGACGCGATTCCAATTACCAAAATGTAGCTGGGTAATTATTCCGAATCAATATCACAGGAACCAAGTCAAAAACAATTGAAAATCTGTATTTTCAAAGATTTTTTTTAGATAGTCGTAAAAATGTAATTTATACCATTTTCACAGAATTTTTAGACGTCAACAAAGATACAGTTGCGAGACTATTCCTGCTCCTCCACATGAAAATATACATATTTACTTTTTTTGACTTGGATCCTAGGAAAAAAACATCTAACCTAAGCTATGCCAACATAACATAACCTAACATAACCTAACTTAAGAACCGCTACTGTATATAACGAAAAATTACAAAAGTTAAAATAAGAGAAAGATCTCGAGTAAAAGGTACGATGGAGGATCACTGTCTATAAAAAGCAACGAAGGAAGGATAGAAATTAGTTGCTGATCCATAAACGTACTTTTGATCAACCACGGAATGAGTCTTATTCCTAACGCAGACATCAACGAATATTGTTTTGAAACCAATGTTGTTTCCTTTCAAGGGTATAATAAATAAACGCACCGCCATTTTCCACCTAAACCTCAGTGACTGAACTGATCATCACGTCTCAAATGTCTCGCAATGGAAATGGACATCATTGTGGCCGCTAAGGAAAGCAGCTCTGAGGAAAAGCCCACTCGGCCAAGAGTCGACCCTTGAGGGTGTGGGGAGTGGCAACCACAGACCCTGAGGGCAACCACAGACCCTGAGGGCCATCCCAGGACCACCAAACCCCACGAATCATCGCACGGGAGTGGCCCAACCCGTACCACCCATAATGCTGGCAAAACCCAGAGCATGAGCAGGGCGAACGTCATAACGAAACAAATAACCCCCTAAATAATTTGAAAAACAGTCATTTTTCAGCAGGAAATCAATTTAAAGATAAATGGAAAAGAAAGTCAGCGAAAAACAAGAAGGAAGAAAAATATGCCCACCTTGGGTCGGGGACATGGACCTCTCCTCCACCTAGAGGGACCTAAGGTCACTTTCAAAGAAACAGACGACTCAGGGCTACAACACCAGAACTCCGAAAAGATCTCGTTGCTATGGCAACGGGTACATCGTAGGAGAATCCAGCCAAGCAGGAGTAAAAACAAAAATTGAGTCTTAACAGATTTGGGCTAAAATAAGAGTGGTGGTTAAATTCACAAACCACAAGCATGGCTCCAAGATCATATTCGAGACCTTGGAAATGGTTATGAGAGTCCCAGGAGTGAATATAAAAAGAAAAAAATTTCAAAATATTCTCATATGGTTTACCTTTTACAGGAAATAGAAGAAATGAACGAGGACAAAACAAAACTAGATCCCAAACCAATGGAAGAAGAAGGAGACTACCGAAAACGACCGAGGGGGATAACAAAACAAAGTAAGGAAGAACAAGCAGGAGAACAAAGAAAAGAAAATCGACTAATCAGACAAGTTCATAAGACCAAGATAGAAACGTCCCACTACCCAAAGAGGAAAGCGTAAGTAGAGAAAGGATGGCGAAAATTGATAAAACTCGAATTGCGGCAAAGAAAATCCTCCAAAGAAAAACACAAATAGTAAGGCCGAGAATCCACGAGCGACTGGAGAGGACGGTGTTTAAACATCTTTTTAGGCGCAAACATCGTCCATAGTCTTTCCGACGCACAAGAGTTCACAACAATCATCACAGCCAAAAAGCACGACATCTCTCTAACAAACCGTCTAACCCCGTAAAACCTACACCTACACCCGATCATATAAGCTACTAATAATAGAATCAAATGGGGCAGACCTAAATGATTACACTTTACCCGATCTACAGGAGATTAAATTGGAGGAAATAGACGAGGAACTACCAAGAATAAATAAAACCATGATCAGAGTAGATAGAAAAGCGACCTACAAAAACACAAAATCTTTTCGACATCTAAATGGAACCGAGAGAATTATACCACATATGGGTGAGAGAAAGGACGTCAAGAGATGTAATACTAGTAAAAAGAGATCAAAGAAAAACTTGGACAATTAATTCTAAAAGAACAGTGGGACGAGGCAATCGGAGAACTCTACCAAAAAGCCTGTCCAAAATATTTCTGGAAAATCGTGAGATGATTGAAACGGTCACCTCCAAAACAGAAAATCGAACAAATACGCTGCCAAAACTGGAGTAAAGTTTTCAGGGTAAGCGAAGAATTCGATAAAGTTCGAGTCATATAAAAGCCGAGCTTAATAACCACATAGGAAACATCCGCAAGAGTGAACTAATAACAACCGAAGAAATGACCAGTGCTCTGCTCTCGTTCGCCCATAAGGGGCTAACTAAATTAAACCAGACTGAAAGGGTTGAGGAAAATATACTACGCTTGCTTAAATAAACACCGGCAATTCCTAAATGACTATAAGATATAGCCAAAGAGAGGAAGCCCACAACGAAAAGTGTTACCGACGAATCTCCCTTCTAGAGAAATTATTCGAGAACATCTTCAATAAAAGACTGGTTAACCATTTGGAAAGGAATTCCTTCCACAACAACCGCCAATTCGGCTTCTGGTAAAATAGAAGCATAAAATTGGCAATCAGCTCCATAATGGAGAGATTGACAGAGGCAAAAAAATAGGGGAAGTTGCGTGGAGATATCATGTGTGTTTTAGATAAAATCGCACGACGAGTATTTGAGCCTCACATTATACTCTTTATACTGCATTCATCCTAACTCTATGTAATCCTACTACTATTCAATTCAATCTCCTACTGTGAAATGAGGGTATAAGGGCGAAACCTCCCATTTCAAAATAATCATCGTAGGGTTCGAATTCAAATGCCTTCGCCAGACATTATAAGTTGCCACAATGGTAATTGTTTTTATGTTGTGTTCCACCCCATCGGGCAAGAGCTAGGAATTAAGTCATCCTTAAAATGGGCGATTTGGTGGGATAGCAGCATTTGCCTACATAAAACGATATAAAAAAAGGATAATTAACTTACCGTTAATTAACAAGTATTACTTTAAAAAGGAGATCGAGTGAAGGAATGTCAACACCAAAAACTACCAACACGGCTCGAATCTATGGTTGTTTTTAACTCGTACTAATATATAATCCCACCACCCGCCCCCTAATCTTAGAGGTTCATCATGAAAGGTCTCATCTCTTACTGACCTGACACTAGCAGGTTGGTATCATGTGTAAAATGTGTGATCCATAGCTGTGTACAACATAAAAGCAACATTTCTCTTAATGAATCTCAACACTACTTGATTCAATCCACTCCACAGAAGAAATCAGTGACCAAACTATAACTACCGCCACGTCATTATCCTCCTCAGCTAATCCCATCCATTTCATAAGCTACATCCAAAGGATAATTAATATCCAGAATTCGAATCTATGGTTGTTTTTAACTCGTACTAATATATAATCCCATCACCCGCCCCCCAATCAAAGAGTTAATTGCAATGGAGAGTACCAAAAGCCTCGATTTAAGAGATATTTTATATTGAAATCGCCGAAACTATAAAAGTTAGCCCCTAAAATGTAGAAGTAAGTTTTCTAGAGGGTAAATAAATTGGAAAGGGGTTACTCATATTCTGTTTACCATTGAAACAGAAAACCGAATTTGGGGGCAGAAATTACACATTTGAGGTTAGAAAAGAGAACGCTTCTGGAATGGAGCCAAAAGGTTTTTTTGCACCCATGCTAAAATATATATACATATATCTTATATTTTCGTATATCCTAACCAAACGAAATAAAGACTTTAGGGATGAACAAATAAGCTAAGATTGCTCATACATTTGTGCGTGAACGGGCATAGCATCTGTCCCTTTTCAGACGTGGTCCATATACACTGACCGGATCATGAAATGCGCATAAGGATTAGAATGACAATGGGAGGAGATGAATGATTTTTTACACCACCAATCGGAAAGAATTGCTCTCCGTCCCAGCCAGTTCCACTTCTGACGTATGTGGATCTAAAGAGCACATTGGCTACTCAGATGTGATTATTCAATTGATTCCATGTGGAATCCATGTCTGTATACAACACAAGGTGTGACGTCGCATACGAGTTATATATAGACTTTAAAGGATAACCTTTGTAATTAGCATTTCTCTAATTGAAAAATGCTAATTACATTTCTCATATTGAGAAATGCTATAACTGCTCCCAAGTCCTTTCCCTCCTCTGATTGGTTAAGATAATCCCATCCATTTCATAGTATCCAGAATGTAGACGAAGCTCAAGGCTCGTCAAAGGCTCTACCATTCAACTACAAGAGACAATATCAATATTAAAATGTGTAACTTAGACACTAAGACACGTCTATAAAAACTATTAACTTGTAGAACCGACTTTAATTTTAAGTACCTATTCCAAAGTAGTATAATAGGTAGAATTTAGATAAAGGTTTACTAGAGCAAAATTCACTGAACAAACCTTACATCTTCATAATAGGCTAAATAAAAATAAATAAGAAAAGGTTGGGAAAAAATCATTCCCTCTTATACACTTTTGAAACGAGAACAGATTCATAGCCCTCATTCCATTTGGATATTCGACGGGGGTTTCAGGGAATGGATCATCTTTAGTGCACTCATTGTAGCAGGTTGGTAGGTCTACAATGTGAGATCCATGGCTGTGGACAAAACAACTTGGCACCTCACATACGAATAACCATTGTATTTCTCTTCATGAATCCCATAACTTACTTATTTGCTTCAATACACTGCTCAGATAACCTCAGAGGCCTACCTATAACTACTCCTATTTCGTTTCTAAACGTTTGTAAGATTTAACTTTAAAATAATGGGTCAAATATAAAAAAACTATGCCTCCTTCATTTCACGCAAGGAAGGAGGTTAGAAAACCCGTTCTGTGGATGTGGGAGTGTGTATGGGGAGGGGGGGGGCATGTCAAAGACAGAAATAGAGATACAAATCCCCTTCCCCCGAAAAAAACGTTTGTCAGTACGTTACCTTCCGCAGAGCCCCATTGAGAAGTCGGAAGCCTTTGTCCTTTTCTTCGTATTATTTTTTTCTTTTCTTACCTTCACTAGCCTCCATCGAGGCCAGTTATGATGGAACAACACACTCGCGCGCACTAGCGGAGCCAGAAGCCGTGTTCTAGGGCTCACTCACACACTTCCAACCTTAACACTCGGGAAAAAATAACTTTTCCCAATAGAGGCAGGCAATTTACCGCGTAACGAAATGCGCACACAATCCTGTCCAGTTGACTGAAGCAGCCATGCGAGGGAAACAGTTTCCTCTTCCCAATTTATGAGTCGAGATTAAACACAAATAAAATAAATAAAGAGACAAAATTAAATAATTCCCAAGATAAATGATAATTTGAGAAGGCGATCGCTTGAAAGAGTGTAAACACCGAAACCACCAAACGGGCCGAAGGCCTGATCGAATCTGTTGTGCTCATTTGAATTTGCATTATTATATAATCCCCCACCGGGGGAGGAACAAGCCTCCAAAATGTGTCCCTCCCCCCAAAAAATACAAGTCGGTGTGTGTCTGGGGGGGAGTGGCGAATAGCCTATCATATAATTAAGGTTTTTACAATGGGACCCCATGACCACAGGGGACATATGGGTTAGGAATGGGTAAATAAAATAATTTATGGGATATTGTAAAATCCAAACGTTCTTCCTCATTAAGCTTATGAGGGAGGTCCAAAACCCCAAGATGGGATACCCACCCCGAAGGACGAAAAGCATGGTCGCAAGGAAAACGTTAACAAGGACAAGCATGATAATTGATTGAGGAAAGAAAAGCCGACCTTAAGGAAAAGGAGGTATAAATTATCCTATCAGAACACCGAGTAAATACGACCGTAGAGGAAATTAAGATATGGATCCAAGAATGGAGGCAAAGATCTTGACGTGCTTAATACACGCACACAACCAATATGGGACCCCCCCCCCCGCCGCGGCTATAAAAAAGAACTCGAGGCTCTGAACAAAGTGAATATAGATAAATGCCAATTCAGAAAAATTGAATTTACGCACAAAGAACAGAAATCAGTCGAAAAAGACTCCGAGGGAAGACCCAGGAGGGTAAACACAAACAAGCGACTCTCAATCAGAGAAGAGCCTCCGCACTTCGAAAAGGTCCCACAGAACCACCTCCTCTCCCAAAGAACCAATGCAGAATCATTGCTGGAACTTCGTGATTCAATGCACCGTAAATGCTAATAAATGAACAAGTAGCAGACAAATGGAACGAACTCAGCGAAGAAGTAGCTACTTACTACTTAATAAGTAGTACTAACCCTGAAGTGTCTCCAAATTACGAACCATTACGACCGTGTGGCTACTTTCTTACAAGTAGTACTAACACTGAGGCGTCTCCAAATTACGAACCATTACAACCGTGTGGCTACTTTCTTACTAAGTAGTACTAACCCTGAAGAGTCTCCAAATTACTAACCATTACAACCGTGTGGCTACTTTCTTACTAAGTAGCACTAACCCTGAGGCGTCTCCAAATTACAAACCATTACGACCGTGTGGCTACTTTCTTACTAAGTATTACTAACCCTGAGGTGTCTCCAAATTACGAACCATTACGACCGTGTGGCTACTTTCTTACTAAGTATTACTAACCCAGATGTGTCTCCAACTTACGAACCATCACGACCTTGAGGCTACTTTGTTTTTTAAGTAGTATTAACCCAGATGCGTCTCCATCTTACGAACCATCACGACCTTGTGGCTACTTTGTTACTAAGTAGTATTAACCCAGATGTGTCTCCATCTTACGAACCATCACGACCTTGTGGCTACTTTCTTACTAAGTAGTATTAACCCAGATGTGTCTCCAATTTACGAACCATCACGACCTTGTGGCTACTTTCTTACTAAGTAGTATTAACTCAGATGTGTCTCCAACTTACGATCCATCACGACCTTGAGGCTACTTTGTTTCTAAGTAGTATTAACCCAGATGTGTCTCCAACTTACGAACCATCAATACCTTGTGGCTACTTTGTTACTAAGTAGTATTAACCCAGATGAGTCTCCAACATACGAACCATCACGACCTTGTGGCTACTTTGTTACTAAGTAGTTTAAATCCAGATGTCTCTCCAACTTACGAACCATCACGACCTTGTGGTTACTTTGTTACTAAGTAGTATTAACCCAGAGGTGTCTCCAACTTACGAATCATCACGACCTTGTGGCTACTTTATTACTAAGTAGTATCAACCCAGATGTGTCTCCGACTTACGAACCATTACGACCTTGTGGCTACTTTGTTACTTAGTAGTATTAACCGTGAGGTGTCTCCGAATTACGAACCATTATGATAATGTTGCTACTTACTACTGGTACCAAGTAGTATTAACCCTGAGGTGTCTCCGAATTACGAACCATTATGACAATGTTGCTACTTACTACTTTGTTTCCTTATAGTATTAACCCTGAGGTGTCTCCGAATTACGATCGATTATAACAATGCTGCTACTCACTAGACAAGGTCTTGAAAAGTGGCCGTTTAGGGACGCAAAACAATTGAGCAGCCATGTGCCCGCTCGATTGCTAGTCCAAAGGTACCCTCCTTGAATGGACCGTAAGGTCTCCTAGGGTACCTTCTTTCCTTTTTGTCCTTGTTGTCCTACTTTGTTTCCTTATAGTATTAATCCTGAGGTGTCTCTGAATTAGGAACCATTATGATAATCTCAAGCGATCAGTAAAGCCTGGTTGCTAAAAGGAGGTAAAAACATACTACTCAAGGCAAATGACCTACTAAAGATAACGATGCCGGAAAACCACGAGTGCTCTAATGTATTCTATTAGTCTGCAATCTAGAGCAACTCAGAAGGAATCTGGACTAAAATAAGGACCAGAAGGGGCAAGAACTAGGTAATAGGAGGAAATTGCCTGAATCCTGGTTTGGGGCTGCGCATGTGCTGACAGGGAACACCAGTACGAAGACGATTTTAGGCGATAAAAAAAGTGCTCTAAAATAAGAGAAAGTGTGCCTTTAACAACAGACTGAGCCAAGCAACGAAGTGGGACCCTTGGTCTTCATAGACATGAGTACACAAGGATTAGGGGGAAATGCAGTGTTCAGAAAGCAGAGTTGACCATTTGAAAAGACGGTGGGAGAGCTGCGCTCGAACAGAGCCACGCGAGTGAAAATCGTCATTCTGACCATGAAAGAGAGAATGTTTGTGGTCGGTGTATTCGTAAGACAGAGAGTAAGCTGGGATGAGATGCTTGGCCTGTGACAACTGCAGGTCACTCACAAATTGTGTAATGAAATCCCGCTCTAGAGCCACCAGGAGGGTGGGAAGACTTGGGAGAAAGAAATACGAAAGTGAGAGCCTTGTGACCAGTAAAAGGGTTATCTTGGAGCCTTGTATCGTGGGAACAAATTTGCTGACGGCGGAAAAAGCGGGAATGAGCTCTTTTCCAAAGAGAGACAATTTTGATTGAACCTGCGACAAGTATTTCGAAACTAAGCTAACGGCGCCCACGTTCCCTTCTGAAGGGGTTTTAAGGTGCCACTCCCCTCTCCCCTCACGGGCATCAACCAAAATAAAAAGGCAGGGGGGGAGGGCTACGATGGGTTCCTTAATTCGGTGGCCGAGAAAAAAGCAAATTAGGCCTGAACGGTATTAACAGCACTTGGCAGCCAATTTAGTGGTGATTTGTTGCGTTTGTGCGATCGTTTAGCGGGGCTGAGATGGAAGCTGCATCATGAACACGATTCCTCTCAAAATGGAATAAGAAAAACGTGTATGGCTGCAGCACCTCCGTCAGGAGAGAGAGAGGTGAGAGATACCCTCGTTAGTTAGGAGGTATCCCAGAATTTCGAGCCGTTCTACTCCTAATTATGTGGTGGCAACTATAAACCAGAAGGCGGTCGGTGGTCTTTGGGGGCGAGTTCCGTGGTCTGGGGAGACGGACAAAGAGGTCGAAAACGAAAGGAAGATGTACTCCAGGATGTCGCCATGGAAACGCTCGACCGGAGGGTTGATTTGCGGCTAGTTGCCAAGCAACATTTGTGCTTTCATCACTGGTGGAACGGGTAACCGGGGAACCAGGCGACTCTTCGAAATTATGTCTGCATTTTTCCTGTCTGCTGTCCATATCTTTCTTTACTACATCTTTACTTTATTTCGCTTCATATTTGAAGGAAATAAAAATAGCGCTCAAAAATACTCGCGGTCGACTTCATTAAGGTGCCGAGAAGATAGAGGAGAATAAGATAACAGAAGACATCCACTGAAGGTAAGTAGGCAGAGGATTAAACTCGAGTGGTAGGGCCAGTAAGGCACAGAATCCCACATGACAGCATCATGCTGGTTATGATTTTTTTTTAATTTTTGGCAGATTAAAGACGAACACAAGTAAAAATGCGTCCAAAGGAACATCATTTCAAAGGATGCAAATCCACTACTAAGATACAAGTTAATTTCAATTGAGTGCACTGGAAGCCTCGATTTAAATCAAAATTTATATTGAAATCGCAGAAACTATAAAAGTTACTCCCTAAACTGTAGAAGATCATTTTCTATGAATTGAAGTAGAGATATTACCGTTTTCTTTAGAGACTAAATAAAAGGGGATACTCTTTCGGTTTTCCGTTTCAATGGTAAACGGAATTTTGGGGTGCAGAGTGAGTATTAATGTAATAAAGAAATTGGCGAGCTAAAATACGTTCACCAAATACAGCAGAGAAGCAGTCATCTATGTCTCCCTATTAGAACCTTTTACACATTTGAAGACTTCAATCGAACTATTCTCCTTTATTGAGATTTATTCTCCATAAGGTAGAATAACTTTAGGATCTTACTTTGCCTTATTTGCCATTTTAATCTCATAATTTTGCTGTCTTAAATGATCTTCACCATTTTTAATTTTCCTAAAAATGCCCTTTTTTTCCTAGTTGTAGAAGGAAAAGTGGAAGCAATGACATCGTCTCTGAGAGGAAAAAACACCAATGTTCTTACCTTAATATTTCAGCCAGGACAGTCTTGCCGGGAATTAGACACACCAATTTCACTCTGTAATGGAAGGAGTGTATGAGAAGCAAAAGAATTAAAAGTGAATGACTCTAAGATCACAAGTAATGGACTAGCTTCGAGAGAGAAGCCAGCCAAAGGTGTTCAGGTGTAACAACATGGGATAGAAATAGCCATGAGTGCAATAGACTTCAAAAAGGTAAATTGTATTATGTATGATCAATTAATGAAAATGGAAAAATAAAATAAAGAAAATTATGACGTATCAGATCTTACTTTAATGGAAATATGGTTCAACATAAGAAGGAAGACAAATGGTTACAAAATACTGGACACAGAAAACGTATTACGAAACAGATGATGACTCGCTAAACGAGTTTTTCAAAAAGGGAAAGAAATAAACCACGAAGTATCGGATATTATATCCCTGGGAAAGATTATGAAAAGGAAAGCAAACAAAATAGTAACAAAAACATACGGAAAAAAATAATAAAATACAAGAACCCCCTTAGATAAACGAAGTGTAAAGAAAAGAAATAAAGGAAAGAAGAATACTGAATAGAGAAGAGAAGGGCAATGAACCATAGAGAGGAAAAGAGATTAAATAATTTATAACATACAAAAACACAGACAAAATTAGTAAAAGACGAAAAACAAAAACATGACCAGCTAACCAAATCAATACAAGCAAATCCACAAAGAGAAGAACTATGGAGATACGGACACAAACTTAGGAAACCCAACAAGAGGAAAAGGAGATCTATGATGAAAATCAGCAACTATTAAATACCAAAAATGCAGAACCAGAGCTAGAAATCTAGAATGAAACACAAAGAAAGAAAACAGTATGATTACTAGATGCGTAAAAAAGAAAGGAACGGGATACAGAAAGGAATCTGGGAGCATCTGGACTTAGCTCTTCACATTATAAAAGAGTTACTAGCAATGACGACCGAAAAATTGAAATAGAAGTTAAGGAACAAATAAAACATTGGGGAATAGGAAAGCAGTCGGACCAGACAAACTAAAACCCGACTTTACAAATTGTAAGAGTGAAATTTGTATCACACAAAATAAAGGAATGAGAGAAAGATGAAGATCAAATACAGTACTAATACAAACTGTAAAAAAGCCAACAGCTAAAGACATGAGACCAATTGCACTGACATCAATTTCATACAAAATATTCATGGCCATCGTAAAGGACAAAATAGAACAATGAAGACAAAGAACAACACTCAGAATTCACTCCAGGAAGAAGAATAGAGGACAGCCTCCTGATACTAAACCACTGCATAGAAACCAGTTATAAGGAAAACCACCGTTAATAGTCACAAGTATTGGTTTTTCAAAGGCCCACGACTCAGTACAAGGTGCAAAAATAATAGAGACTATGAAAAAATTAACAATAGATAAAGAGGCAAACTATATCAAGACAACAAAACAATAAAACTGAATGAGGAAATAGAAAAGGAAATTACCATAACAAGTGGCATACGACGAGGGTACACAGCATCAAAACGCTTCAAACTAATTACACATGAAATAATAGAAAAATGGAAAATGTAGATGGAGGAAACAAAGACCAAAAAGTCAAATTTAAGAGATTGAAAGGTAAAAGCGACCAACCATATACAGAAACGCTACGATGGGGCGGTAATGGACGAGAATCAGGATACCGGACTAGCGACGGTGCTTAAAGATCCTCAATAAAAGACTGGTTATCCATTTTGTAAATAATTCCCTCAAAACAAACACCAATTCGGCTTCAGGAAAACTCTTATCACATAATTACCAATAAGTTCCATAATGGAAGAGATTGACAGATGCAAAAAAATAGGAATTATTTGGGGATCACGCGTCGTGTTGTTGCCAAGGCTTTTGATAAATTCGCAGGAAGGTTATTTGAGCCCCGCATTATAATATTTATATTGCATATATCTCAAATTCACGTAACCCTTAAATATTCAATTCGCCAACGACATCAGTCAATTGATCGTTTTTTCCTTTTAAAATGCTTAATTGGAAGTTCCTATGACTGCCGAAGAAATAAGACATCAATGAATGAAATAAAGTGGAAGATCCGTACCAATTATGATAAATTTAAGATAGTATCGTCCTCCTTAGGCGGATGGAATGAATATAACTTCAAACGGGTACTGAAAACGGGTAAAGAAAGCTTCGCCAACTGTGCAAACTCTGAATTAATTCAGAAAAAAAAGATTGCAGAACAGAAGAAATAGATGTATACCAGGCAATGGCTTCGCCACTCCCCTCTACGGGGGGAAACTTGCGCTTCGCTACTAAGATTAAAATATAAAAAAAGCAGCCATGGTTAAATTTTATAAATTTTCTGAACTTCGCCAATCATAAAATAATTTTAAAAAGGAACTCTAAACAAAATTTCGCCCCTTTCAAAATATATGCTAAAGCACAATTCTAAAGGTACAAATTTATTTCTGAACTACACCATTTTGTTTTTTGGATATCATAAAAGAATTATTAGAAATAGCTTCGATATAAAACATTAGTCATAACCAAACTAAGATAAAATTATTATAATTTTGATGATATGGCAATGGTGCGAGTAACTCTACTATACCTCCGCTGTCCTCCATTGCATATTTAAGACCGCCCCGCCCCCAAAGAAAAAAATGCAAAGAGTACAAAAAGATATCTACTTAACCAAGAGCTAGATAGGAAAAAGCAGGAAACATTGCAAATATGTAACAGATCCTATTAATTTAATCTTAGCTAAGAGCCAAAGCAGATCAAGGCAAAATGGTTCGTGAACTAGAAGAGTTAAGAAAACTTAGAAAACAACAAAAGATCGAACGAAGCAAGGCAAGATTCAATTCTCTAGCTGCGTATAGAGAATAGCAAATGTAAACGAAGCAGCGTTCTATGTATAAAGAAGTCAGAAAACGGGAACCTAGTTTCAAATAAACCCGATATGAGACATCAAAAACCCTGAACAAGATTTCATGAAAGTGAAATACTCAGAAGGGAGACACCTATCATTACAACTGCATGACAAAAACAAACAAACAAACCCCAGTCTGGAAACAGAAATCATGGACGAAATAAACAATGACCTAACACTTACATGCAGTGACAGAGACGAATGAACGCGATCCCCGTCCCGGACTGGCCTAATTATACTTGAAGAATTTAGGAGAGTCTTTCAGTCATTCAGACTAAAGGCACATGGATCGTCCGGTGTAGCAAAAATCAATTCCCACCAAACATCAAAAGCACTAGCCAAAATAATTAACGTAGCTTGGAATATCGTCTACTCCCCCCCCCCCCCTCACATACACCACACCGCGAGAGGGAGATCGTCACGCTTCCAATATGCGCCAGCCCCCTACCCCTAAAACGGGAGAGAGGACAATGGGATAGGACGAATTATTTTCGGCTGATTGCCCGAGGTTTTATGGCCTATATATGGTAGCCCATTTCTGGATCTGGTAACAAGTTGGAGTATGTGGTTCAGGAACAGGTAATGGAAAAATAAATATTTTATGGGATATTGTAAAATTCAATCGTTCCGCCTCATTAAGTTTATGACGAGACCCAATGGTTTAGGCGGCAACCATTTCGAACTAAAAACAAAAAAATAGAGACGGAAGAGTCCGCAAGCTACGACTAAAACGAAGGAAGGACCTACACATGAAAGAGGGATACATAGAGCCAATACACCCCCCCCCCCTCCTAAGAACGAAGAGCCTGGTTCGTAACAAGAAAATATTAACCAGATGAAGGAAAAAAGAAAGAAAAATCTGTAGTTATGACGTAATAATCACAGGAGGATTAACTCCCAAAACATAGAGCGAGACAAATTCCACAATATACAGATGTGCTTCTCCTACTACAAATTGGAGAAGAACACAAGTCAAAATTGCCCGAACAAAGACAAGAAAATTTGTTTGAACTGGGACCAAGAGGAGCCTCGTTTCAAAGAATGCGCATGTACTACAAAGCAATGCCTTATTTGCAATGGGGAGAACCGAAAACCTCCCTCGACATTTTGGTTATTTGGGAGTTTATTAGGAGTTTTTGTCAGGTTATTGCAATCATCATATTGAATTATATTTTACTTTTAAGATAATTTCGAAATTGGGTGAGTTCGCCCCCCATCCCTCCTCACTTAATTGCGGGGGTTGCCCGACTACACCCCCGCAATTAAAGGCGATTGCTAAATGTCTAGTTTTTCTACCACGTTCCTTGATTTTAGACATAAGTCTCGCCCTTAATGCTATTAAATTAAGCATATTTTCTTTCAAATTGATTAATAGTAAATTTCCATATATTTTAATTCAGAGAAAAATCCCTTCAACATGATGTATAATACAATAGGATGCGATTACAATTAACACTGTGGCTCCCAAGATGGAGAGCCAGTGATTTTTTTTTTTAAAGCTTATCTGACGAGGTGAAAGTGCTATATACTTTAGTGTATATCTATAGAATATAGTATTCGCGAAATTTTTTAAAAACATACATTTTTAACAAAGCGACCACAAAATTCGAGGGTAGAAATAAACCCCATATTCACCGATATTTTATAATAAAATAGCAGAAAATATAGAAGTTGCCCCTTAACCTGTACAAGTTCGTTTTCTCTATACTAAAGTCAAGATATTACCGTTTTCTTTAAAATTATCTTAAAATGGGATACTAATTCGGTTCTCTCTTTCAATAGTAAAATGAATTTTGGGGTGCAGTCCCTTAATGCAATCAAGAAACTGCCGAGGTTGAATAGGTTCATTAAACACAGAAAAGCAGCCGTCAACAAAACGAGCATAAAATGACCGTTAGCTCGAAACGTTGCAAAGAACCTTTAATAAAGAACCCAAAACATATATTTTAGTCTACTCCTTGTTATTGGTTTACTATTTAAACCCATAGATATATATTAATTGTAATACTATATTCACTCTATATTTAGTTCAAATCAATAAAAATTGACTATCTGATAAAAGAATAAATAAGCCTCAAGGCGCTCTGTAAGAAAATTGCGAGATTATATACATATAATATAGGCGATGACGCGCTAGGAGGAAGATCTCCATGCAACTACCACTATTCTTTCCACTTATGAACTATTACACCTACCTCAATGCCTTGGGAGGTTAGGATAAATGTCTCCCTAGCATCAGAAATTCAAGAATGCGATCATTTACACATAATCGGTCCACGCGTCCCGCTTTGACAACCCTGCCCGCCATTCAGGCGAAATTGCCCTCAGTTTTAACCATAAAGGATGGTGACGGCGCAGCCACAGTTTATGTGTACTGGAAGATGGTTAGAAGGAGCGAGGCCACAACAAACCCCTTGCCTAATATTCGTCTTATCCAGCGGGCTTTTGGCCCTAGTAGCAGCTAGTGACGTGTCAGAGTAGACGCAGCTTCTAAACTAATAACCATTAATAGGAGTAAAGTGCAGGAGGGGGCAGCCAGAACCTCTGTGGGTAGAGTAACAAGTTTGAAAAGGTGTAATAAAAAGGTATAGAGAGGCGTGTCCACTAAAGAGAATGGTGGGTGATCACCTAGTATTATCATAACAAACCCCTTGCCTAATATTTGTCTTATCCAGCGGGCTTTTGGCACTAGTAGCAGCTAGTGACGTGTCAGAGTAGACGCAGCTTCTAAACTAATAACCATTAATAGGAGTAAAGTGCAGGAGGGGGCAGCCAGAACCTCTGTGGGTAGAGTAACAAGTTTGAAAAGGTGTAATAAAGAGGTATAGAGAGGCGTGTCCACTAAAGAGAATGGTGGGTGATCACCTAGTATTATCATAACAAACCCCTTGCCTAATATTTGTCTTATCCAGCGGGCTTTTGGCACTAGTAGCAGCTAGTGACGTGTCAGAGTAGACGCAGCTTCTAAACTAATAACCATTAATAGGAGTAAAGTGCAGGAGGGGGCAGCCAGAACCTCTGTGGGTAGAGTAACAAGTTTGAAAAGGTGTAATAAAGAGGTATAGAGAGGCGTGTCCACTAAAGAGAATGGTGGGTGATCACCTAGTATTATCATAACAAACCCCTTGCCTAATATTTGTCTTATCCAGCGGGCTTTTGGCACTAGTAGCAGCTAGTGACGTGTCAGAGTAGACGCAGCTTCTAAACTAATAACCATTAATAGGAGTAAAGTGCAGGAGGGGGCAGCCAGAACCTCTGTGGGTAGAGTAACAAGTTTGAAAAGGTGTAATAAAGAGGTATAGAGAGGCGTGTCCACTAAAGAGAATGGTGGGTGATCACCTAGTATTATCATAACAAACCCCTTGCCTAATATTTGTCTTATCCAGCGGGCTTTTGGCACTAGTAGCAGCTAGTGACGTGTCAGAGTAGACGCAGCTTCTAAACTAATAACCATTAATAGGAGTAAAGTGCAGGAGGGGGCAGCCAGAACCTCTGTGGGTAGAGTAACAAGTTTGAAAAGGTGTAATAAAGAGGTATAGAGAGGCGTGTCCACTAAAGAGAATGGTGGGTGATCACCTAGTATTATCATAACAAACCCCTTGCCTAATATTTGTCTTATCCAGCGGGCTTTTGGCACTAGTAGCAGCTAGTGACGTGTCAGAGTAGACGCAGCTTCTAAACTAATAACCATTAATAGGAGTAAAGTGCAGGAGGGGGCAGCCAGAACCTCTGTGGGTAGAGTAACAAGTTTGAAAAGGTGTAATAAAGAGGTATAGAGAGGCGTGTCCACTAAAGAGAATGGTGGGTGATCACCTAGTATTATCATAACAAACCCCTTGCCTAATATTTGTCTTATCCAGCGGGCTTTTGGCACTAGTAGCAGCTAGTGACGTGTCAGAGTAGACGCAGCTTCTAAACTAATAACCATTAATAGGAGTAAAGTGCAGGAGGGGGCAGCCAGAACCTCTGTGGGTAGAGTAACAAGTTTGAAAAGGTGTAATAAAGAGGTATAGAGAGGCGTGTCCACTAAAGAGAATGGTGGGTGATCACCTAGTATTATCATAACAAACCCCTTGCCTAATATTTGTCTTATCCAGCGGGCTTTTGGCACTAGTAGCAGCTAGTGACGTGTCAGAGTAGACGCAGCTTCTAAACTAATAACCATTAATAGGAGTAAAGTGCAGGAGGGGGCAGCCAGAACCTCTGTGGGTAGAGTAACAAGTTTAAAAAGGTGTAATAAAGAGGTATAGAGAGGCGTGTCCACTAAAGAGAATGGTGGGTGATCACCTAGTATTATCATAACAAACCCCTTGCCTAATATTTGTCTTATCCAGCGGGCTTTTGGCACTAGTAGCAGCTAGTGACGTGTCAGAGTAGACGCAGCTTCTAAACTAATAACCATTAATAGGAGTAAAGTGCAGGAGGGGGCAGCCAGAACCTCTGTGGGTAGAGTAACAAGTTTGAAAAGGTGTAATAAAGAGGTATAGAGAGGCGTGTCCACTAAAGAGAATGGTGGGTGATCACCTAGTATTATCATAACAAACCCCTTGCCTAATATTTGTCTTATCCAGCGGGCTTTTGGCACTAGTAGCAGCTAGTGACGTGTCAGAGTAGACGCAGCTTCTAAACTAATAACCATTAATAGGAGTAAAGTGCAGGAGGGGGCAGCCAGAACCTCTGTGGGTAGAGTAACAAGTTTGAAAAGGTGTAATAAAGAGGTATAGAGAGGCGTGTCCACTAAAGAGAATGGTGGGTGATCACCTAGTATTATCATAACAAACCCCTTGCCTAATATTTGTCTTATCCAGCGGGCTTTTGGCACTAGTAGCAGCTAGTGACGTGTCAGAGTAGACGCAGCTTCTAAACTAATAACCATTAATAGGAGTAAAGTGCAGGAGGGGGCAGCCAGAACCTCTGTGGGTAGAGTAACAAGTTTGAAAAGGTGTAATAAAGAGGTATAGAGAGGCGTGTCCACTAAAGAGAATGGTGGGTGATCACCTAGTATTATCATAACAAACCCCTTGCCTAATATTTGTCTTATCCAGCGGGCTTTTGGCACTAGTAGCAGCTAGTGACGTGTCAGAGTAGACGCAGCTTCTAAACTAATAACCATTAATAGGAGTAAAGTGCAGGAGGGGGCAGCCAGAACCTCTGTGGGTAGAGTAACAAGTTTGAAAAGGTGTAATAAAGAGGTATAGAGAGGCGTGTCCACTAAAGAGAATGGTGGGTGATCACCTAGTATTATCATAACAAACCCCTTGCCTAATATTTGTCTTATCCAGCGGGCTTTTGGCACTAGTAGCAGCTAGTGACGTGTCAGAGTAGACGCAGCTTCTAAACTAATAACCATTAATAGGAGTAAAGTGCAGGAGGGGGCAGCCAGAACCTCTGTGGGTAGAGTAACAAGTTTGAAAAGGTGTAATAAAGAGGTATAGAGAGGCGTGTCCACTAAAGAGAATGGTGGGTGATCACCTAGTATTATCATAACAAACCCCTTGCCTAATATTTGTCTTATCCAGCGGGCTTTTGGCACTAGTAGCAGCTAGTGACGTGTCAGAGTAGACGCAGCTTCTAAACTAATAACCATTAATAGGAGTAAAGTGCAGGAGGGGGCAGCCAGAACCTCTGTGGGTAGAGTAACAAGTTTGAAAAGGTGTAATAAAGAGGTATAGAGAGGCGTGTCCACTAAAGAGAATGGTGGGTGATCACCTAGTATTATCATAACAAACCCCTTGCCTAATATTTGTCTTATCCAGCGGGCTTTTGGCACTAGTAGCAGCTAGTGACGTGTCAGAGTAGACGCAGCTTCTAAACTAATAACCATTAATAGGAGTAAAGTGCAGGAGGGGGCAGCCAGAACCTCTGTGGGTAGAGTAACAAGTTTGAAAAGGTGTAATAAAGAGGTATAGAGAGGCGTGTCCACTAAAGAGAATGGTGGGTGATCACCTAGTATTATCATAACAAACCCCTTGCCTAATATTTGTCTTATCCAGCGGGCTTTTAGCACTAGTAGCAGCTAGTGACGTGTCAGAGTAGACGCAGCTTCTAAACTAATAACCATTAATAGGAGTAAAGTGCAGGAGGGGGCAGCCAGAACCTCTGTGGGTAGAGTAACAAGTTTGAAAAGGTGTAATAAAGAGGTATAGAGAGGCGTGTCCACTAAAGAGAATGGTGGGTGATCACCTAGTATTATCATAACAAACCCCTTGCCTAATATTTGTCTTATCCAGCGGGCTTTTGGCACTAGTAGCAGCTAGTGACGTGTCAGAGTAGACGCAGCTTCTAAACTAATAACCATTAATAGGAGTAAAGTGCAGGAGGGGGCAGCCAGAACCTCTGTGGGTAGAGTAACAAGTTTGAAAAGGTGTAATAAAGAGGTATAGACTGGCGTGTCCATTAAAGAGAATGGTGGGTGATCACCTAGTATTATCATAACAAACCCCTTGCCTAATATTTGTCTTATCCAGCTGGCTTTTGGCACTAGTAGCAGCTAGTGACGTGTCAGAGTAGACGCAGCTTCTAAACTAATAACCATTAATAGGAGTAAAGTGCAGGAGGGGGCAGCCAGAACCTCTGTGGGTAGAGTAACAAGTTTGAAAAGGTGTAATAAAGAGGTATAGAGAGGCGTGTCCACTAAAGAGAATGGTGGGTGATCACCTAGTATTATCATAACAAACCCCTTGCCTAATATTTGTCTTATCCAGCGGGCTTTTGGCACTAGTAGCAGCTAGTGACGTGTCAGAGTAGACGCAGCTTCTAAACTAATAACCATTAATAGGAGTAAAGTGCAGGAGGGGGCAGCCAGAACCTCTGTGGGTAGAGTAACAAGTTTGAAAAGGTGTAATAAAGAGGTATAGAGAGGCGTGTCCACTAAAGAGAATGGTGGGTGATCACCTAGTATTATCATAACAAACCCCTTGCCTAATATTTGTCTTATCCAGCGGGCTTTTGGCACTAGTAGCAGCTAGTGACGTGTCAGAGTAGACGCAGCTTCTAAACTAATAACCATTAATAGGAGTAAAGTGCAGGAGGGGGCAGCCAGAACCTCTGTGGGTAGAGTAACAAGTTTGAAAAGGTGTAATAAAGAGGTATAGAGAGGCGTGTCCACTAAAGAGAATGGTGGGTGATCACCTAGTATTATCATAACAAACCCCTTGCCTAATATTTGTCTTATCCAGCGGGCTTTTGGCACTAGTAGCAGCTAGTGACGTGTCAGAGTAGACGCAGCTTCTAAACTAATAACCATTAATAGGAGTAAAGTGCAGGAGGGGGCAGCCAGAACCTCTGTGGGTAGAGTAACAAGTTTGAAAAGGTGTAATAAAGAGGTATAGAGAGGCGTGTCCACTAAAGAGAATGGTGGGTGATCACCTAGTATTATCATAACAAACCCCTTGCCTAATATTTGTCTTATCCAGCGGGCTTTTGGCACTAGTAGCAGCTAGTGACGTGTCAGAGTAGACGCAGCTTCTAAACTAATAACCATTAATAGGAGTAAAGTGCAGGAGGGGGCAGCCAGAACCTCTGTGGGTAGAGTAACAAGTTTGAAAAGGTGTAATAAAGAGGTATAGAGAGGCGTGTCCACTAAAGAGAATGGTGGGTGATCACCTAGTATTATCATAACAAACCCCTTGCCTAATATTTGTCTTATCCAGCGGGCTTTTGGCACTAGTAGCAGCTAGTGACGTGTCAGAGTAGACGCAGCTTCTAAACTAATAACCATTAATAGGAGTAAAGTGCAGGAGGGGGCAGCCAGAACCTCTGTGGGTAGAGTAACAAGTTTGAAAAGGTGTAATAAAGAGGTATAGAGAGGCGTGTCCACTAAAGAGAATGGTGGGTGATCACCTAGTATTATCATAACAAACCCCTTGCCTAATATTTGTCTTATCCAGCGGGCTTTTGGCACTAGTAGCAGCTAGTGACGTGTCAGAGTAGACGCAGCTTCTAAACTAATAACCATTAATAGGAGTAAAGTGCAGGAGGGGGCAGCCAGAACCTCTGTGGGTAGAGTAACAAGTTTGAAAAGGTGTAATAAAGAGGTATAGAGAGGCGTGTCCACTAAAGAGAATGGTGGGTGATCACCTAGTATTATCATAACAAACCCCTTGCCTAATATTTGTCTTATCCAGCGGGCTTTTGGCACTAGTAGCAGCTAGTGACGTGTCAGAGTAGACGCAGCTTCTAAACTAATAACCATTAATAGGAGTAAAGTGCAGGAGGGGGCAGCCAGAACCTCTGTGGGTAGAGTAACAAGTTTGAAAAGGTGTAATAAAGAGGTATAGAGAGGCGTGTCCACTAAAGAGAATGGTGGGTGATCACCTAGTATTATCATAACAAACCCCTTGCCTAATATTTGTCTTATCCAGCGGGCTTTTGGCACTAGTAGCAGCTAGTGACGTGTCAGAGTAGACGCAGCTTCTAAACTAATAACCATTAATAGGAGTAAAGTGCAGGAGGGGGCAGCCAGAACCTCTGTGGGTAGAGTAACAAGTTTGAAAAGGTGTAATAAAGAGGTATAGAGAGGCGTGTCCACTAAAGAGAATGGTGGGTGATCACCTAGTATTATCATAACCTAGTGCTAGCTTATCCGAGAATGGTATGGAGTCCACCAAGGCACCATTGTGAGAACAGTCCCCCTGTTAGAAGTTGCGAGTGGAAACGCTTGAGGAGAGAGATTCACTAATAAATAATAAAAATAATCATAATAAATAATAAGGAATGATAAATAAATATGAGGTAGCGCTGAGAGGGTGCGAAGGGGTAGCACTGCAACAACTTTCCCAGACGCCATCAGAGAGTTCATTTCGCCCAGGGACGGGGCTTCCCTACTTTGCACTCAGGCCAGGAGGATGTGCAGTCCCTCTAGATACTAAGTATAACAGGTTCCCTCCTACGGGGGTGCGGGGCCTACTTGAAGTGGGTGAGAGGAACCTGGAGTGCTGAACATTGTGTTGAAATTGAACAGAGCCACAAAGATCTTTTTGCAGCAAAGCTTGAAACAAATATATACATATATTGTATTCTTGCCACCTCCTTCGGGTGACCTGGGTAGTGGCAGTTGATTCAGCCTAACCCGACCCATCCATCATCGCCCTTCATCCCCGCAGACCTTGAGCCGGGAAACAAGAAGGGAGTGGGCGACAGCTATCAACTATAGAGTTACTCTAATAGACACACACAGACAGACATAGCCGCACACACATTTACCTCGATGGAAATGGGATGGAAAAGAGCAACCGAAAGCATTCTTGCATTCGGCATCAGAACCCCAAGCGAGAAGATGGCCACCACAAATTAAGTGCCCTACAATTTTGCTTTGTACGCCAATAAATGGAAGACCACCACTCCACCAGGAAAAATTACATAGCATTCAAATGTGCTTTGTAGGCCAATAAATGGAAGACCACCACTCCACCAGGACAAATTACATAGCATTCAAATGTGCTTTGTACGCCATTGAGTGAAAGACCACCACTCCACCAGGAAAAATTACATAGCATTCAAATGTGCTTTGTAGGCCAATAAATGGAAGACCACCACTCCACCAGGAAAAATTACATAGCATTCAAATGTGCTTTGTAGGCCAATAAATGGAAGACCACCACTCCACCAGGAAAAATTACATAGCATTCAAATGTGCTTTGTAGGCCAATAAATGGAAGACCACCACTCCACCAGGAAAAATTACATAGCATTCAAATGTGCTTTGTAGGCCAATAAATGGAAGACCACCACTCCACCAGGAAAAATTACATAGCATTCAAATGTGCTTTGTAGGCCAATAAATGGAAGACCACCACTCAACCTTTTACACAGCAAAGGGGCCTCATTTGCAAAGGAGAGCTCCAAACCATGGCACTCGGCTGCCCAAGGAAAAAATAAATAAAGATTATTAAATAAAAATCATGATACAAAACAAGTCAGCTAGCTAAGCGCTGCAATAAAAATGAGGAGATGCGACCAACGAGGGTATCTCTCACAGACGCATTACGAGCGACCTTAACGGCAAACGTAGCAAACGCCAATCGTTAAGTACCGTTTAACCACTACATTGAACCAGTCCAGATGGCATGTATTGACCAGAGAGGGATCTACTTACACTAAATAGGAACCCTATACAAGTCCCAGCGGTAGAACGAAAGAACTACAAAATTACAGACTGGGCGCTGTGCCATGGACCAAGCAATTCATGAAGAAATTGACGAGCCACTCGACGACCTGAAGTTAATAAAAGCAGAGAGAAGATGTATCCCTAAATCAGATGGACCGAGTATATGAGGGATTTGCACATAAATGAAATTATTATATCAGAGAAACATTAGAAGAGCATCAATCGACTCGATGCAAATAAAGAAAAGAAGAAATAGCCGTATTGATCGTGGACCAGCAATAGAGAAGATGGCAAATAGCGATCAAAGAACTATATCGGGACGCATCTCCAAACGATGCAGATGGAAATCGTAGCAGAAGATCGAAGAACAAAACCATATGAAGAAATATTTTGTGAATATTGAAAAATATATTCAATATAACTGACAAAGCAAAAATCAGAAGTTTAGCAATTCGCGCATAAAATTATGAATCAATTAAACACCCAAATAGATAGGAAGCACTCGCACAGCCAGGTGGACAGACGGCGTAACAGAGAAGCCGAGATGATAACGGAAAAACTATTAGGCTCGTTCCGCTCATTCCGACAGAAAGCACCGGAGCAATCGGGGCTAACTAAATTAAATTATGAAAATGCATCAGCGAATGTTATAGAAGGAATAAGAAGAATATTCAACGCATGTCTAAATACAGATAATTCCCCGGTGGCTTCAAGGCAGCTAAAATGCTATTTTAGCCAGGTCAGGGAAGCCACCAATCAGGACGGAGATGTTCCGATAAATTTCACTACTGGAAATCAGCGGGAAATTTTTCGACAAAGTATTGAATAAAAACCCGATCCGTAGCAATTCGACTTTAGGAGATGACAATCAATGTCATCAGAGAAGATTGCCCAAACAAAAATGGAAGGGAGTTACATGGCCATTGTATGTTGACATGTATCAAAGGAGTTTAATATTTGGCAATGAGGGATGCAAATTGCATCTGAGACTAAGTGAAAAATGTGACTGTTATGGAGATAGGCGAACATCAGTAGAGAGGGTGAACGGACCAAGGTTCTTGTGCCTAAGACAGGCCTACCCGAAGGGGTTTAGGCCCAGCATCAGACAACCCTACTTACCCCAACATTGAATTAGAGGATGATTTCAGCAAGATAATATTGTACCCTTGGCGCAATGCACCTATGAAAGCTCGAATGATTGCGGCAGAACTAGAAAGACCAAACAACTAATAGGCCAAATCGAAAATAAGAACAAACTAAGTGAAATTCAAAGTAATACTGATCGGAAAGACCCAATTCTCAGATGTGAGGGTGGGGAATAGACACTCTCATCACAACACGAGTACAATTTTCTGGTGAGGAAGATTTCTTCGACCGAGAACAGGAAGTACAATCTCAGATAGAGTTTCAAAGGCCTCTGCCGGAGCCAGAACTCTATACATGGCCTCAGAGAGAGCAATAAAAAGAACAAAACAGCTCTGGTAAGAATTCCGCTCCTCTCACCCACCTCTACACTCTCCTGCGTCTCATAAACACACAAGACGAGACTTCCAATGTTGTACAACAAATGTGTATACCTATTTAGAGGTACACACACACACACACACACAAAACAATAATAACTGCAAGGGATACGGGGTTAAAACCCATAAATAAGATTTTTGAAGAACGAACAAGGAATAGGGAAGAATTACAGAAGAAATGAACGACGAAATATAGATAGGATTAACGGAATTAGAATAGTAAAAAGCAGGAAAATGACAATAACTGACGGATACCCGAAATTGATAAATAAAACCCGGATCAATTTCCCGATTCACACCAAATTATGAAAAAAAGTAACAATAAAACTAAGCATCTATATAAATTATACCACAAACAATAACAAATGCACACACAACATCCACAAATATTAAATAATATAAGAGGCTTGATTGAACGTCGTAAAAAACAAAAGTAAAAATTCTCTCACTTTTCTCTCTTTTCACTAGTTATTATATCTTCCCCACACATACTTTGCCAGCCCCCCCCCACTCACACACTCAATTTAATCGAATCTAATCGTCCGGATTAGAATGCGCCGAGTGCGCTTCATCCCTTCTTCTCTGAAGGTAGAATGAGAGTGCCTAAGGTTAAGCTGCATGCGTAAATTCGAAATAAAAAAGAGAAAAGAGTATGGCTAAGAGTGGGCAAAATACAAGCACACACACACACACACAAATGAACAGTGTGAAAACAAGGTAAAAGAAAACCAAAGGACTACTTCGTTAGGAATGAAAAATATGGCTCCACAACGCCTGCATGAAAAATAACAAAGGAGGAATTTGAAGCACTGGTGAAGGTAAAAAGAAGATCCAATGGTCCTGCCCAACCTGTGAAGGTCAGTACAAAAACATGAAAAAGTGATAATAGGAATTTAAGAGAGGAAAGGACAGAATGGAGGAACCAGCAAGATCAAGGATATAGAACTAGCAAAAGGAGAGGGGCTGGTAGATAGCATAAGTAAAATAGTAATCGAGGAAATGAAGAAGAATGAGAAAAATCTCCTGATATTTAACCTACCTGAAGAACCAATGACTAATGATAGAGAAGAACACACGAATATGGAAAGGGCAGTAGGCCTAGGCCTATTTGATAATGAGATTAAAATACCAGACAGTGATAGAAGAAACAAATGCTAGGGATGCCAAAAAGTGATGGGGGGGAAAATGAACCAGCGCGGCCAAGACCATTACTAGGCCAAATATTAAAATGGGCAAAAAAACATAAGGGATGCTAAGACAGAAAATTACGAAAGAATATGAATAGTACCAGAACTAAGCATGAAACAAAGAGAAGAAGACAAATAACTGAGGGAGGAACTAAAACTAAAAAAGGAGGCGTGAGAAATAGGCTCGTATATCAGAAAAGGTAGGCTATACAGACAAGGCCTTCATGGTTTTTCAAGGAATAATGGAATAAAACAAAACCAGGAAAATATTAAAAATGGAGCAGAAATAAAAATAAATATTCAAGGATCAACAGACCCAAAGGTTTTAGAAATAAAAAAACTCCGATGAAAATACAATAATATGTCTAATTGAAACGCAAATGAAAGAAACAAACACAAAATTGAAATGGGATGAGAAACTTGGAAGACAAAAGGGGAAAACGACTAACCATAATAAACCAAAAGAGCAGCTGCGAATCAGAGCAAGAAACTTAAGAACACAAACACTTCTACAAGTGAAATGCACAATAGGAAACTTTACATGTACAATCATTTTAGTATACATGCCAACTGGGAGCAAGATGGCGAATACCCAAAGAAGAAAAAAGAAAAATAAATAAATATACTTTAAGACAATATAAATGAACCACAGGTACTGTTATGAGACTAATGGACACCTAGGATTTCTAGGAACCCAAGAGGAAGATGAGACAGGAAGATTCGTGATAAAGTGGACGGAAGACTATAACCTCTCATTACAAAACATAGACCAAAGGTGTTCGGGTGTAAGAACATGGGAGAGAAATAATTATGAGTGCAATAGACTTCGCAAAGGTAAATTATATGATATATGATCAATTTATGAAAATGGAAAGATAAAAATAAAGAAAATTATCACGTATCAGATCTTACTTTAATGGAAATAGGGTTCAATATAAGAAGGAAGACAAGTGTTACAAAATACTGGACACAGAAAACGTATTACGAAACAGATGATGACTCGCTAAATGAGTTTTTCAAAAAGGGAAAGAAATAAACCACGAAGTATCGGATATTATATCCCTGGGAAAGATTATGAAAAGGAAAGCAAACAAAATAGTAACAAAAACATACCGAAAAAAAGAAAATACAAGAACCCCCTTGGACGAACGAAGTGTAAAGAAAAGAAATAAAGGAAAGAAGAATACTGAATAGAGAGAAAAGGAGGGCAACGAATCACAGATGAAAGAGGTTTAAATAATTCATAACATATAAAAACAGACAAAAACTAGTAAAATAGGAAAACAAAAACATGACCAGCTAACCAAATAAATACAAGAAAATCCACAAAGAGGAGAACTATGGAAATACGGACACAAACTTAGGAAACCCAACAAGAGGAAAAGGAGAACTATGATGAAAATGAGCAACTATTAAATACCAAAGATGCAGAACCAGAGCTAGAAATCTAGAATGGAACACACAAGAAAGAAAACAGTATGATTACTAGATGCAAAAAGAAGAAAAGAACGGGATACAGAAAGGAATCTTGGAGCATCTGGACTTAGCTCTTCCAATTATAAAAGTGTTACTAGCAATGACGACCGAAAAATTGAAATAGAAGTTAAGGAGCAACTAAAAAGATTGGAGAATAGGAAAGCAGTCGGACCAGACAAACTAAAACCTGACTTCTTCAAAAATTGTAAGAGTGGAATTTGTATGAGTAAGATGAAGATCAAATGCAGTACTAATACAAACTGTAACAAAGCCAACAGCTAAAGACATGAAACCAATTGCACTGACATCAATTTCATACAAAATATTCATGGCCATCGTAAAGGACAAAATAGAACAATGAAGACAAAGAACAACACTCAGGATTCACTCCAGGAAGAAGAATAGAGGACAACCTCCTGATACTAAACCACTGCATAGAAACCAGTTATAAGGAAAACCACCGTTAAGTCACAAGTATTGGTTTTTCAAAGACCTATGACTCAGTAAAAGGTGCCAAAATAATAGAGACTATGAAAAAATTAAAAATAGATAAAGGGGCAAACTATATCAAGACAACAAAACAATAAAACTGAATGAGGAAATATAAAAATAAATTACAATAACAAGCGGCATACGACAAGGGTACACAGCATCAACAACACTCCAAACTAATCACATATGAAATAATTGAAAATGGAAAATGTAGATGGAGGAAACAAAGACCAAAAAGTCAAATTTGAGAGATTCTTTGCAGATGATGGACTACAGATATCCAGATCAAAAGGAGGAGAGACAAGGAATACAAGAACTAAAGGAATTATTTCCTTCTCTTTCTTTCCCCTTTTTAAAATTCTTTTCTTAATTCCACTTCTTTTCTTTGTACACAAGCCTTATAGACTATAAAACAGGTGACGTTCAGTACATGTGAAAATGTGCGGCTAGTCGACAACCCGCTATGCAACGTTGCCCACACGCTCAGCATTTTCCTGCAAAGAGGTAGGCCTCTTACATTGTAGAGGATATATTCCTCCCATTCTAGATGAGCGGGGGATGGCTACGCCTCCAATATCTGCTAACCCCCTACCCGAAAAGCTAAGTCGCGGTGGGGGTCGTAACATTATATGACTAGGCCTTCCTTTGTGGTCGGGGGAAAGGCCAATGGGGAGAGGCGAATTATTTGCGGTTTTACGTCCGAAGTTCAATTGTCTATTTCTGGACTTCATAACCAGATGGAGCGTGTGGTTTAGGGATGGGTAATGGAAAGATGAAGCAGCAAATAGAATAATTTTAGGGGATATTGTAAAATTCCACCGTTCCCCCTCATTAGGTTTATGGCTGGGCCCCTGTGGTTTTGCAGGCAACCATTTCGAAAAAAAAACAAACCATGAAGAAAGCACAGAGGTTAAGACTCCGCAAGCGGCGCGTGCACCGGAGGAAGTATAGTGAAAAGGAGAATGGGAGAGAGAAAAAGAGTACTTCTTCCTTGTTCTTGGGATTTGGCTATTCCTTTATGTCAGAATTTGGTTCTGCCTTAATTCATCCGTTCAGCCTCGATTAGTTCACTCTGTCTATACAAGGATTTATCTACTCTGCCAATACCCTGCAATCGCCTAACTAAAGTATTTGCTAAAGGACCCTTCACTATTCCAAGCCTGCTTCTACTACTCTACCATTGCCATTCGGTTTCTCATCACCCTTCTTTCCACTGCTCCTTACCTTACTTCTCATCCCCTTTAGTTGCATGCTTCGTTTAATCTAATTTATCTACTTTACTCATATATACTCATGCAGCATACATTTTCCTCTTTTTCCACACCAAGGTCAACAATTCTTTTGTAATTCCCGTTATCACATTTCTTTTGCTATCTACTTTTGCATCTTCATTATCAAACCCTAGAACGATTGGCCATCCCTTTCTTTCACATCTGCCCATACTTCTCTACCCAGCAGTCTATTCATCCTTTCTCTCTCTTTCCCTTTCATAGCCAATGCATTCCACTACCACAAGTTCAACCGTTTCATTTTCCCTGCAAATTCTACACTCAGCTCCCCATCATTCTAGGTTCAGGTTGTTAAGCCATCCTCTGTATCGGGATATGGCATTTATTTTCTGTGAAAGGGAGAGTAATTAATTAGCCTTATTCATTTCTCTTCTTACTTTTTTTCCCACTCAGTCCATAATCCTCCCTTCTCTCCACCTCCCCCCACTTTTCTCTTCCTAGTTCTATCATCAATTCTTCTTTCAATTTTTCCACAATCAAATGTTCTATAGATTCTCTCTGCCCCATTAGGCACCATTCGCATCTGTCATCTCCTCCATTCCATCTGTATGTCCTCCCCTTCACCTCCAAGGATCCAGTCCGTGCCTTGAATAGTAGCTGGCTTGCAAAACTCCCATCATACATATTCTCAATGCAAGGCTCCCTTTTGACTCTTTATACATTCAGACTTCTCTTGCCTCTTCTCCACAACCTCTCTCCTGCATCTAATATTTTCTGCTTCAGCTTTCCATTTGCTCTGTCCTCTATATAGATTGCTTCTAATTCATACTTCGCATTCACTCTCATTACCTCTTTGCACCACTCAGTCTTATCGTAGCCAGCATGCACATAGCCTGCCCAGGTCTCTATTCCCATCCTTTGCAGTATCAACTTATAGTTTGTTTTCATCCTTGCCACCCTCCCTTCATACTTATTCCAGCTTATTTCTTCTCTCAGTGCCTCTACTGCTACATAAGGATTGGCTCCTAGTGCTATTCTCGCCACTTTGTTTTGGATCTTTTCCATTCTCTCCAATTCTCCCTTTGTCACTTTACAGACTTCATACGCATACATGATTCTTGAGACTTTTATCCCTTTCTACAGTTCTCTTATCATTTTATACTTATTTGCTTGTTTAGTTGCCATGTTCCTCAACATTGCAGTCATACTTAACATATTTACCTCCTTTTGTCTCTTATGCCTCTCAAATATATCCTTCTGATTACAAACTGTCATACACAAGTATCTATAATCATTTACCACTTCTAGGATGTAATTTGCTAGGGTCCATCCTTTATTTCTTCATTCTACAAATATTATTTTGCACTTCCCTCTACTAAATTTTACTCTCCATTCTTTTCCATACTGGTACACCACATTCACAAGTCTCTGAAAACCCTCTGCTGCTTCACTAACCAGAACTATGTCGTCTGCAAATCCCAGGGTTGCCAATATGCGATCTCCAACAATGACTCTTTACTCTCCCAGGAAGTTCTTCAAAGAAGAAGATGAGCAAGCTAGGAGACATGGTACGCCCTTGTCCAACCCCAATGTCACCATCCAACCTGTTTCTATGCATTTTAGATTGAGTTTGACTTTGCTATTCTCATATAGTTTTTGTATCACATTTAGAATATTTGCCTCCATCCCCAAGTTTCTTAGTCTTGCAAACAATTTCGTTCTATCAAACCGAGCAAAGGCTTTCTCTATATCAAGAAAGCAGACATATGCACACCCTCTTGTTTTCTTACTCTCTTAATTACATTCCGTAGTATATAGAGATTATCTATGGCTCTTCTTCCAGTCCTAAATCCATTTTGCTCATCTCCAAGTATCCCTTCACGTTCATCCCACTCCTTCAGTTTCTTTGTCATGATGCTACCAAACATTTTTCCTATCACACTCATTATGGCTACTAGCCTAGAACTATCTACCAGTTTTATTTCTTTATTACCACGTTTGTTTATAAAATTAATCCTATTTTTGTGCCAAGTCTCAGGCACTCATCCATTCACTAGCATATCATTAAATAAGGTTGTGAGTAACTCCTTCATCCTTTCTCCTCCATATTACAGAACTCCACCAACTATCCTTTCTTCATCCATTGCCTTATAATTTTTTAACCTTTTCAACCCATCCTTCCCGTTGATTCCTATACGTTCATCCTCTAATTCCTGTACCGCAAACTGAAGTTCCTCATTAGCTTCGATTTCTTCCCATGCCCCCCCTCCACCCCGTGCCTGAATGATTCTTCCCCAATATTCTTCAATTTGTGTATCCATTTTTTCTCATCCCCGCATTCTATTTTCTTCATTATTACTTGGTCCTCGCTTTTATACCCTTCCAAAGCTCTCCACTGCTCTTTCTCTCTCTCTCTCTCGGTCATTTACACCCAACTTACTCCACTCTTATTTTTTCCTCCTTCTCCTCCTCCTTGATCTTTGCATCCCAGATCACTTTTTGCTTTTGCTTCCTACATTCTAATTCCATCCTTTTCACTTTTTCTGCCCCAACCACCTCTCTTTAATTTGCCTTAATTGATTGTTCATCTTTATCCTAGTAAAGTACTCTTTCTCCACTTCCTTGTTCCACCACCCCTTGCTCGACCTTTTCTCTCCTGTTCGGATCCATTTTGTCCCAATCTTTTGCATCGCCACCTCTTTTATTTTTCATTCAAACTCCGTATAATTTACCCTCATATCCTCAGAGATTATTAGTCCTGCCAACGCTTCTTCAATTTAATTTTCATACGCTCCCCAATCCGCCCCTTTTCTCTTCCATATATTTCTCCGCCTTCCCTTTTTCATTTCCCATACAGGTTCCCATTTTACTTTTACTATTATAGCTTTTGAGTCAGTTTGGATCCCTATTTCTTGTTCCACATCAATACATATGCCTTCATCTATCTCGCCACACTTTCTGTTCATTATAGCAAAATCTAATGTACTCCTCCTCTCTCCTTGTTACCAGGTTGGGATTCCTTGTACTTCTAGATTCTTCAAAATTACATCGCTTTCAATTATCCATCTATTCACCTTTCTTCCATTGCTGTCCATTTCCTTCCCAACTATAACCATTCAATAACCATTTTTTTCGTTCTCCATTTATTGTGTCAGGCTCCTTAGTTGTTCTATTAGCCATTCACTCTTCCTCCGGTTAGTACCTTCCACATAATTGTGCACTACTAATACCACTAGGTTGGGACCCTATATGTCTGTAGCTATCCTTCCAATCCTCTCTGTATTGCTCCTTTATTCGGCTCCTCCTCCTCTGACACCATATAGCCCTCTTTAACTAGTATAACTACTCCATTGTATCTATCCTCCTCCTGAGTCCTACCTTTCCACCTCAGATGATAACCACCGATTTGCATCTGTTCTTCCATAGCCCTCATATCTGTGTCTGCCATTATCTCTCTCCCTGCCTTTCCTTACATTCTCTTCTCTCATGCCTAGGACTATTACTTGGCAGTTCCAGAATCCTACCTTCACTCTATTCTATCCTCTCTCCTCTTCCGTGCATTCGCCCAGGGTCGCTTTGGCCTTCTATCCTATTTATCTTTACACTTGACCTGCTCCACTTGCCTCAGTGTCCAATTCCACCTCTTTCTTACTCTCACTAGTTTACTGGTCCCCGTACCTTGAAGGTAGACTCCATTTATTCATTCAATAGCATTTCCGCCTTCCTCAATTGCCACTATCCTCTTACTCTTCTGCTCAAATCTCTCTCCTCTATCCTTCATACCACCTTTGCATTATTGGGACCACAGCTACCTCCACTTCTCTTACGAGTCCCCGGATAGCTTCTATGTATCCTGCAGCGCTCCTTTACATAAGCCCATCATTCCTATTTGCTTGCATCACCATCCAGTCTCCTTCATGCATTTTCAGTTTCCTTAGTTATATCCACCATGTCTTTTCCTGGCATAGCAACAACCACAACATCTACCCCAATAGAGAACCCCTCAAACCATGTGTGTAGCTTCTTCACACTACCGTCTCCAAATATCTGCAACATGCTACTGTTCAACTCTCTTCCTTTTCATAGCTATATCCTTCGTACCACCTCCCGTTTGTTCTTGACATTTTATCCTCTCCTCTTCATGGCGGTTCTCTCTCATAACATCCAGCCTTTCTCTGACCCTTCAGTTACTACAGCCTCTTGTTCTGCTGTCCTACTTTCCACCTCTTTTCCCTTTCTTTTCACTTCTCGCTCATTTCTCCTCTGTCCCTCCTGTCTGGCCGTCCTCTGTTGTTTGTCTTTTCTCCCATTCAGTTGTTCTTCTCCTCCTTCTTTATCTCCTTCCCTTGTCCTGTTCCACTCCCTGATCCCTCACTGTATTCCTTTTTTTGCACCTTTGCCTGTCTCTCTTGTTTCATCACCTCTGCTTATCTCCCCATATGCTTTCACGCATGCATGCTCCTCCTCTATCTGTGCTTTTTCTTGCTCCACCAGCATTCTTTCACTCCATTCTAACTCTTCCGCTAGTCGTATATTTGCCTGTTCCACCACTTAACCCTGTTCTTTTCCATGCCTAGTTTTCATGTTACTTTTCCTTGGGTTTATTACTTCTTCTAGTTTCTTGTATTCATTGCACCTCTTGCATATGAATATGCTCTCCTCTAGTTCCTTCATTCTAACTTTATCCTTCAGGTAAACCCACATTTCACAATCCCCACACATTACAGACAGGTTCGTGTACTATAACTACATTCCTCTCATCTGACTGTACATTTTCTGAACTGTGATCCTTCGTACCTTTCCTCCCCTATCTAATTCCTCTCTCAACTCCGCAGTCACCTCTCTTACCACTTCCACGTTCTTTAGTCTCTCCACTAGTACTGCCTCAGCCCCCCTCGAACTAACCCCTCGTATAGTACCGTCAGCTCATCCACCTTCATTTCATTCAAACTCATTTTCTCAGCCATCTTTCACTCAATTATTTTCCTAATAGGTTCAACGATCTTCTATTCTTAAATAAACACTAGTGTGTTATTAAGATACTTCTGCTCATATGCTTTGCCACCAATCTTTGGCTCGTTGTTCTCTCGGAGAGAACCGTCTTCACGTTACCAGGCACTGCAGTACCTTCCATCTCTCCGTTCTTTCCCTTGTCTCTAGTGAGCCAGTTCTCGCCTTAAGCAGCAGCTGGCTCCCTCAACTGCCATCGTAGAATTTCTCTACTTCTGGTTTTATTTTATTCCTATAAGGTCTTCTTTTCCCTAATCAATTCCTTACATTCACTGTGCCCCACTTCTTTTATTCTTCTCTCTACTTCCTCCCCTGTTGCCTGGGTCTTAATTATAGTTTATACCTATTCACTATTCTCTCAATTTCTCTCTTCCATTCTGTTCTAAAATTCATTCTATGGACCCCCCATTCTATCCAGCTTGTGCCATTCACACTTTCCACATACTCTAAATACCGGGTTTTGATCTTAGCACCTCCCTCATGATATCTGCTCCACCTTATCTTAATGATTCCACCCCTACATATCCATTTGCACCTAAATACATCCTCGTTACCTTGTTCTGGATTTTCTCCATCCTCTCTAACTCTCTTTTATTCACTTTACTTCGTGAAACACCTATCCACTCTTAGAGCTCTCTCACACATCTAATTCCAATTGCATGCTTATTCCCTTCCCCCCTTTAGCACCCCAATCATTTTTAACATCTGTAGTTCCTTTCTTCTCGTGTTTATCAAAAACATCCACTTTATTGCACACGCTCATACCTAAATACGTGTACTCGTCCCCACTTCTAGCACCTCGTTGCCTAAAACCCACCCCTCATTCACACCTTCCTACACTCACTTACGCTGAATTTCATCTCGCATTCATTCCCACAATCCGCTGCTACATTCCTTGCAAGATCTCTTCACATTCAATCATTTATCAGCCGCAAATACCAAACAATTCATTTTACTGTCACCTAGCTGACTCCTTCTCTTGCACGCTTCACTCTTTTCAACCTTTACTCTATAAATAAACTGAATAGCTGTAGAGACAGCGTGCATCCCTGTCTCACACCTACATCATTAATTATCCATCCTGTTTCTGTCCCTTTCAAATTCAGTTTTACTTTATTCTTTGTATATAAACTATTTATCACATTCAGAATCTTTTCATCCAAGCCTTCTTCATTTAATCTCATCCATAACATTTCCCTGTTCACTTTATCAAAGTCTTTCTCTATTTCCAGGAAGCATACATTGTCTTTTTTCTTCTTCTACATAATATCAATTATTCCGTTCAGCACAACAACTTTGAAACAACTTTGCTCATCTCCTAGAATACCCTCTCTGTCATCCCATTATTTTAGCTTATCAGCAATAATTTCCCCCCAATTTTACATACTACACTGACAATTGTTACTGGCCGGTAGATTTACCCTGTTCTTCATCCACTCCTGTGGCACCCGGGCACCCGTCTTCATTCTCTCTCCTCCATGTTTTATGAATTCTCCTATCATCAGATCTTCATACATTGCCTTCCCATTTTTTTTTTCTTACAACCTTTCTATATCCAAATCAGCGATTTCCACTCCATTACTCCGCCAGACGTCCTCTTTTACTATCTCATCTTCATCTTCATCCCCACCCCCTTGTATATTTTATCTGTGATATGGATATGCTCAGTAAAGACAGAGCATCTCCCCTCCACCCAACCCAAGTCCGGGTGAGTGGGGGGGAGGGGGGGTTGTAAAATAATATAATCAAGGCTTTTACAAGGGGACAATTAAAACAGGTCGGAAAAAGGCAATGGAACAAATATATTAATTTATGGGATATTGTAAAACCCAAAGCTTACCCCTCATTATGTTTATGAACGAGACCCAAGGGTGCTAAAAACCACAAAATCCAATTTACCCCCCCCCCCATGCCTAAGAGAAGCATGAAAAGCCTGATCACAAAAATTAACCACTCGGTAGTTAAGACCCATGATAGAGTGAAGCTCACTTACGGCAACCAAAGTTATGCGACCGCAACAACAAAAATAACAACAACAACCCAAAGAACAAATCAATAAATGCATACATGAGCGCCAAGATCTTTGTGTGCGTAACACACGCACATAGAGCAAATATAGGAACCCAAGGATGCTATGAAAAAGGAACTCGACTCGATGTCGCGACTACCTGCGATAAAAGGATAATTTTATGTGATGCTGTTTGTTCCTTTGTTTTTAACTTATTCCTTCCTGGTGGGAGGTGAGGTGGGTGGGAGGTGAGGTGGGTGGGTGGGTGGGTGGGGACGGGCCGAGTGTAGAGCCGAATCCCCCCCCCCCCGAAGGTTTAATTCCCACAAAAGGTCGATTTTCGATTTACAAAGCATTTGTTGTCGAAAGTATCGAATTCCATAATTCTAAGATGATTTAGTAAAGGACCAAGAGCCACGCTACTAAAATATCGGAGACTCAAGTGGAGTTTTTTCCACTCTTAAAAGTGAGTTAATATTTTTTTGTCACAAGCCAATGAGGGCTTAAAACCCCCCAATCCCCGCTCCCACACCGACCAACTTGAGAACTCACTCGAGCTGTCTACCATGCATTAATTTCGTCCTACCTCTGCCCGCTACTTGATACGGACATAATTAGGGGCTTAGGAGGACTCTGGTTTGAGGAATAGTCCACAACAGATTTTTTCGCGGTGGGGAACTTGACTGCAACCCCGAGTTGGATAGTAATCCTCACTCACACACGAACAGGAACACACAGAGCAGTTATGGAGGAAGTACCCAAGAGGAAGTGGCAAAAGGGTAGCGGAAGTTGATTCTGCTTCTTGAGGAGCCCAATGCGATCCATCCATCATCCTCCATCCCGGCGGTACTCGAGCGAGAGACCAATTAGGTAATGGGCTGGGGGGGTACAAATACATTGGGAAAAATGCAAAAAAGGAGCATGTAGACCCTCACTAAGAGGGTCCCTTTGAGGACCATCATCGGGCAGCCCCAGCCCTAGAAGAGACGAATCTGCGAGGCATTATACGCCGAGCTAAAAAAGTTGCACTTGTTAAACTGATCGAAGTAACAATCGCGATATGGGCGGGAACAAGAGATATGGACAAGCTCCCGTCAGGTGAGGAAGGTAGTTAACTAAAGACGATCGGCTTTGAGGAGACCCCCTCACCACAAGTGAAGAGCTGGGTTGGGGAACACTCGGACGAAGGATTAGAAAAGCAACATGCATGTGCAAAGGTTCCGGAAGTGATACAATTCCATGACCACAACCATATGTTCAAGATCACCGTCGCCGCGACGGAAGTGGCACGGTAAACAACCACAGGCGGACTCCTGATCTCCAGTCTGCGCATCCTAGTAAAAAAACGGTGTAAGAAAATTCCACAGCATACAAATGTACTTTGTATGCTGGAACAACATACTTCAACAACCTAGCGCAGCAAATACGCCACAGAAGGAGACCGCTTCGACAAATGCAAAAGCGAGTGCCGCCAAGCCAAGTGACAAGATGCAACCATCGAGGGCATCTCCTTCAGAAATAAAAATCTTAAGCGATCAGTAAAGCCTAGTTGCTACAAGGTTTTAAACGCACTACTGAAGGCAAATGACCTACTAAAGATAACGATGCCGGAAAACCGCGAGTGCTCTAATGCATTCTAAGAATCTACAATTCAGAGCAACTCAGAAGGAATCTGGACTAAAATAAGGACCAGAAGGGGCAAGAACTAGGTAATAGGAGGAAATTGCCTGAATCCTAGTTTGGGGCTGCGCATGTGCTGACAGGGAACACCAGTACGAAGAAGATTTTAGGCGATAAAAAAGTGCTCTAAAATAAGAGAAAGTGTGCCTTTAACACCAGACTGAGCCAAGCAACGAAGTGGGACCCTTGGTCTTCATAGACATGAGTACACAAGGATTGGGGGGGAATGCAGTGTTCAGAAAGCAGAGTTGACCATTTGAAAAGACGGTGGGAGAGCTGCGCTCGAACAGAGCCACGCGAGTGAAAATCGTCATTCTGACCATGAAAGAGAGAATGTTTGTGGTCGGTGTAAGCGGGGATGAGATGCTTGGCGTGTGACAACTGCAGGTCACTCACAAATTGTGTAATGAAATCCCGCTCTCGAGCCACCAGGAGGGTGGGAAGGCTTGGGAGAAAGAAATAGGAAAGTGAGAGCCTTGTGACCAGTAAAAGGGTTATCTTGGAGCCTTGTATCGTGGGAACAAATTTGCTGACGGCGGAAAAAGCGGGAATGAGCTATTTTCCAAAGGTAGACAATTTTGATTGAACCTGCGAAAAGTATTTCGAAACAAAGCTAACGGCGCCCACGTTCCCTTCTGAAGGAGTTTTCTAGTTGGCACCCCCCCCCCCTCACTGGCATCCACCAAAATAAAAAGTGGGGGGTGGCTGCGATGGGTGCCTTAATTCGGTGGCTGAGGAAATAGCAAATTGGGCTTTAAATTCATTAACAGCACTTGGCTGCCAATTTAATGGGGATTTGCTGCGTTTGTGCGCTTCATTCAGGAGACCGTTTAGCGGGGATGAGATGGAAGCTGCACCATGTACACGATTCCTCTCAAAATGGAATAAGGAAATTGTGTATGGCTGCAGCACCTGCGCCAGGAGACAGGGGTGAGTCGTTTTACTTCTAATTGTGGTGTGGCAACTTTAAACCAGACCACGGTTAGTGGTCTTTGGGGGAGAGTTCTGCGGTCTGGGAAGACGAACAAAGAGGTCGAAAACGAAAGGAAGATGTAGCCCGGGGCGTTGCCATGGAAACACCCGACCGGAGGGTGGATTTGCAGGCTAATTGCCAATCAATTTTTGTGCTTTCATCACTGGTGGGGAGACTAGCGGGGGGGGGGGGATGGGAGGGGCGACTCTTCGACATTATGTCTGCATTTTTCCTGTCTGCTGTCCATATCTTTCTTTACTACGTCTTTACTTTCTCTATTTCGCTTCATATTTGAAGGAAATAAAAATAGCGCTCAAAAATACTCGCGGTCGACTTTATTCGGGTGCCCAGAAGAAGATAGAGGAGAATAAGATAACAGAAGACATCCACTGAAGGTAAGTAGGCAGAGGAGTAAACTCGAGTGGTGGGGCCAGTAAGGCACAGAATCCCACATGACAGCATCATGCTGGTTATGATTTTTTTGAAAATTTTTGGCAGATTAAAGACGAACACAAGTCAAAATTGCTCGAACTAAAAAATGCGTCCAAAGGAACATCATTTCAAAGGATGCAAATCCACTACTAAGATACAAGTTAATTGCAATTGAGGGCACTGAAAGCCTCGATTAAAATCGAAATTTATATTGAAATCGCAGAAACTATAAAAGTTACTCCCTAAACTGTAGAAGATCATTTTCTATGAATGGAAGTAGAGATATTACCGTTTTCTTTAGTGACTAAATAAATTATCTTAAAAGGGGATACTCTTTCGGTTTTCCGTTTCAATGGTAAACGGAATTTTGGGGTGCAGAGTGAGTATTAATGTAATGAATAAACTGGCGAGCTGGAATACGTTCACCAAATACAGCAGAGAAGCAGTCATCTATGCCTCCCTATTAGAACCTTTTACACATTTGAAGACTTCAATCGAACTATTCGCCTTTATTAAGATTTAGCCTCCATAAGGTGGAATAACTTTAGGATCTTCTTTTGCCTTATTTGCCCCTTTAATCTCATAATTTCGCTGTCTTAAATGACCTTCACCATTTTTAATTTCTTAAAAATGCCCTTTTTTCCTAGTTGTAGAAGGAAAAGTGGAAGCAATGACATCGTCTCTAAGAGGAAAAAACACCAATGTTCTTACCTTAATATTTCAGCCAGGACAGTCTTGCCGTAAATTTGGGAATTAGACAATATTCACACACCAATTTCACTCTGTAACGGAAGAAGAGTATAAGAAGCAAAAGCCTTAAAAGAGAACGACTCTAAGATCACAAGTAATGGACTAGTTTCGAGAGAGAAGCCAGCCAAAAGTATCGCTTAGTTAAGAGGTAACAACCCACAGAATAAACCTTTTATTATTATTATTATTGCAAACCAGCATTTTGTACATGGTTGTCTCATACTTAAATGCGACCGCAATATTCAAGCATTTCAGAATGAGAGGAACGGAAAAGGGATCAGAGAGGTAAAACCAGGATTCTTATAATTAAATGCGGGATGGGTTTCAGTTCTTTTGTTTCGTAGAGTTTAAGCAAGAAATTTATGAGGGAAACTAAGGTTGTGACCTATTTGAACCATCTTGGAGGAGTCCTTATCCCGGTGGTTAGCCGGGAATACCAAACCCTTCGCCCCACCTCCGACCCTTGGCACTAACTACTCATTAAAGCTAAGTTGGATTGTTGTTTTGCCACGTTTTGCTCAGGTTCTTATGGTTTCAATGGTACGATGAATAGTTCTGAATTTTATCCCTCGAGTATTTATTAACTAAATTGAAGATTTAAATATTATGAATGGGGGATGGGAAAATGAAATGATTTTGGATTTGCCGACCCACTACGGCAAGTTCTTTCTTTCCCCTTGGACCCGAGAGCCCCTCGGGGAGCCTCAAGAGCCTTTTCTTTTCTTCCCAGGGGGGATTCTAAAAGAGTACATTTCTTCACTTTTTCCGGGAGAATCTTCAGGAAATCTTTACCCGAGTTCGAACTTAAGTTTAGAGGCATAATTGTAGGAGCCGGAGGAATCAGGTTTGAAGAGTCTCCTACTGGGTCATCCGACACCCAGTTAAGACACCCCTTGTAGGGGAAGACCTAGGCCAAACACCCTGGGGGTCCGTCCAAGAAAACGGAGCCGTCTGTGTAAGTAACAATTCACCCTCGAAGAAGGTTTACAAAAAGCTCCAAGAATTTGAAGAATCCCACCTCGTAATAGAAATTGAAATGGAAGTAACCAATGTCATTATAGCCACAGGGTACCAGCCACCCAGACGCAATCGATTAGCCCTAGACTTGTAAAAAAAACTGAGTAAAGCGTTCGAACAAATTCTGAAGAGGAGGCAGATCCAACACCTAGAGAAAGGCACTTGTAGAATCCCAGACGATTCGGATTCGGAAAAAAGAAGCACCGAAATTGCGATTGCGATTATCATAGAAAAATACAAAGACAAAATTTGGTGGAGCAAGCAATGACGTAGTTTGTGGTAATGTATCCGAAGCATTCGACAAAGTATGGCAGCGCGGAATGCAATTTCAGATTGTGCAACTGGGCCTGCACAACAAACTTGAAAGGCTCCTTTGTGATTAAGTATTCGATTGCAGGGCGTCAAGGACAGATTCTTCAGCCTGGTGAAGGTTTGCCCCAAGGCGGGTGACTGGACCCCGCCGTATTCAATTTACATAGCGGACATACCCCGCCCCTGCAGGTCCAGGAATCAACCATTATCTCGTCCTAATCATCTGCGAGCATAGACAATCACTGCATTACACAAGTTAAAATAGCAAAGTACACCAAAAAACATCTCGGGTGAAAGATACGATAAAGTATCAATGGCTATAAAAAGCAGCGAAGGAATTAAAGGAAGGATCCAATTCGTTACTGATCGATAAACGTAGCTTTGATCATTCAAGGAATGAGTCTTATTATAAGGACTGATACGAGCATTGGATTGTTATAACTCTCCCCTCCCACAAGAACCATCACACGGGAGGGGCCTAACTGATACCACCCATCATTCGGGCATAAGTAGAGCTCGGAACATGAGGCAGGGGGGTGAACATAACAAATGATCCCCTAGACACTTTGATAAACTCATTTTGACAGCAGGAAATTAATTTAAAGAATAATGGAAAAGAAAATCGCCCCAAAAAACAAGGAAAATATGGTAACCGAAAAGGACACTGGAGTCGCACTTCAAAATCACCAAGGGCCACTCGAGGCTCCAATTACAGACCTTTAAACAGATCTTATTAATACAATTGCTATGGCAACGGGTACATGCCCTAAAATAAAAAGTCGTATAAGAGAACCCGCTCCAATAGAATCAAAAGAGAAACCGAGTCTCAACTGAGACGGGGGCTAATATCAAAGTGGTGGTTAAATTCACAAACCGAAACCATGTCTTCAAGATCACATTCGAGACCTTGTAAATGGCTATGAGAATCCCAGGAGAGAAAATTGAAAGAGAGAAGCTGCTATATCTTTCACAGGAAATGGAAGAAATAAACGAGAACTAAACCAAGAGACTACGAGGAGGATAAACGTACGAATTAACAAACATGAGAAGAAAGATTGAGATCAAGTCATCAAGACAAGTTGCATAACCGGGGAGAGAAAAGATGGCGAAAATTGAGAGAAAAAAACTGATTGAAGCAGGGAAAATCCGGCACATAGAAGTATTGGCAAAAGAAAATAGTAACAATGAGAGTTAATATTCATAGAACAAACGAGAATCCTGCGAATCAACACCAACTGCTGAATCACATAAAGAAGCGGATGTAATTCGAGCAAATTAAGATATGGAATTAAAAGGTAATAGCGACCAACCATTCACACAAAAGTTACGATGGGGCGATAATGGCCAAGACAGAAACATCGTCCAGCATCTGGGAACTCTAAACTAAATTTCCCCCCTTTCAAAATATATACTAAAGCACAATTCTAAAGGTACAAATTTATTTCTGAACTTCACCATTTTGATATTATAAAAGAATTATTAGAAATAGCTTTGATAAAAAACATTAGTCATAACCTAACTAAGATGAAATTATTATTCAAATACTCTTGCGATGGGTGCTTTAATTCGATGGCTGAGGAAATGGCCTATTTGGCCACCTGAAAAGCATTAACAGCAAATGGCGGCCAATTAAATGGGGATTTGCTGCGTTTGTGCGCCCCATTCAGCAGATCGTTTAGCGGGGCTAAGATGGAAGCTGCATCCTGTACACGATTCCTGTCAAAATGGAATAAGGGAATTGCGTATGGCTGCAGCACCTCCGTCAGGAGACAGAGGTGAGAGATGCCCTCGTTGGTTAGGAGGTATCCTAGAATTCCGAGCCGTTCTACTCCTAATTATGTAATGGCAACTATAAACCAGAAGGCGGTCGGTGGTCTTTGGGGGAGAGTTCCGCGGACTAGGGAGACGATCAAAGAGGTCGAAAACGAAAGGAAGATCTCCCCCGGGATGTCGCTATGGAAACGCGCGACCGTAGGGTGGATTTGGAGACTAGTTGGATTTGGAGTGGTAGGGCATGTAAGGCACACAATCCCATATAGATTTTAGCAAACGACCCCCAACCCCCCTCTCCTAAAGCTCCGTTCGGTGCTTGAATCTTTCCCCTGAGGATAAGCCCAACCTCTTCAGCCCGAGGGTTGATGGCAAGCGCTGTGTGAAGGCCTCTGGCCTCGAACAGCGCCATGTAACAATTCCTCTTCCTATCATTATTATTATTAAGAGGTAACATTAGGATCTCCACCAGAAAATGGTATTAAAAGGTTGATAATTTGGTAAAGTTGGGGGAAGTGAAAACGTGAGGATGGTAAATAGGCAGAGCATTCGAAAGAGGAGACTACTAAGAAAAGTAGTTTGCAAAAAGCTAATCAATAACCTATACGAAGCAGCTCCTGTTCCCCCAACGAATTCAGTCCCACCTACCATAAACTTTTCCAATCTACTTTTAAAGCTCACCAAGGAGGAAGCTACTATTACATGACTAGTGAGCCTATTCCATTCCTCTACCACTAGATTTGTAAACCAATCTCTTTTAAGAAAGAAAGTTTTAGGTTTGCAAAGATGCCGGGAGATCCGGCTATTCTTATTCGTTCTTAACCAGGGAGGCCTCTTACCTAATCTTCTTTCCGGGGTTACCATCGCTCCGAGAGGCCTCTTACCTAATATTGAAGCCTGAATTCTCCCAGCGACGAAAGTATCTCCACTGAATATAGGCTCCTTTTGCAGCCACACGAAATGCCGTCAAATGTTGTACCATGATCTTCTTAAGACGTCCACGTGCTGAATAGAAAGGCTGTTCAAAATAGAACACAATTTTTCTATTTATGCACAAAAATAAATGCCAAATAGAAAGGCTGTTCAAAATACAACAATTTTTCTATTAATGCGCACAGACGAATCGCAGGTCTGTTAGGACTAATCCATGGAAGGAAAGGTCGAGTCTGAACTAGACGGGGCCTAAGATCCTGACCTAAATCGCCCCCGTCCCTAAAGGAAGTCTACATAAACACATTAGCTGGGATGACGATAGCAAGAGGGGAGGAGACGGAAATGTTAAAGCTCTCTGATGCGAGAGAGAGGATTGAAAAGCTGATGGCCTTTGTTGAAAGACGGCCAAAAGAAGTTGGGGCACATTCCTCCAGAAATTATCCACCTCCAACACAATCAAACAATTCTTCTTTTCGCCCAAACACCAGACAACACCCCCTAAACTACTAAGCAATCAACCAAGCTTTCAACCTCTACATGCTCCGAGAGGTTAAAAGAGAGATTCATCTTCTGTAGACTTGCTCCTCCGTTTTGGCTCGCTCATGGAGATCAAACGAACCCGTGAACCGACCAAGCTAATCCATCATAATCCTCGTTCTATCTATGTCAGATTACAAGGTCAAGGTACCGGAAGAAGCTAATGATGTGGATTAGCCAAGAGAAGAGGGAGGCCTATTCCGGAATGAGTTATCATATCAGGCTGGAACGAAACTAATGTCCGAATCTCGAGAATAAAGTTTTGAGTAGTATTTAGATGGTTTGAAAAGATGAAATGGTAAATATGTAGATTAGCGGCCCGGACGAAAAAAATATTTTATGTAAATATTATCGTTCACTCGTGTTGGAATATTCATGCGCGTTTGAGTCCTTTTCGAATTATTATTCTATAAACAATTAGGATTATATACTGGGGGGCTGTGCCCCCCAGACTCCCCCGCAATTTAATGAAACTCAGGATCATCGTAGTGTAGTCTCCCCATTGTGTTTACCCCTACACGAGCCGTCAACTTAAATGTACTCCCAAAACGTGAAACATTTTGGAACACGGACGAAATAGTACGTCCCATCGTTCGCGCCGATAATCTACATATTTACCGATGAAATTTATACCATTTTCTTTAACTTAGTTCATATATTTTTCGGTATTTCCTTAAATAATCATCCTATTTATAGCTCACATTAGACAGATACTAATGAGTATACAATAAAAACCTGATGGAAGACTAGATCGGGGGGTCTGTACGGGAAAGTCATTTACATTACAAACGAAAATCCACCAAAACTGTTCAGTTCTAATTTTTTTTTTAGAAATTTCCTGTGGGGAAGTTTCACTAAAATTTAACGCGTTTTTTTAGCCTTACAATGGATGAACAAAACAATTTGCCTATTTTTAGCAAATATTTCATAACATAACATAATTTTACGAATGACAAAAGCCACAAGGGCCTATCAAAGGTCATCCGCATCCGTCAACACCAGCCCCCACAACACAAAGACAAAGTTAAAATAAATAATGGCTATTTTCTATTGATTTGCACTAAAAGGCATTTGAAAATAACATTAAGGAACGTAAGTGTCATCACTTGTTTAGGAAATTACAAAACCATTTAAGTGGTCTTAAGATGGCATTAAGAGAAGAGGTTGAAAACGAGTTCATATTTTGCATCAAAACCAAAGAATTTTACAAGCGAGGCATTTAGAAGCTTGTCGTCGACCGAGGTTCTAGAAAGCAATGGAGGCTACGTTATGATTAAATATTTCCATTAGTTTGCTTCATTTTTAATATATACCCTAAAATCAGACATTACTTTTCCTCAAACCTTCGGGTAATCCGAGGGGCACTTCTCACACGTGAATGGGTGCTGGAGTTGATTCAGTTCACCGTGGATCCAGGAGTCCTACCGGATCCACCTATCCATTTGCATCTATTCATCATCTCCCATACTTGAAAGAGGAGAGACACTCTCCTCTTTTAATTCAAATCGAAATAATAGATCCATTTCGATTAAAATAGACACACACGCACACACATGACGGAATAAAAAAGAAAAACCAGGTACTCCATCTCCTGCCAGGGGGTGGTGTGGACGATGGCAAATAAAAAAAAGGGGGTTCCCTTAAAGACAAACGACACCCCTGAAAAACAAGGGGTGCGAGCTCATTTTCGCTGAACTCCAAGTAGCCGTAATTAAGATAATCGAAGTTGGAACCGGACAAAAGTTCGGAATTAAAAAAAATAGACGCCATTCCCTAAAGGAAATCGGACTAGCTTTTCTTTTCCCTTCTTTGTAAAATTAAGCCATCCGTCTTTATTATACGACACGTCCCAGATTCAAAAAGGGTCTTGCCTTTTTTACTTCCCCGTTACGAAGTTCGTTAAATTTGTCCTTTTTAATAGCTCCGCTACGGAGCATTTAAGATGGCGAAGAAAGATGATCTTCCTGCCGAAACCGGGCAAACCAAAACAAGTTGAAGGCTACCGCCCGATCTTGCTACTGGAGTTTCTCGGCAAACTCTTTAAAAAGCCCATACATGAAAAATTAACCAGAACAACCTCTCCAACTCATAACAGCACGGCATCAGGAATAAGCGAGGAACGGACACCGCGCTTACGATCATGACAAAAATCGCTACGGAAACAATGCGAGGCAACAGGGTAGATCGAATACTCTGCCATGTTGCTAAAAACCAAACTCACAAGCAAAATGAAAAGCTATTTCCTAGTTCTTTTGAACTTTATTCCGTTACTAATCAAAAAATAGAGTAATGCAGTTGAAGAATAAAGAAGTTAAAAGGAATAGTCTGCAGAAGGACTATCAATAGCCTATACGAGGCAGCTCTTTTTCCCCTTTACCCAGCATCCTCATCTATAAATATATCCAATCAATTCTTAAAACTACACAGGGGAGAAACTTCTATCCCTGACTAGTAAGCCTATTCTATTGACCTACCACTCGATTTGTAAACTAATTTCTACCATTCTCTTTCCTAATCTTGTCCAAATTAAACCCATTGTTCTTTGTCCTATCCTGTTCACGAAAAATAAGAACCTTTCTCTGTCTCCATTCTAACTTTTTACTTCAATCAAGTCCCCTCGAATTCTTCTCCTTTCTAATGTATGAAGGTTAGTCTCCATAAGGTACAAGTAGAATATTCCTAAGTGTAAATACTGAAGGAAAATATATTTTTAACATCTTGGCCATTGCATTACTTAATTAATTTCACAATCTCTAATTAACATTTTAATATCCTGAATTAGCTAATTATAACTACCTTAATTGTCCCTTACCATTTTTTTATTTTGCTATAAATGCCCTTTTTTCCTAGTTGAATTCGGAAATGTGCTAAGACATCGATCGTCTCTGCAACCGCCACACTTATCTCTGAATTTGGGAATTACACAATACTTCAAAACCAATTTCACTGTGTGACAGAAGAAGAGTATGAGAAATAAAAACTTCAAAATAGAGCGACTAGCAAGTAAGAAATGGTCTAGTTTCGGAGAATTACCCCCCATCCTTCGGCTGCACAAAGACAAAATATTGACATTCTTCTATACAGAAATGAGAGCTTGGCTTCTCCATTCTTCCACGAGATTAACTTTGAAATCTCGTTTTGACAGAATGAAAAAAGCTTGAACGTGAATTCAGACAAATCAAAGTTCTTTTTTTTTTAATTCGGAGCTAAGACATGGGGGATTTTCTTCTTCAATTTAGGATCACACCAACACTCGTATACCCACGCTGTCTCGGGGATACATTCTCTATCTCTCTCTCTCTCACACACACAGACAGACAAAGTCGACGAACGACCAACGTCAAGGTCCTCTTCCTCGATAGGAGGTTTTGACCTGCTGGTGAGCATACTCTCACATCTCTACCCCTTCCACACATGCCATCTCTCGCACCCTAAAAATTAAGCTCCCATAAACTCTTCTCTTTCACACCCAGGGTATAGAGAAAAAAAATAAACAGGGTTGTCTCATATTTAAATACGGCCAAAATATTCAAGCATTTCAGGAGACAGGGGAGAACGCAACAGGCATCAGAGTGGTAAAATCAGAATCCAAATAATTAAATGGGTTTCAGTTCCATAGAAGTTTCCTTTTGTTGAGTTTAAGCAAGAAATTTATGCGGGTAACTAAAGTTGTGACATATTTCAGTCAATATCCCGGTGGTCAATCCGGAATTTGACCCTTGGCGCCACGCAAAAAAAAACACGCCGAAAGAGCACAGAGAGCTTCTCCCATCCTCCTCTGTTCACGATGGGTTGCAACATCGCTGATTGACCCAGCGCGAATGTGTAGACCAAAAACGTGTGTGTACGCACATGTGATTATATTGTTCTCATTTCTTTTTGGTAGGAGCGACAAGACTTTCTGACCACCCTGCACATTCAAATCTCTCTCTCGCCTCAATCCATTACACACAGAGTAAATTACAAAGGAAAGCGTTATTCTTAGGAACGAATTCCTCGCTCTTTCTTAAATTTGCCCTTTGGCTGCCTTCTTCACCAGTTAAGCCGCAGCGTTCTTTTTTTTTATTTTTTCTGCAGGTTACGTAAGGACAGAATAGCCCTACTCCGAAGCCAAGTAGGGGGGGGGGAGTGTAAAGTCATATAATTAAGGCTTTTACAATGGGGAAACTCCATGAAAAGTGGGAGCCCTGAGTCGGTAAGAAGCAAATCTAATAATTTATGGGATATTCTAAAATACAAAGTTCCCCCTTCATTAAGTTTATGAGTGAGGGGTCGAGGGTCTTACCGTGAACCATTTCGAAACGACAGATGGAAGAATGCGGGAGGGAGGAATTAAGGACCAAGGTTTATTTGGGCCCCAATAAAAGTTTAGAACTCGACGCCGTCTTCCCACAGAAGGAAGATTTTTCGACAACGAGCGAGTGTTGATACTGATCCATCTATCATCACCCTCCATTCCCTCAGTACTCAATTAGGTAATGGGCGGGAGCTCTCAACCCGAACAACTTTTAACCCACACTTATGCATCTCACACCCAAAACACAATTACACGTTGTTTACAGGGGAAGATTCAAGAGAGGTGGAGAAGCTCTTCCTGCTCGAAGGGCGAGCTAGTCTACTAAAGCCCACCGCCTTTGAAGCACCCCTCCCCCCAAAGTGGTAACAACCCTCAGTTTTATCTGACGCAAGCTTGGGAGTTGGGTTGGGGAAGACTTAACCGAAGAAAAAAATACAAAAAGGCCGACTGGGGGGAAAAGTTACGGTACGCACTCCTGATCGAGAACGATCAACCTCACACTTAGAAGTAGGCAATTCTCGGAGATTGATGAAGCAATCAAAGAACTACCTAATCAACGCAGATATAGAAATATCCCAAAATCTGCGTATAGATCCACCTCAAAATATAGATGGACCGAATATATGAAGGATTTATGGCGTGAACTGAAATTATTATAGGATATAAACATCAGAAACGCATTAATTGACTCGATATAGCGTAAAGATCCATCAGAGAAGAGCTCAACCACTTGATCCTCGAACAACGGTGGAGAAGATGTGATCAAAAGCCTGGATCATGATGCATCTCCTAAAGAGATTCGCCAAAATAATCAGGAGTCTCATAGGATCGAGAAAATGAAAATACGAAACAAAAACGGAAACATCGATACAAAAGGAGTAAATATAGAAACAATGTTCCTAATTATTGGGAAAATATATTCAGTATAACTGAAGGAGTAAGGTTACGATATAGAATTTAAAAACTAAATCCATAGAGGAGCTGAACACAAATCCAGAACGCCGAGAAAGATGAGGAGGAACTACTCGGTGCACTTCACTCATTCAACCAGAGAACCCCAAGAGAATTGGGGCTAACAAAGTTAAACTTTGATAAAGCACCAGCGAATGTCATCGAAGGGATGGGATGAATCTTTAACGACTCTCTTTGAGAAATCCTCAATAGAAAACTAATGTCTCACCTGGAGGAGAACTCCCTCTACAATCCTTATCAATTTGACTTCCGGAAAAAGCGAAGTGTTGAGATGGTGAGAAATTACATAACGAAAAAGTTTTCCCCGAGACCAAAAGAGGGGAAAGTTACGTGGACAAACTTTGTCGGAATGTATCAAAAGCATTTTATAAGATGTGACCAACGGGAATGGAATACAATATACTGCTGCTCGGAAGAAGTGAAACCATAGAAAGAACTCCATGATTATGTCACGGACAGAACGGCGTATATCAGTTTGGGGAGCATAGACAAACCAAAGTTCTCGATTAATGCAGGACTCCCCCAATCTTTACTCAATATACACCGTAGATGTACGAGACCCGGGTAACCCCACTTGCCTCAACATTCAATTCGCGGATGATTTCAGCCAGATAAAACAGTGCCCTTGGCGTAACCCGCCTATGCAAGCTCGCATGGCGGTGGCATAAATCGAAAGATTAAAAGGTCAAATGGAAAATAAGAACTAACCAAGAGAAAATCAAGGTAGTCCCCGTTAAAAGGTGAAACCACAGAAACCACTTCTCTGATCGAAATTCGAAAGTCGCGACCGCAGTCAGAACTCTATATGTACATGTTCAGAAACCTTTGAGAAGATTGTCAACAATGCACTTCTAAGATCTATGCTGTTTTTACGCCCTCTCTTGTGCCTCGAAGATACGAAAGAAGTGACTACCGGTCGTGCAGAACAAATGAAGAGAAGATAAGAGCACAGAAGAATAAAGAGAAGGTAACAGAGGGATAAAAATGTGTAAAAGACATCTCCTGAATGGGGCCAGGGAGGGAAACTCGCAATGTTGGGGCTGGTAAGGCACAATCCCACATATGCCGCCATGCGGGTTATGGATTTTAGTAAACAACCTCCGACCCCATTCTCCTAAAGCTTCGTTTGGGGTTTGAACCCTTACCCTGAAGATAAGCCAAAACTCTTCTTTCTCCTTTCCCGATAGTCGATGGTAGGCGCTCTGAAAAGGCCAATGGCCCCGAACAGCGCCATACAAACATTCTACTTCTCATTATTAAAATCCAACATTAGGATCTCCACCAGAAAATGGTGAGGAAAGGTTCATAAATGGTGAAGTTGGGGAAAGTGGAAATGTGAATTGTATATAGTCCGAGCAGGTTAAAGAGGAGACTACCTATCATCCTCTTTCATAAATCTATCCAATCGCTGTGCCCCTAACGGGGGAGCGAGTATGTACGTGGGAAGTATTTAAAGGGGGAGGGAGTGAGAAATAAAGACAAAAATGTAAAAAAAACACGCTTTATCACTTAAAAAAAAACACGCTTTATCACTACGTTACCTTCAGTATGGCCGCGTGGAGAAGTCTGAAGCTCTTGTCCTTTTCTTCCTAGTATTTCTCTTCCCTTCAGCAGCCTTCATCGAGGCTAGTTAAGGTGGAAAACACTCCCGCGCACACTAGCTGAGCTAGATACCGCGTTCTGGGGTTCACACACTTGCAGCCTCAACACTTGCGAAAAACACAAACATTTTCCGAATCGAGGCAGGCAATTTACCGCGTAGCGAAATCCGAACACGACTGAAGTAGTCGTGCGAGGGAAACAAAGTTTCCTCTCACACATTTATGAATCAAGATTAAACACAAACCAAATAAAGAAGGAGACGAGATTAATTTAGCGTTGATTGACAAGAGAAAAGATATTTCGAAAGAAGATCGCTTGCGAGAGTGTTAACACAGAAACCAACCAATGGGGCGAAGGCCGGCTAATATATAATCCCCCCAAAAACCTACCAGAGGAGTGGGTGTGGGACAAGCCTACGAAATGTGTCCCTCTACCCCCTAAAATCCTAAGTTGGTGTGTGGATGGGGGGACATATGGGTCAGGAATGGCTAATTGGGGCATGAACGTTCCCCCTCATGAGGTTTATGAACCATTTTAATACCATCAAGGAACGAAGCCATCGAAGTAGTAGATAGGGAAGCACCAGCTTAAGAATTATAAGCGAAGATAAGAAGAATGAAAGGAATGCCGCACAATTAAATAAAGGACAAAAAATCAATAAAAACGGGAGGAAGAAATTGAAAGAATTCTCAGAACAAATCTTCATCATCAGAAATGAAGAAAGTGATGATTTCGAATTTAAAATTCATGTGAACTTAATGAAGGATCGACGAAAGAACTTGTCCAAACAACCAAGTGAACGGCGGGGGTGGGGTGGGGTGGGATTCAAGGTTGATTGAGGAAAGTGACACCACCAGAGGAGGATTGTGCTAGACAAAATACGTGTCAATCAATCTTTTCGTTATATCATACTTAAATATTTTGGTTTATTCGTGTCCTGTTATATTTACAATTGCAACGCCCCTCCCTCACTGTTTACCACTAATTTTTTAACTGTGAATTTTGAATTCATAGCCGCCGATTAAGAAATTTTAGGACTTTAATTCTAGCATCGCCAATTTGGGGCGGGGCATTGCATAAAAACAATGAACATTGGAGCGCCTAACAACGTGTGACAACATAAGTGAATTCCAACCCTAAGGTGACAATTTCGAAAAGTGGGGCTTTGACACCCATACCCACACAAAAAGGCCTCTTTGAATCAACCTGGATAAGCGACACTAAACGGAGGAAAGTTACACGATTTTATGGTTTGTTTTTAACTTATTCCTTGGTGGTCGGGGGTGGACTGGTGAGGGTAAGTTTGGACCCCCCCTAACTCACAAGGTTTAATTGCTGCCCCTCAATAAAAGTTTACAACTTCTTCCTCGGTCAGCCTCTCTCTCTCTCTCCGACATAACGTACATAATTTCACGGATGACAAAAAGCCACAAGGGCCTCGTAACATCATCCGCATTTGTCAAAACCCGCACACAAAATGCATCCATAGTGTTGTGTCAGAGCATATATCTACAATATACGATTTGAACCATCCACAAGAATACGTCGAAAACAAAAAGGATCATTATTAAGGCTCGTCAAAATCCAAATCACCTATAATATACAATAATAAAAAATATACATCCACAGGAATGAATGATCCAATTTCCCCGCTTGAAAACATGTAAGTTGGGACTGTCTAATGTCTCAGGTGGCAAACTAATCCAGTAATTTCTGTCGGTGCGAAAAACATTCTCTAACATCCAATCTCCACCTTTGTTTTTTAATTTTCAACTGGTAACCCTTAGTCCTTCTAACTCAAATAACTTGCCAAAATCCAATTTATCCATCACAGAACAGATTTTAAAAAGCTCAGTCATACATATCTCCCCTCACACACGTTCTCTCAAATGAGAACATATTTAGTACCCTCAGCCGATCTTCATATTCAAGGTGCTTCAGGTAAGGTATTATTTTTGTTGCCCTCCTTTGTACTGACTCTAGCAGGTTGATATCATGTCTAAACAAATTCGGACTCAATTATATGGGTGGGTGCTGACTCAGATGACCTCTCAGAGGTTTTTATGACTTGTGCAATCTGTTATCTTACATTAATACCTATAATACCTGACTACATTTCCCACGATTCAGTAGTTATGGTAGCTAGGTAAAAATAATAAAAACAACAAACCTTTGAATGGTGCCTTTGATTGTTTTGCTAGAGTCTGTTCTATAATTTTTTATCCATCTGAACAAAAATATTTGGTCGGATTTAAATTAAACATCGAGTGTGGATTTAAATGGCTTATTTAATTTAAAACTCGAGTTGGGAGCGAGAAAAATTACTCCCTAAGAAGGAAAGACCGAGTGTGGAGGAGTGAGCGAGGAGGGACGAAACAAAATAATAATATTGGAAAATTGAACCGTCCCTCCTCATTAAGTTTATGAGGGCTGCCCCAGAAGAAAAGAGATGGGCTAGGAAAAAGGAAGGCAGGCCAGGGAGTACTGCAAGAAGAGAGGCAACCAATAAAAGCATCCCCATAAGGATCATGAACCATCTAAATACGAGTATAGTCACGTGCGTCATTCACGCGAACGTAGCAAACGCTGCCTTCTTCCAGGCGCTACAACAACAGGGTGTTCCACGATCTCAAATGGCCTCTCAACTGTAAAGATGGCGGCCCAAAATCCTGAAGGATTCAAGCAAGCATCGCTCGGGTTCAAAGAGAGAGGAAAAGGTCACCAATAAACAAATGGCTGCAATACAAAACGAACTCTTTACAACGAGCTTTTGGAAGCAATACTGAAGGCAAATAACAGAACTTATGCCGGCAAACCCCGCGTTGAACCCCACTTACCCCATACTGTCAAAAAATGGGTATTCCCTTCCTTTAAAACTGACGCATTTCTGGTTGGAATCAAGTGGGGCTCTGCGAACCATAGCTAGTTAATAACTAGTGAACTAATCTTAGTAGCATCAATTAATTAATTTTCGACGTCAGTCTCGCTAAATTTAACTTTAAACTATCCGATTCGGTGGTAATTTCTAGTCCGATTTCAGCGTTATGGTATTAATTTTTTGAAGATTCAATTCAGATATTTGGTGGTAATTCGGTTAAGATATTATTCGTTTGGGTGATTTTATTCGCGGTCAACTTTTAGGGAATGTCATTTTAATTTTTATGTAAACTTCATCATCGTGAATGGAGATATCTTTCACGATCTGAAGTAAGATGGTGATTCAGTTTCGGGACAGGAAAACTCCCCCCGCCACCCACGGTATCGATGCGATTTTAGTGAAGTTAAGCAACATGGGAGGTGGTTAGTTGCCAGATGGATGAAAAATAAAGACATCTTAATTGAGAAAAGATCGATGGGAAAATGTCCACAAAAAATATATATAAAAAACACTTCAAATGAAAAGCTATTTCTGAACTTTAGTCAGATCATTATGAAGCAATACATAGAGTAAAGAGCGAAAGAAAAGAAGAAGGAATAGAGTAAATAGCGAAAGGAAAGGAATAGAGTAAAGAGCGACAGAAAAGAAGAAAGAATAGAGCGAAAAAATAAAAAAAGGGGTGTGCAAAGAGCAAATCAATACCCGATACGAGGTAGCTCTATCCCCCCCCCCCGGGAGGGACCAATCTATCGCATGACTAGTGAGTCTCTTCATTCATCTACCACTTTCTTCTTGAATCTCTTCCTGAACTTAAACCCATTGTCACGTGTCCTATCCTCTTCCCTAAATATGTTTCTTACCCATGTCTGCCCTATTATACCCTTTTACCCACTTTAATCGAGTCCCTTCGAACCTATTAAGATTCAGTCTTCTCCACAACATACAATTACACTATTTTCTAGTAGAAACACTAAAAGAAAATACTTATTTAAACATCCTAACCATTACATCACTATCACTCCATCGGTAGTTTTACGTGGGCCTATTTTATCTCTCGTCTTAGTTCTGTTTATCTCCCTCATTTTAATCTTTTAACCACTTCAACCAATTAGCCTCTTCTTTTTAGCTTATGAAGATTTAGTCTCCCAATCATCTTAGTCACCCTTCTTTGCACAACAACATCCATCCTATAATTGGGTGAGCAAAATTGCAGCTCGAGTCAGTGCAACGGAGGGCAACAAAGATTATTCCTTTCCTGAGGCACCTTGAATATGAAGATAGACTGAGGGTATTAAATATGTTCTCGTTCGAAAGGAGGTGTGTGAGAGGGGATATGATTGAGCTCTTTAAAATTTTTTCGGGGATAGATAAATTGGATGTTAGCAAGTTTTTTGAGTTAGATGATGGAAATCGGCTAGAGGTCACCACTTGAAAATTAAAAAGCAAGGGTGTAGGTTGGATTTAAGAAAATATTTTTTCACCAATAGAGTGGTAGACTTCTGGAACAAATTGCCGCAGAGGGTAGTAGGTAGTCCAAATTTAAATGTATTTAAGAGTAGGTTGGATGAGTTTATGGGGAGGGAAGGTTGTGATGGTTCCTAAGTTTTGTATATATTAATATTGTTTGTATATATCTATAGCTGCATGATTTAGTTCTTGACAAGCCTTGATTGGTGATACCCTCGTTTCTTTCTGGATGCAATCCTCTGGATGTAGTTTTCCTGGGAGTTTGGGTGCCTTAAAGAGGCCGTTTGACTCGGATGACCTATGATGGGCCCTTGTGGCTTTTGTCATCTGTTATATTATATTGTGGGGGACTTTGATTTTGTCTTCCCCTGGTGATGGTGCTTTTTGTGGGTGGGTTTTGACGGAGGCGGATGACCTTTGATGGGCCCTTGTGGCTTTTGTCATTCGTGTAATTATGTTATGTTATGTTAAGACGAGGCCTACCTAATGCCACAATCGTATTATAAGTATTAATCTACAGCGTCGTCCTAAAGTCTTGTCAACCCTCGTTTGAATTTTATATTTTTCACCTGTTTCATATTATTATATTTGGTTTTATTAAAAGTAAAACCAGTAGATGCGTTTGTTATTATTATATTGTTCTTGTTAATTTTCGGTAGGGGTGACAATACTTTTAGACCACCCTGTACATATCTCGCGAACGGTCAAGTTCAGGCAAAACAAATTCTTTTTCGCTACCCTTTCAATATCCCGAACGCACGTAAATAGCCCTATTTCAATTTTCCCCACCACGCCTTCATCTATTTCGACAATAATCTCATTTCCACCAACCTTGGGTTGGCTTCTAAGCGAAACTTCTCAAACTTCTGAACGCATCGACTTCGGGTCGAACGAATACTTGTGAACCGATATCGAATTGCGTTTGGGATAATAATAACACGCTAACTCACCGCATGACGTCACTTAGAAAGCAGCTGTTGCTCCAGTTGCTTCCTTCGACCAGCATTGCTTGAGGAGAGTCAAATAATCTTACCACAGGACACACCAACGCGTACACGTCTGAATGCCTTCAGCCGCATGTTAGCCGATTCGATCTAGCCGTTGGGAGATGGGGCAGAGTGGGGGGCTGGGGCTTATACAGGCGTATGGAATTAGAGTAGGTCGACTTTTACAGCTGGGCGGAAAGGCAAAGGTTAATTAAGGCAGGAAAAATCATGCCGTTGAATGCGAGAACAAACCAGTAGACCAAACTTAGTTTAAGTTCTCTAGATAAAAAGGGAAAAAGTAGAAACAATCGAAAGCATCATCTAACTTATAAAACTACAATTAAAAATGCATAATTAAATGAGCATTAATAGCTGCAAAATAGCCCCCTACAAAAAAAACAGGCTTTAATGAGGTAGGCCCTGTATGGAGTCATGAAGGAGAACAGTAATTCTGGAGACATCAGAATGGGAGACGGAAGAGGAAATGATAATAAGGAGACAAATGAACTAATAATGGGGTTAACTTATACAGGCAAGGACTGAACAAGAAGAAATAGGTGGAAATGATGAGTTAATTAATATAATACAGGAAGCAGAAGACCGATGGATGAGAGTGATTAAGGGAGATAGAATATGGGATGACAAAAATGAAAATGCACAAGGCAATGGATGAGGAAGGGATAATTTGGGGAAGGTAGAAACGAGGAAGGATGGATTCTGGCATCCCTAAAAGTTGTGAAGGAGTATAAATACCCAAGTATGACAGTTTGAAACCGAAAAGATGTTTTAAAAAGTATAAGACCGAATTAGATGTGTAGGCTAGGAATGGTGGCTATTGTGCGAAACCTGGTATAAAAGTCCAAGCTGAAAAAATCCAAAATAAAGTGGTAACAATAGCACTAGGAGCCAATTTCTATGTAGCGTTAAGAGGAGAAATGAGGTGGATTAAGTATGAAATGCGAATTGCAAAGATGAAAACAAGTTATGAACCGAGGCTGCAAGAGATAGGATGGGGATATGGACTTGTATGGTGTCAATAATGCATCACAGTAAAATTGTAATGAAAGTGAAGCTCCGGATGAACTGGGAGGAGGAATCAAAGCAGTAAACAAGATCAAATAGACAATAAAAAGAACGGCTTCAAAAGCCAAAAGGAGCAGATGCTAAAAAAAGCTCAAAAACTTAACTTATTCAATTATAGCAAAAAGCTGTAACAAGGTAATGATAGGGAAACATTTTGCGAAAATATAGCATTACCACCAGTATTGTATGGTACAAATATTATAGATCTAACTGAAACAGATAGAAATAAGCTACAAAGATATGAAAATGCAGTAGATAGAAAAATATTAGGAGCAGCTAATTAAGGAGCTCCCCAAATTAAGATTGGAGATAGGAGGAGCTTCCATGATGAAAGAAAGAATAAGGAGTGGCAAAATTAATTATGTTAGGAGTATATATGAAAGAGACAATGATTTACTAAAAGAGATAAAAAACCTGAAGAATAAGTGGTCAAAATGTACGACTAATTATTTGAAAGAATTAAAAATAGATCATAATTCACTAATCAAAATGAATAAAAACGAGCTAAAAATAAAATTAAGAGAATGGGATAAGGAACAATGGATAAAAGAAATAGAAGAAAAAAGTAGCCTATGTATATATAAGAAAGATATAAAAAGAAAAAAATATATGATAATACAATAACTTCAATATTACTGTTTAAAGTGAGAACAAATACTTTGTTATTAATGGACAGAAACAGATTTAATAATCAGAAAACTAATTGTCCATTATGCAACCACGAACTGGAGGACCTTTTACACTATTATCTATTGCCCAGAGTTGGATTATGCAAGAAGAATTATTAAAAAATGAAGAAAATAATAATGATAAAATAGTGGGTACATTTCTATTTGAGGAGTATGACAAAGAAGCCAAAAAAATGAATTATATAAACTATGGAAAATGAGCGAAAAAAATTAAAGAAATAACCTAAGATTAGGAATAGCTTAAATACCCAATTATGATTGAAGTGTATAAGAGAATGTGAGCACAATAATACATTAGTTTACATGTCCAACTAAATTAAAATTGAATCTGTACAAGTTGAAAGGAATAATAATCTCTGCAGCTGATTTAAATATGTATAGTAGAAATATGAGACAAGATATTTATATAGAATTAAGTCGCATCTTGAATAAAGAAGAAGAGATCTCTGTGGATCAATATCATATTTAAATACGATCCATTCAATATTGAGTTATGACAAGTGCCGTGGCCCATTCTTTGCTAATTTTATGGGCTGTGCTGCTAATAAAAGAGAACTCGTTGAGAAGAAGATTCTCAAACAAATCAAACAGTGGCAGAGGTGGAGGAGTCAAGTTGATAGAAAGTATGGCTAATTATTTGATAAAGATGAACTCTATTTTTAAAAGTAAAAAATATATTTGATGTTTTATTTCAATCTGACCATATTTTTTGTGCAAATGTATACAACTATTTTTACTAGTCTTTGGTTAATGGACAAATGTACCATTAAAATGTATTGTATACTAGTACCTAACTAGCTTAACCTTAAGGAACCTGGCAAAGTGTACCGTCGTATTAATGCATCTCCCGAATAACTCAATAGCGGAAGGGTTTGCGGGGCCGGGGCCCATTTAACTCAAAACTTTTTGAACTTCACGCAGCGAATGCTGCTCTCTGGCAAGCTGTTAACCACCAACAGTCAGAGCATGAACACCACCTAATTAACCAACGCAGAACAAAACCCAAACTCTTCCACTTGTATATCAGGAACAAGAAAACTACACACCCTTCTGTTGCCCCCCACCCCTGTTAACGAGCCCTGTGATGATTCTTACCTAATGGCAACTAAATTTGTCGAAGCATTCGCCACAGTTTTCACCAGTGAGGACCCAATGGACCCTAGGCCCCACCAACAAACTCCACATCAAATTTCTCATACAGACCTCACCATTGACGATGTCTAAACACATCTAAACACTGACAGCGCCATGGGCCCCGATAATTTACATCCCTTGTTTCGGAAGAATTGCTCCTCATCATTAGCCTACTATCCATTCTACCTGATCTTTCAAAAATCCCTAACTTCCGGCACTGTCTCCAGTGCATGGAAACATTCCAATGTCACACCAATATTCAAGAAAGGTTCTCGGACTGACCCCCTAAATTAACCCTCCTATCCATAGCACCTACCAAATTGACGGGGACGACTTGCCTACCGTTGTTGATTACTACAAGGTCGACTCCAAACTAAGGTTCCATTCTCACATCAGAAAAACGGCTAACAAAGAGGGTGGAGTGGCTTCAAACCTTCTCAAGTCCACAGTCTGCAGCACACCTACGTTTATGAATACATTACTCATCTCCGATATCAGACCAGTAATAGACTATTCCTGAGTCATCTGGAATACAGGTTTCATCGGAGATCTTCACTTGCTTGAATCTGTACAAAGACGATGAACCAAGCAAACATCCAACCTCCCAAACTTACCCTACCCAGACTGACTGACTAACCTAAATCGTTTTTCAATTAAAGGCCGGCTCTTGAGGACCGACCTAATCAAATGCTTTAAAATATTTAATAACTTGTCCCCAATTAAATCCAATGACTTATTTACCATGGCTCCTCATCAGGGGATAAGGGGCCATCCTTAAAAAATATATGTCCCTCACGCGGCCACTGCGGCAAGGAAGAGATTTTTCTCATACAGGGTCATAAAAACATGGAATGCCCTCCCCAGTGATGTCACCTCAACCTCTCTCAATATGTTCAAAGCCAAGCTAATACAACATCTACACAGAGGTCTTCAACCCCTAAAACACTTTCTCTCATCCCCAGTCCTATCACCGCCCCCCACCCTAGCCAAAGGCCTAATTTACTTACTAATGAATGATCAACATTGATTGTCAACAGGACTAGTGATCGCATGGAAATTATAACTTAATAACTCATTGCTGGACACAATATACCAGTAAATAAGGTTCTTTTTATAGTATATTCAAAAGTAAATCTGACTGGCTTGTCCAAGTTAATATACTGGGCTACCTAGTCGATAGCGCCATGCACTGCCATTGGGTAGCCCTACCAGGTGAGAATCCCAAACAAATTCTCTTTCGGTACTCGTTCTTCAATGCTCGAAATGCCCAAACACACTTTACTGCCCAACATTTTTATATATAGATACTTGCTGCCAGCAATAATCTCATTTCCACCAAGCTTGGGGTGGTTTCTAAGCGAAAATTTGGTTCACAAATTAAAAATGGGTCACAGTGGAGGGACGTTATCAGTGGCGTACCTCAGGGATCAGTTCTAGGCCCATTATTATTCCTAGTTCTATATAAATGATCTTCGGGAGGCTGTAAATAGCAGTATCATTTTTTAGCTGATGACACAAAACTAGTAAATGAAGTTGAAGCGAACTTTAAAGTGCAGAACGACTTAAATAAGGTTGGGCTCAGAAGAGGCGAATTAATTTCAACCTTAACAAATGTAAAGATATTAACATAAGAAGGATATAAAGGATAATTTAGCGATGAAATGGATGGGTATTGCCCGAATGGAGTAGAGGATATCAAGGACATAGGAGTAGAAGATAGGTCATTGAGGTTCTCTAAGCATTGTATTGAGGCAGAAAATAGAATGATGGGTTTCATTAAGAGGAATGTTAGTCATAAAAGTAAGGAAGTTATCCTTAAACTGTATAACTCGTATGTCAGACCACAACTGTATGCAAACATGGTTCCCATACTTAGATATCAACCAGTAGAGTCAGTGCAAAGGAAGGCAACAAAGCTGGTACTGCCCTGAACTGAACCACCTTGAATAGGTTGACGGAGCATAAATATGTTCTTATTTTTGTATTCCTGTAAATAAAATGGAAAAAAAATGGAAAATGCTTTTCACTTACTCTATTGTGTTTGGTATCGCTCGGAAATAGCGGCAAGGAGGTATCTTTCTTTAATTCCCATTTGGTTTGAAATAATGGCGATTGCTCTCGGGGGACTCGAGAAACACGTTTTGTTTTAGCCCATTTAAAAGCAAAATTATCTTGGATCGCCAACGCTTGACCACACTCTTCACAATTAATTTGAACTTTAATTAATTTATGATCGGCTAAAAATGTATGGACAGAATCACTTTTACCACAGGAGATAACTAAGAGTGCACAAGTGAATGTTCTACCGAGCACGTTCGATGAAATCAATTTGGAACTACCAGTCCGTCGCTAGCACCGCCCATTTGGAACAGACCCATCTTAATACCTCCCGCCCCCCCATTTCCCCAACTACAAGGAGAAATGAGGAACCGCTTAGGAGCCTCGCCACTCCCTCCCGTGTGGACGATGCTCAGCATGGGTTTAGAAGAGGTAGATCGTGTTTAACAAATTTAATGGATTTTATGGATTATGTTACTTAACAATTAGATAAAGGAGAGAATGTTGATGTAATTTACTTAGATTTTAGCAAAGCTTTTGATAAGGTTCCACATAGGAGACTACTTCATAAATTAAAAATGCATGGGATATGTGGTAAAGTTTTGAATTGGATGGCTGAAAGACAGGAAACAGAGTTGTGCTGAATGGGGTGAGGCGACAGTGGAGGGGCGTTATCAGTGGTGTACCTCAGGGATCCGTTCTAGGCCCTTTATTATTCATAGTTTATATAAATGATCTTGGGGAGGCTGTAAATAGTGAAGTGTCAATTTTTGCTGATGACACTAAATTGGCAGCTGTAGTCAAAGAAGTTAAGGGTAGCTTTAAAGTGCAGAATGACTTAAATAAGTTATTAGCTTGGGCTCAGAAATGGCAGATGACTTAACTTTAAAAAATGCTAAGTTCTTAACATGGGAAGGGATAATAAGGAATTTAGCTATGAAATGGATGGGCATTGGCTGAATTCAGTTGAGGATGAGAAGGACTTAGGTGTAGTAGTAGATAGGTCACTGAAGTCTTCAAAGCAGTGTATTGAGGCAAAAAATAGAGCAAATACATTAACAGGAATGAATTAAAAAGAGGCTCTGTCCGGATTTGCGAATTTTACGCGCCAAGTAGTTTCCTCCTTTTATAAACGTCCATAAATTTAAAACTATTTTCCATTAGACATCAACCCGCCGGTGTGTAATGTTAATCCACTTCAGTTGTGGATAATCACCGGATGGAGGCCTATATCGTGCTGAACCCCACTTGCCTCCAGGATGATGAACACAAATATAATTTTCCTTACCTTTAAAAATGACATTGGTTGGAATCAAGTGGGGCTCTCCGAACCATACCTGGTTATTCGCTAAATGGGGCTCTCTGAACCATAGCTGGTCAGTTGCGGGATACGCGTTATTAATTAAAAAATCAAACGCTGCGATCCATTAAATTTTATGTTATTTGTTTAACGCATTTATTTATTAAGGATCCATGGAGGGAGGGGCTAGGAGGCTAACCGCCGCCCCAAATTTCAGACCCGTTTATGTTTCTAAACCGTCTTTTTCTTCTTTACCAATCATTCCCCGTGGCACCCACGGGGGTGCCTAGGGCCTCAATGAACTCACGCCACCGCGCTCTATCTTGAGCTAATGCGTCAAGATCTTCCCAACAATCAATCATCTCCTGCTTCCCGCCTCATAGTCCTTATCTCCCTAGGCCTACCTCTTCTACCAGGGGCCACCAACCCTGGTGGATCCCGAACTATACCCTGCTTCTATAAACATGACCTAACCATTTCCAATGGGAAAATCTAACACTCATCGACCGGTTGTACCCCCGTTATTACTCCGATTCTGGTACTTGACACTCTTCTGTCCCACCATTTAACTCCCAATAGTTGTCGCAGAGCCTCATTTTCAAATGCCAATAGTTTTCTATCTGTAGTCACAGTGCTGGACCAAGACGTGTCCATAAATCCAAATACTTCCAACCATTACTTTATAAATTTTGATTTTAGTCTGCACACAAAAATTGCTATTATTCCAAACATTCTTGAGCATTCCCATTGCCTGATGGGCGCGTCTTGGCCTTTCCTCAAATTCCGAATTTAGAGAACCATTCTTTACTAAACAAGTACCTAAATGTTTGAACCTATCAACTTGCTTTATAGCAATTCCTTCTACCGAGCAATTCTGCGCATTTTCTATATTCATATTTATGATTTCCGTTTTTCTGCCATTAATTACCCAACCAACCTTTCGTCCTTCCCAAACTAAACAGTCCAGCACTCTTTGTACCTCTTCTGGCCCATTACAAATAAGAACTATATCATCAGCGGAATCGACGTCCACAAGTTTCCCATTTTCTCCCCATTCTATACCAACATCAGTTTCTGCTTTTACCTTTTTCATGATGTAATCAATAACTAATATCAGAGGTGACAGAATGCCACCCTGTAGCACCCCAGACTTTACTTCAAAAGGATCAGTCAAACAGCCGTCAACCATCACTTTACAAGTTGTGGTCTCGTGCATATTTAAAATGACCCTAACAAACTCTTCCGGTATTCCATAATTCCGCATGATCTTGCCCATGCCATTTCTCGAAATTCCTTCGAATGCCTTTTCAAAATCAACGAAGAAGAGGCTTAAAGCAACTAACATTTCATTTGCTGCCTCAAATGTCTAACAATCTGGTCATTTCACCCACGTCTCTTCCTAAACCCAGCCTGTTCATCTCTTAGAATGCCATCAACCATCGGCTCCAACCTATTCAATAATATTCTACTGAAAATTTCCAAAGCTATCGGTGACAAAGTGATTCGTCTCCAGTTACCACACAGATCTCCTTTTTTCGGAACTTTAACTAATACTCCCTTCTTCCACCCTGATGGTACCATCCCCGTCACCCATATCTCATTCAATAACTTTCTCATAACATATACCAATCCATCCTCTTCCACTTTAAAGATTTCAGGAAATAAACCATCCTCTCTCGGAGTCTTATAATTCTTCACTCGTTTCAATGCTTTTACCACTTGTTCAAGCCTAATCTCTCCCGTATCTATATTTCTTCTTCTTTATTTAACCTCAAATATCTTTGTCTATTTTCTTGATAATACAGAGATGCAAGAAGCAAATAGACCCCCCGATAATTACTAAAATACCTCTATTCGTATTTCTAAGAATGAAATACATTTTGTAGAATGAAAGGATACCATCAATACTCTATGGACTTTCTTTTAGCGGCTTAGGGAACTCCAATTGGCTTCGGCATAAATATAAGTCGTGAGATTTGAGCAGGTCGTAGATCATGTTTGGCGGCGTACAACATTCAGCAATTCTGGCCCTTACACGCCATTACACTCCTGAAATACTTGATGGCACCAACGTGTTCTTTCAACACGTTATTTTGCTTCCATTCGGCCACAGAAACAAACAGACACGCACAAATCCACACCACTCTTCCGCCAGATGTTAACTGCAGCATAACTTATTAGAGGGGGGAGGGGTGGTAAAACTGACGCAAAGAAATGAAAGAGGGGGTTGGGGCGAACAAATCCCTCAAATTGGGGGATTTATTTATAAGTATAGAGATCCCCCCCCCCACCCCTACAGTTGACGTTGGTTCTCGCTACTCGAGTGATGCGGCGCTGGATTTGTGACGTCAAGAAGGGGGCGAGTCCCAACAAGGGGTGCGGATTCACGGGGTAGGTAGTTTCACACGCCTCACACACCGCTGTCATTTCCTTCCCCGTCCTCAAATACCCAATCTCCTTTCTAGCGCTCCCCATGGGGTACTCATACCCACGACACGGATTGCGTGCCCCCTCTCCCATACATGCCCATATCATCTCGATCACTCTCCTACAGCTAAAATCTGGATGAATAGTGAGCCCTACTGGCCCCAACGCCACCGGTAGTCTCAAACTGATTTATTGATTCTAGGCATCTCCCCATTCCCCCCCCCCCCGCACTCCCTCACTTAGCAGGCTATTCGCCGACTAGCATCCATCTAATCCTCCTTGACCAGGGCATGATGAGGACAGAGGGGCATAATCCCCTCTGTGCATCGACCGAGAACTTAGCCAATGATGCCGAGGATACCCCCCCCACCCCTCCACTTTCCCCCCTGTGAACGGATCAATATTATGTGCGTTTCTGTGCACCAAATGACGAGATAGGGTCGGGGCCACCTCCGGCACGGGAATCAATAAGCGATCGTACAATGACCCCCGATCCAAAAGGTCAACGGGTCAAGGAGTAAGAGAAAAATCGGTGAGGTTAAGTTAGGGAAAGGCCCGCCGCCCCCAAGAGGGGGAGAGGGGGGTGAACGGCCAGCCGAATACAGACGCGGCGGGATAAAAGCCTAAGGTAGCCTAGGGCGAGCGGGAAAAGAAAGAGGGCTTAAACAAATTATAATCTATCGATTCGATAGATGATGCTAACAATGACCGTGTCTTTCTATTTGGAAATAAAATAGACTCGCTCTTCTCTCCTTTGCTCTAACTACCATCTTTTGTAGGTCTGTCCATTTTTATCAAATGGGACTTCAAGATTTCATTTGGCGGCTCTGCCGGTTTTACAACCTTTTCATTTAAACTTGGCCCCAGACAAAGGTAACCGCGGACAAAAGATGTTTTTGAAGAGTACTAATGCAACTTATTTCTAAAGAGTACTGATATATCAGGTGCTTTTAAAGTAGTGATCTATAGTAGGTTTTCAAGAGTACTGATGTGAGATGTTTTTAATCTTTATACGTCAATAAATAAACGCTGTTTCATTGTTTAAGATACTTTTTTCCACTAATGTAAAGCGATGAACAACGAGGGTAACATCCTCGGATGTTTTAAATGAAACTGTAATGAAAATGATAAAGTAAGGATGTGTGGGAGGCATGAACAAAGCAGTCTTATGGTAGGCCAACCGCAAACCTTCCATGACGGAATTCGCCGTCGATATATAATTGGCATACGCCCTTTGATCCTCGCATGTCATCCGCTGACGGATCAAACCTAAGGAATCCATTTCCCATATAGTATTTATATCATCCCTAGGGGAAATAATAGCATTTACGCCTCCCAACTCATACAATTCATCTACAGTTGCCGTTACTTTTTAGATTGGTTGAAATAGTTTTTGAGAAGGTAAGAAGACCCCCGAGGGCATGATACCAACTGTGGATTCGAGATAAGTGGTTCCACATTTCTCCTTTATACCTTTAATGAATTTAAAGTAAGAATCAACCCCTATTAGGATAGAAATATCCTTAATGGTTTCGTCATTGGATGGATCGGCCAGTTTTAGGTTTAAAACACTGCAAGCCTATTTTTCGCCTTATTCCCGGCATATGATTAGGTAAATATTCTACAACAAGTGCTTTAATAACAATAGATTTATGTTTAGTATTGACTTTAAATGACACTTCGCCATATAATTTGTGTACTCCTTTGTTTCCAACACCGCCTAGAATAATGTATCGAGTTGATTGCAAACTTTAGTTCAAGATAGCTGGAATCCTTGAATTGGCGTGGGCGGCCTGTTACTAAAACAATCCTAACCTAACTTCACCTCGCCTCACAAACCTAACCGAACCTAACTCAACCTAGCCTGACCTAACCTCCAAAATCCTAACTTAACTTAACATAAATAATTTCTCCAAAGTAAGAAATACATTCTGGGTGAATCAGAGTAAGAAGCATCACTGATGGTAAAAATCCCCCCCCCCAAAAAAAAAGATCGGAGAACATCAGTTGATCAAACCCAAACGATCCGAATTTTTGCTCGAATTAAAAAGCGAGAAACCAACGAGGGAATTTCCCACAATGGTTTGCAAGGCGAGATCTGTAGAGAAAGTGACGAAAATGGAAGAAGTGAAAATATGAAGGATACAGCTGCAGATCATCTTCCATACATTGAGGCAAGGAGGGCAACCTGTGAGCGTTGAGAATGGAGGGCATACCATCGTCCAAATGTCATCCGCAGCTTATTTATCCATGCTACAGTTGGCATCTCATTTTAGGAGCGAAAAGGATAATATAAATAATAGAAAAGGAAGATGGAGGGAATTGAAGGATAAACGGCGCGAAGAAGGCAGACGTGTTGAGCCCCACCACCTTATTCGGAGCCAAAAAGCAGTGCTGAACGCCTCTCCTCCCCTCCCCCCTCCTCTCTGCCCTGACCCAAGATGAATGAACGAAAGCTGGTCGGCGCCTAGCGGATCCCATCAATGATTACTACATTCGTAATACGGATGTGAGAAATTCACAAAGTAGCGCGCGGCGAGAGCAATAATTGAAAAAAATCCCACCGGAAAAATGATTTTTTTTATTTTTTTTTATTAAGAGGCTATCTGGCGACTGCCGACTTAGGCATGAGTCGCCTTAAATAAACAGCCTAGTTCTAGGCTACTTTAAAAAATTGAACAGGAAACAACCATAAAAAGAAATAACAATAACAAAGCAATAACAAAAACAACAACAATTGAACCTGGTTAAATGAAAGGGAGAAGGCCGGCCTCCCCCCAAAAGTCAACAAGTCCACCAGTCAAAGTGCACGCACTCGTTCCGAGTAGAAGGGACAGGCAGTAGCGCCCATCCCGGTACCGGGACAGGTGTCGTGCGCGAAGATCACCCAGACTGGGACATTCGACAAGAATGTCCCGAACAGTCTGGGGGACGACGCAGTCGTTGCAATAGGGCGCAGGCGAGCGCTCCATCAAATAGCGATGCGTCACACGAGTGTGTCCGATTCGGAGACGACAGATAGCAACCTGAAGCCACCGCGGCATTCGGGGATAAGTCCAACAGGAAAAATGAAAGGCAGAATCCAATTACTTTGAACTTATATATTATATTAATGAGCCTTTCTTTCCTCCCCGTCATAAAGCACAGCTCATTTCTCTGCAAACGCCGACGTAGGTAGAAAATCACTAAAATCCGTCCTCGCTTTCAAAATTTAGGTTGGTATCGGAGTTATGCTCATTATATGGAGGGTTTTTGAGAAGAGGAGAGATTGGGTATGATGTGCTAGGAAGCAGGGGAGGGAAATGATAGCAGTGTCGTGATTGACTTATTTATGAGGCGTGTCAATTTTTATCTCCCTGATGCTAAGTATCAGTGTATCCGGCCAATGGGCAGCCAGTTTATAACCCCGTTGAAAGTTTTTTATCCGTTTTCGCTGGGATGGAACCCCTTCCTTGACCTGAAAAATCCAGCGCCCTATCGCTAGGGTAGCGGGGTACCCCAGGGGTTTGTTCTGAGACCAGTTCTATTTCTAGTATAAATTAACGACTTATCGGATACCGTAACGGCAAAGCAAATTACTCACTAAATGGTACTCATCTCTTAAACGTAGACAGAGAGATGGACCTGGAAGGGATAGTATCGAGCGACCTAAACTCAAGTCAGCAATGTACAGAAGTCCTTAAGAAAGCGAATAAAATAATTGGATTCATTGGTACAGCGTTCGAGTAAAAGTCCCAAAATACAATCCTTACTCTCTATAATTCCTTGGTCCGTCCCATTTTGGAATACTGCGTTCAAGCCTGGTGCCCGTACTACCAGAATGATATAGCGAAATTAGAACGAGTCCAACGAAGGATTACTAAAATGATACCAAGTTTAAGGAACAAACATACGAAGAGAACTAAATCTATTTCCGTTAACTCCGCGTAGATTAAGAGGGTATCTAATTCAGGTCTTAAAAATTATCAAAGGCATAGACAATATGGATTGCAACAAATATTTCACTATCGACCAATCAAATTACACGAGAGGAAACGGTTGCAAAATTATAGGTAAACATTTTAACTCGCACGAATCTAAGAATTTCTTTTTTAACCGAATCGTCAACTTATGAAATGGGCTTCCTCGTAACGTAATAGACTGCAACACCGGAGATACTTCCAAGCGTCGTATAGATAAATACCTTGAATCTGATCCTCGACTAACAGCGTTTTCTAGCGAATAATTAACTCCCTAGCTTTCAGGTGACGGGTTCACCGATTTTGCAAGGTGTAATATCTATCTTCCCCATAATCTTGTTCCCAGGTCACCTAGTATGGACCACAAGGTCTGTTGTGACCTGTTTATCTATGTAATACAATATTCCCTCTATATTTAGTTCCCTCTTCTTGATAATTTTTATATTTATTTGTCTCGTTACTCGCACCGCCGTAGACCCACCTACTATCCTCTCCCTCCCCCCACCTTTCCCGAATGTCGGTAGTGCGAAATAGAGGATGGGAAGAAGCAGCAAACTGCCCCCCCCCCTCCCGCAATCGGCCTTTTGTTTATGGCATTGTTGATGTCCAAATACTGGAAGAAGGTGAAAGATAAAGAGGGTGAAATGAAGGGAGGCGGGGGAGAGAGTTTTGTCTCGGGGATTTGTTTCCTTTTCGATGGTTTTCCTCTTGCTTGATGGCTGTTGTTGTTTTTGAGGGAGTTTTTACCTTTCTCTTTGTTCTTGTTTTGTTTGTTTGTTGTTCTCGAGGCTTCAGGCCTTTGTAGGCAATCGGGTTCGACTATTTACCTCGTTAACTTATTGTCCTCAGTTAGCTGTTTGTATTTGTTTAGATTTCTTCGCATCATCTTTCTTCCTTCCGTGCCTATTTACCTGATGATTGTGTGTGTTGATTGTATCTATCCCTCAGTCGAGAAGATCAGGAATCCATTTCTTTTTTCAATCCAACCGGAGGCAAGAGGGGGGCATGACCCCCCCCCCCAGTACACGGGGCCAAGCGTGAGTAGCGAAAATAGGTGAAGTGGAAAAGTCTAGAAGGAATAAAGCCCAGGTAGACTCAAACTATTTGGTGAAATGAGGCCGAGATTTGTTGAGCATGAGGGGACGGGGCTCTAAGTGGCGATCCCCTCCCTCCAAGGTATCAGGGATCCCCTGAGGTACTTTTTGTGGCGTCCGTCCTCTGTGGCCGATGAACCGACCTGCATCGGAAATAAAGTACCACTTTTTTCCGCACTTTCTGCCGAAAGTGTAGAGCAGTTTGACTCCGAAGTAAAAAGGAAGAATCAACCACTCGTTATAGCGAGCGTCTCGTCATCAGCTCTTTCTATCGGGCAGCCCAGCAAATGGTTGAGAACAAAAGTACTCTATTTGGCTCTCTTACCATTACATAAATGGAACCATTCTAGGTAAGTTGCCCCAATAAGCAAAAAATTTTTTGGAACGAATTATTGTAGACGAATAAATCAGACCAATAGACCCTAGTATTTTATAAGAGTAATATTTCCTATCTTCACCCTCAAACAGATAATCGAACCTCGATGAACAAGTTTAGTACTAAAGTTAGCTTAGGTAAGAAGTGTCTGCATGCAGCTTCGTAGGGATCGAATGGTCTGCAATGGCTCGAGGACCACCTCCCGAGAAAAGTGGTCCACGAGCCAATCTTTGGTTTGGCGTTTGCTTCAACCGAGTGGGATTTCAAAGGCATTATTTACTTTCATGTAATCAAACCATCAATTCTGATATGTACTGCCATCAGATAGATAAATTGAAACAAAAAAGATGAGGCCAGAACTAGGTAAGAGGAAAATGCCTAAATGCTGGTTTGGTTAATTTGTTCGTGCGCATCTGCTGACAGGGAACGCGAGTAAGAACAAGCTGCGACATATTTGCGCATTTGAGCGTGCCTTTAAAACCAGACTGGGACAAACGAGGAAATAGGTCATATACATATGTATATCCTGTTTGAGGAACGAGGTCCCTCGGTCTTCATAAAGGAGCCCACAATGATTTTGAGGGCAGGTTCAGCAGGCAGAGGTGACCGTTTGAAAAATTTCAGTGGCAGCCACGAGAATAGATTTCGGTTTTAGTTTGATTTCAGGTTAGGCTTTAATTTCGGGTTAGGCTTTGATTTCTGGTTAAACTTTGATTTCGGCGTTAAGCTTTGATTTCGGTCCTTTAAATGAAAGGGGTATGGTCTTGATTACTGTCGAGAGAGAGAGAAAGTGGGGGTGGGAGACGGGGCGAGTGGTGGAGGTGGGGGAAATTAGAAAGGGATGGTAAGGCGTTAAGATATCAGGGCAAACACTACCTCGGGAAAGACTATCCGCCTTGATCAGTTGTGTCGTGGTGTTACTGTGAGGTCTGGGGATAATTTGGGGGGAAGACGGCCTCCTCCAGAATCTCGTTAAGTTCAGTCGTATTCAATCTCTCCTTTCTTGCCTTGTTTTCCTATCTTTTCTTTTTTTCTGCCGTCTCCTATTTTTTTCGGTTTCGCATTACTTTTTGTCTTTGGTTTTCTCCTTTGTCCAACGTGTTAAGTACCCTCAGTTATTCACACGAGGAGGAGAGGGCGTATTGAGAACCAGAGGTCCCTACTAGTCCCATTTTGGGGATTGTTCCTGGCTGGGCGTTAAGATACCAGGGCAAACACCAAATTGAGAATATTTAGTCTACATAAGCTACAATTAGAATATTCTGTGTAAATAATGAAAGAAAATACACATTTAACATCTTGGCCATTGCATCACTTTAATTTCATAATTTCTCTTTGCTACCCTAATTAACTTGGATGTAGACAAGCGCCATTTGTGCGCTGATTTCTGGGGCTACGGTTAGCTCCAGATTAATTTTTTGGAAGTAATTCGGTGGCCCGCTTTGTGAGTACTCTTTCACGATGTTGTCTTTGTGAGTACTCTTTCTTTCACGATCTTGTTCGGAGTGGCACATGGCTACGAATCCCTTGGGGGTTTCGAATAGCCTTGCCAGTGCCCCTGAAGATCATCTGCGTGAACTTGGTTTGGAGGCGGTATTTTGTAGTACTCTGATGGGCAGCGATACCACGTTTCTAGCTCCATGTATACACTAGTTATATTACTCCCCCCTTTTTGAGGTGTTCTGGAATTGTAGACCACCATAGTTTGGGAACACGATCGAAACCTTATGGGGGGGGTGTTATACCGGGGTAATCTATGTTAGGGTGAGTAGAGCCTTTTACAGCCCCTCCCGTTTAAACTAAATCCCTTCTAAGGGTCGGTGGGGGTTAGTGGATGAAGATGAAATTGAGCGCTTCTTCCAACCCTCAAATTTAGTTAAGACGCTTTCTCTTCTCTCCTCTCCCTCCCCTCCTTCGTTTATTTTCAGTTCTCTTTATAAGATTTTCACACGCGTTAAATTCTTTGTAAATCCGTCTATTCACTTTCATTCATTCATTTACACTTATTTATTTCAGTGGGGGTTTCAGTGTGTTTGCCCTTTAGGGCATTCCGTTGTCTTATGTCCATCATTCACATGCAAGAAGTCCCCGTTTCCTCTCTAGTCTGGAGACGGCCTCAAGTTGAATGCCAGGAGGCCCCTCGTTAATGTTTTCGTTGCCATTGCAAAATGACTTTGGTCATCGCTGGCTGTCCGAATTTGAGCCCTTTTTCCATTGTCCCCCATTCTTGTTGGTCCCCATTTCGTCCTTACCTTGTTCGAGGATTATTTCCCCCATCATTGGGTGTCCGAATTTGAGCCCCTTTTCCATCCTTCGCCATTCTTGTTAGTGCTCCATTTCGCTTTTAATATGTTTCGTGGTTCTTTCCCCCATCATTGGCTGTCCGAATTTGAGCACTTTTTCTATTGTCCCCCATTCTTTTTGGTACTCCACCTTGTCCTTAATATGTTCCATGGTTCTTTCCCCCCATCATTCGCTGTCCGAATTTTAGCACTTTTTCCATCGTCCCTCATTATTTTTGGTACTCCACTTCGTCCTTGATATGTTCGGGGGTTCTTTCCCCCATTATTGGCTGTCCGAATTTGAGCACTTTTTCCATCATTACCCCCATTCCTTTTTCTGCTCCACCTCGTCCTTAATAGTTTGCGGGGTTCTTTTCCCCATCAATGGGTCAATCGGTCTGCAGACGTGATTTCTAGAGGCCTGGTTGGCTCCACATTCAGCTTCTTCGGTGGCCGTCTTAATGAGCAGTTTCTCTCGATCTTGCTCTGAGTGCCACATGGTTCGAATCTCTTGGGGTGAGTCGAGTGCCCTTGTGGGCATTTTGCAGTACCCTGAGGGGGCGCCGGTACCCTTTTCTCTAAATATATAAGTATTCGAAGGAGTGAGTTTTTGTGGTTGTGCGGGAATCTGAGATGCCTTCGGTGGTTTCTTCGTCTTCTCCTCCCTTCGATCCTGATCGGAAGCTTTTCCATCCTGTGTTTAATTGCTAAAAGTGACGACACTTGACGCGACCAACGAGTCCTTCCAACACACTATTTTGCACATACAACAACTAACCACAAATCGTGCCGCCCTCAACGAGGCCAAAAGGAGCATCTGAAATACAGTCTCTCGGGTGTCAATTGGCATCGCGTCCTATTCTATTCGATCTCATTTTAAACCCTTTTTTTCCTCTCTATTAAAATAGGAGCATTGGATATTATTAAAGAAAATAGGATTGATTTAATTGGCGCTCGGCTTCTATTGGTGTGAAGCCTCGCATAAAAACAATGAAGATTAAAACTCCTGGCGACGTCTGGCAATCGCGTATCAATTCGAACCTAATACTAGGCTTTCGAATAGTGATACTACTAGTTTATTACAGTGCCGGATCCAGGATAAAATTTAGGGAGGTTGCTAACCTGAGTTCCTCCCTGTGAGGAAAGAGTCTGAGAAAAGGACATTAAGAAGTTTATCTTACACACCATTGATAATAAATCACAGCATCTCATTTCTTTTCTTTGTAGGTGGCATGCGGGGGAAGACCCTCCCCCCGACGCCGGAGCTTGCTTCCTGATTGTTGCCATCTTCCCTTTTTATCGTTGTTGTGCTTTCCTATTCTTATTTTTAAAGTAGCCCAATGCTAGGCTGGCGTGATTGCGGCGACTTATGCCCAAGTGGGCAGTCGCCAGATAGGCTCCTAAAATTAAAAAGAAAATCGCAGCATCTCACACAGGAGTGAGGAGCACCAACTCTCTCAGATCTGATTTACTCTTTTCACGCACCAAAAAACTATGAATTGTGGTTTGTTGGAGTTTTGGGATGTCAATTAAGGTATAATACGGGATTTGATCCTTATTTTTGAGATTTAGCTCCATTTTAGTCATGTATCATATAAGCTACATTCGATCGCAACGATTTAAAAAAAAATAAATATAAATGGATCTGAATTTTTTTTTTGGGGGGGAGAGCTTCAGCCTCCCAGCTCTCCACCTCTCTCCTGGTTCATTACATACTGAGAGTGTAACCAAAGGGGCGGGGAAATTCACCCATTTCGAAATAATAGCCCAAGGGTTGAAATTCAAAACTGTTGCCAGTGGTCGTTAGTGCTCATTGATTTGATGCAGTGCTCCGCAGCTTTGGTTAAGAGCACTCTGTGCTTCGACTGTTCCTATTACATTTTATCCACGTTTAAATCCAAATGATCCTTTCTACTTCTCACCTCACACCAATCTTCTTGCCTTAACAACGTTGCCATCTCCTCATTCTCGCTTTCTGGGCATTTACCTGGCATTCTACCATCCTATGTCTTTCCGTTTTACACTCTCAATCCACTATCCCTTGTGGATTTTTATTCTCCTCATTCCACGCGACTTCTTACTATCATTCATCCTTGCCTGTAGAATTTTACCCAGTAATCGTCCATTTGTCTCTTTGTTTATTTCCTCTTCACTCTCACATTCCGATGTCTCCAGAATCACTCTTCCCTCGTGGCTCTATGCATCATCATGTATGGCCACTACTCTCTCTCTCTCTACCCAGCAGTCTTGCCCTGAATTTATTCCACTGCATTATCTTCCTCCTTGTTCTTCGCCTCCCATCTGGCCCTCGAGAATTCTCTTTACATTCGGTGGTTTTCCTGGTTTCGGGATGTACTTCATCGTTGGTACCTTAAATTGGTTAGGGTAGTAACTTGTATTCAGCTACCCTTACATATGTTCTTCACTTCCTGAGTCACATTGCCTGGCGCTTTTATATAAAGTTAATTTGTGTGACCGGGCGCTTTCTGTCGAAATGATTTTTCCGTGGTATTGGTTGCCCCATTACCGCCATGGACGTTTTTGTGTTCCTCTACCTGATGTGCTGGGCGAGTTTCTTCCAGGTCTTCGTTTATATGATCAACAATGAATTCTTCAAATCTAAGAATCTCTTCTATTGTTGCCGTCTCTTAATTTCGTCTTCGGTTTAGGTGGGAAGCCAATTCTTCGCAATTCTTTGCTGAGGTTTGGCTGTCAACTCGCGTTATTGACTCGTCCCATTTAGTTTTTTGTTCTTCTATAATTTTATCTGAATGCCTTTGCTTGCACGCTCTTATTCTGTTTCTGGATGTCTCAAGGGTTCTCACTCTTTCTTGTTCCTTTTTAGTTCCCAGGAAACTAGTTTTATATCTTCCGTCCAGCTGCAATCGTTATATACTAAGTTCTAGGTATCGCTTCTTCATCCGCCTTTCTTAGATGGTATGTTAATCGATCGAGTTCTTCGATTTTTTTCTAGATTTGCATCTTCTAGTTTCGTGGTGATCTATTGTTCCAGACTGTTTTTATATCTTTGCCAATCTCTATTTCCATATGCTTTTCCGATCTCCGCTGGGATTTGAATTGGATTCTTGTTGATGCGACTACATGGGATCATAATAGGTTCCATGTAACAATTAAAAAGATTGTTATTATTCCCAGGTAGGCAGATGTCTCGTTTCGTGGCCGATCTTCCTATGTAGGAAAATAATGGACGATGCGTCTGTCCAGCAGTATCTCTAAACGTCTCCCGGCCCCGCTGGTCGATCTGGTTCCCTACACCAAGCGTTAATATCCCCAAGGAAATGGGTGGGAGTTCTTCTTGGTAAAGTTTGGGTCGGGGAGAAATGGAATATAGAAACGTATGCGATGGGTGGACTGCATCTAAGTAGGGAGGGTGTATGTAGATGTTTTGTGGAAGAAGTGTGAAACTAGGTAATTATAGTGTTTTGAAGATGATAAAATTAGATTTTAAAATTGGGCTCCTTATTGTTTCGTGCTCCATAGGGAAAATGGATATACTAGAAGTAACCAACGAAAGCATCTCCTGGAAAGATCGAGGATCCCGCCCGAATACTGAAATACCCTAAAAAGAAATACCCATACGTCAAAAGGGGCATCGAGAACGGAATTTCCAAGTGGTGATGCACCGAGAGATCGATAATTATCTATTAATCGACGGACAAATAAAAATGTTCAAAAGCCGTAGCAGAGTTATTAAAAAGGACGAATTTAACAGATTCGTGAACGGGGAAGGAAAACTGAGAGAAGAGGCAAGACCCTTTTGGGGGCTGGGACTCGTCCGGCGTCCCTATCATAAAATTAGAGTGAAGACCCTTTTGGGGGCTGGGACTCGTCCGGCGTCCCTATCATAAACATAGAGGAAAGACCGATTTCGACAAGATCCCCTAAAATTAAGAAACCAACCCAAGCTTTTTACATTACCCCAAAAAGGAAAAGAGACTCGCCCTCTCTCCATAATATAGAGATGCCCCTTCATAGACCCCCCTCCCCCTTAACTAAACTATACTTTCTTGGGTCGACTGTTCGCCCAGCCACCTTTTACTTGGGGAAGAGGGGGTCTTGTGCCCACTCTGATTTCCTAAGGGGTACCATCCATCCATGGTAGCTCGGTCATGGAGAGCAGCTTTCCTGCGTCACTGTACAATTTCTCGTCGTTTGGTCTTTAAGTGCAAAACAGTTGTAGCGCATTCGTGTATTTATCCTTTTCTCTGTTTAATAATTGTGCACTTTAATCCTTTGATTACTCCCTTCTATTTCCATTCTTCCGCCGTGTGAGTTGACACCCTCAGTTCTATCTTCCTACAAATCACGCTTCTACTAACGATTGAGGGATTGCTGGGGTTACGCCTTTCTTACCGAGGCTCTTTCGAGAAACCCTCATTTCCTCGTCTTTCTCCTCATGGCCGTTTGGGATCTTTTCCCTTTTATTATCAGTTTGATCAGAGGGATTCAAGTGTCTGGGCCGCCTCTTCCCTCTCCGGGTTTGTAATTTATCTGAAATTGCCTATTCCTACCAACAGTCGGGTTTGGCCTTATGTTCGATACCTCTTCCCCATTTCCCCCTTAAATGGGTTCACTATACCCTAATACCAACGGTATATCATACGTTGCTGGTGGTCTAGTTCTGTTGTGGTAGGTGTTGAAATATCGCGGGAAATTAATATCTAAGAATACGTGAGAGAAGGAAATAAATAATCCCCCATTTCGTTCCAACGAACCTAGTTTTCTCCCCTCAGCCCAGGGAACGCACCTCGTTCTTCTTTCTTGGTACCTCTTAAACCGAATATTTTTGTTTAACAGTGCGTTATACAAAGCTCTTAACTTCATTCAAATGATCAGAATAAGTTCCTTTCTTTATATTAATCATAAATAAATGTTAAATCCATTTATTATTATGTACTTGAAGAAATAAGCTCAGTTACGGTGGTAGTTTTGATGGTACTGTCTGCTGGTCTCGATCTCAAGCCACTGAATGCTCGGTAGGCCTCTTCGACACGCCGATCAACCTGGAACCAAATTTGCTTTATGGGATAGGCCAAACTCATAGGGAAAAGGGCAGAGCAGTTTCCCGATGTAGTAGGTGGTAGATGAATGGGAGAGGCTGTGGTAGAAGCCTCCTCCTCCCTGCGGAGTTTTAAGGATAGATTAGATAGATTTATGGATGAGGGTGGATGGTGAATGGGACTGATCTGGATGATGATAGCAGGGGCTGTCTTGTTCGTATAGCCTCTTGCAGGCTCCATTTCTTAGTAGTCTCCTCTTTAGACTGCTTGGCAATGTACCATCATCACTGATCCTAACTTCACCAATCCATAACCCGCATGGGGATATCATGTGGGATTGCGTGCCTTACAAGCCCCAACACCCTTAGTTTGCCCTCCTCACTTCAATGCTCGCAGGAGATGTTTTCTTCACCTATCTCCTATGTTCTTATCTATCTTCGGAGGTGGGCTCCACCCTCCCACCAGGGATGAATGATCAAAAATTAGTTGGCGAATAGCCTGCCAAACGAGCCTTGAGCTGGGGAGAGGGGTAGCCGTTACCATGGCGACGTCCTGCTGGAGATCTTCCCTTCGTTTTCGAACTTTGGTCGTCGTCTCTCCAGACCGCGCAACTCACCACCGACCGCGCTCTGGCCTTTGGGTCGAGGTGGTCACCACACATTTATGAACCGGTCGAATTTCTGTCACACCTAACCATCGATGGCATCTTTCCCCTGACGCAATTGCTGCAGCAATGCCATCTTAGCGCCACTAAACGGGGACACAAGTGCAGCAAATACCCATTAAATTGCTCTTAATGCCTTTCAGGAGGACAAACTTCCTGAGCCACCCATCGCAGTAGGACGCCACATTTCTTATTTTGGCTGGTGCAAGTGGGGTTGGAGTGGAGGGGGGGGGGCTTGAAACAACTTAAAACCTGAACGTGGTCCCCGTTAGTTTTTTCCGAAAGAGTTGCCGCCAGTTTAGTCCAAATTGTGCTCGTTTGGAAGAGAGCTCCTCCTTGTGGCTTTTTCCGACGTCCCCAAATTTGTCCCCGCGGTTCAAGGCTCCATGGCAGCCCTTTTGACTGACCACAAGGCTCTCAACTTAAAATTTCTTTCTCCCAAGTCTTCTCACCCTCCCGGTGGCGGGAGAGCGGGATTTCATTACATAACCTGCAATGGTCACACGCCAAATATCTCATCCCAGCTGACGTTCTGTCTTACAATACATCGACCACAACCATCCTCTCTTTCATGGTCACAATCTCACTCGCGTGGCACTGTTCGAGCACCACAATCTATTCTCGTGGCTGCCACTGAAATTTTTCAAACGGTCACCTCTGCCTGCTGAACCTGCCCTCAAAATCATTGTGGGCTCCTTTATGAAGACCGAGGGACCTCGTTCCTCAAACAGGATATACATATGTATATGACCTATTTCCTCGTTTGTCCCAGTCTGGTTTTAAAGGCACGCTCAAATGCGCAAATATGTCGCAGCTTGTTCTTACTCGCGTTCCCTGTCAGCAGATGCGCACGAACAAATTAACCAAACCAGCATTTAGGCATTTTCCTCTTACCTAGTTCTGGCCTCATCTTTTTTGTTTCAATTTATCTATCTGATGGCAGTACATATCAGAATTGATGGTTTGATTACATGAAAGTAAATAATGCCTTTGAAATCCCACTCGGTTGAAGCAAACGCCAAACCAAAGATTGGCTCGTGGACCACTTTTCTCGGGAGGTGGTCCTCGAGCCATTGCAGACCATTCGATCCCTACGAAGCTGCATGCAGACACTTCTTACCTAAGCTAACTTTAGTACTAAACTTGGTCATCGAGGTTCGATTATCTGTTTGAGGGTGAAGATAGGAAATATTACTCTTATAAAATACTAGGGTCTATTGGTCTGATTTATTCGTCTACAATAATTCGTTCCAAAAAATTTTTTGCTTATTGGGGCAACTTACCTAGAATGGTTCCATTGATGTAATGGTAAGAGAGCCAAATAGAGTACTTTTGTTCTCAACCATTTGCTGGGCTGCCCGATAGAAAGAGCTGATGACGAGACGCTCGCTATAACGAGTGGTTGATTCTTCCTTTTTACTTCGGAGTCAAACTGCTCTACACTTTAGGCAGAAAGTGCGGAAAAAAGTGGTACTTTATTTCCGATGCAGGTCGGTTCATCGGCCACAGAGGACGGACGCCACAAAAAGTACCTCAGGGGATCCCTGATACCTTGGAGGGAGGGGATCGCCACTTAGAGCCCCGTCCCCTCATGTTCAACAAATCTCGGCCTCATTTCACCAAATAGTTTGAGTCTACCTGGGCTTTATTCCTTCTAGACTTTTCCACTTCACCTATTTTCGCTACTCACGCTTGGCCCCGTGTACTGGGGGGGGGGGGGGGGGTCATGCCCCCCTCTTGCCTCCGGTTGGATTGAAAAAAGAAATGGATTCCTGATCTTCTCGACTGAGGGATAGATACAATCAACACACACAATCATCAGGTAAATAGGCACGGAAGGAAGAAAGATGATGCGAAGAAATCTAAACAAATACAAACAGCTAACTGAGGACAATAAGTTAACGAGGTAAATAGTCGAACCCGATTGCCTACAAAGGCCTGAAGCCTCGAGAACAACAAACAAACAAAACAAGAACAAAGAGAAAGGTAAAAACTCCCTCAAAAACAACAACAGCCATCAAGCAAGAGGAAAACCATCGAAAAGGAAACAAATCCCCGAGACAAAACTCTCTCCCCCGCCTCCCTTCATTTCACCCTCTTTATCTTTCACCATCTTCCAGTATTTGGACATCAACAATGCCATAAACAAAAGGCCGATTGCGGGAGGGGGGGGGGCAGTTTGCTGCTTCTTCCCATCCTCTATTTCGCACTACCGACATTCGGGAAAGGTGGGGGGAGGGAGAGGATAGTAGGTGGGTCTACGGCGGTGCGAGTAACGAGACAAATAAATATAAAAATTATCAAGAAGAGGGAACTAAATATAGAGGGAATATTGTATTACATAGATAAACAGGTCACAACAGACCTTGTGGTCCATACTAGGTGACCTGGGAACAAGATTATGGGGAAGATAGATATTACACCTTGCAAAATCGGTGAACCCGTCACCTGAAAGCTAGGGAGTTAATTATTCGCTAGAAAAAGCTGTTAGTCGAGGATCAGATTAAAGGTATTTATCTATACGACGCTTGGAAGTATCTCCGGTGTTGCAGTCTATTACGTTACGAGGAAGCCCATTTCATAAGTTGACGATTCGGTTAAAAAAGAAATTCTTAGATTCGTGCGAGTTAAAATGTTTACCTATAATTTTGCAACCGTTTCCTCTCGTGTAATTTGATTGGTCGATAGTGAAATATTTGTTGCAATCCATATTGTCTATGCCTTTGATAATTTTTAAGACCTGAATTAGATACCCTCTTAATCTACGCGGAGTTAACGGAAATAGATTTAGTTCTCTTCGTGTGGAACCTTATCAAAAGCTTTGCTAATATCTAAGTAAATTACATCAACATTCTCTCCCAGCCTCGAACCCCTCCCCCCTCGGATTGAACGCGAAGGAGGAAAAAAAGTCCTCGCGTTCAATCCGAGGGAGGAGGGGTCGAGGCTGGGATTAGTCGTTTCTTCTTTCCTGGGGTCGATTTCTTAGGCGACACGGAATGGGTTCCCTCCTCTTCTTCGAGAAATCCTCGACGATTTTATGGAGTTTTTTTCCTCCTTCGATTGCCACGGGCGTAGCAGTTACCTCATCGTTCATGTTTTGGTAAATGTTGCGAGTATGGGCGGATGCGATTCTAGCTTATTTGTAGGGTAGGCTCATTGTTGGGGACGGCTTGTCGGGGTGATGGGCATACCATGATCCTGAAATTTCAATCGTTTGGTGTGTGGGGGGGTCTGGGGAGCACAGCCACCCAGTATATATATTCGGAAATTGCCATAAACTTTGTCCGCATAGACTTCAGCTCAGAAAAACAGCCCCAAATAAGCTTGGACTCGGATCCGGCCATACTCTAAACAATTAGCGTTTAATCGCCCCGACCGGACATAATGAATGCTCACTCTCAAAGTGATAGAAAGTATGGCTAAATTATTTGATAAAGATCTCGACTCGATTTTGAAAGTAAAAAATATATTTGATCTTTTATTTAAATCTGACAATATTTTTTGTGCAAATGTATACAACTATTTTTACTAGTCTTTGGTTAATGGACAAATGTACCATTAAAATGTATTTTATACTAGTACCTAACTAGCTTAACCTTAAGGAACCTGGCAGAAAGTGTAGGCCATGAATGGTCTTTTGCAGTCTCCTTCTTTTCTTATAGGTATGAATGCATCTACCGAACGGTCCATCCCAAACAAATTCTCTTTAGGTACTCGTTCTTCCATTCTCGAAATGCCCAAACACACATCACTGCCCAACATTTTTATATTTAGATACTTGCTTTCAGCAATAATCTCATTTCCACCAAGCTTGGGGTGGTTTCTAAGCGAAAATTTGGTTCACAAATTAAAAATGCGTGGGATATGTGGGGTCAGGTCACAGTGGAGGGACGTTATCAGTGGCGTAGCTCAGGGATCAGTTCTAGGCTCATTATTATTCCTAGTTCTGTATAAATGATCTTCGGGAGGCTGTAAATAGCAGTATCATTTTATAGCTGATGACACAAAACTGAAGTTGAAGTGAACTTTAAAGTGCAGAAAGACTTAAATAAGGTTGGGCTCAAAAGAGGCGAATTAATTTCAACCTTAGCAAATGTAAAGATATTAACATAAGAGATAAAGGATAATTTAACGATGAAATAAATGGGTATTGCCCAAATTGAGTAGAGGATGTGAAGAACATAGGAGTAGAAGATAGGTCATTGAGGTTCTCTAAGCATTCTATTGAGGCAGAAAATAGAGTGATGGGTTTCATTAAGAGGAATGTTACTCATAAAAGTAAGGAAGTTTATCCTTAAAACTGTATAACTCGTATGTCAAACCACAACTGTATGCAAACATGGTTACCATAATTAGAGTCAGTGCAAAGGAAGGCAACAAAGCTGGTACTCCCCTGAACCACCTTGAATAGGTTGACGGTGCATAAATGTTCTTATTTTTGTATTTATGTAAATAAAATGGAAAAAAAAATGGAAAATGCTTTTCACTTACTCTATTGTGTTGGGTATCGCTCGGAAATGGCGGCGAGGAGGTATCTTTCTTTAATTCCCATTTGGTTTTAAATAATGGCGATTGCTCTCGGGGGACTCGGAATCACGTTTTGTTTTAGCACATTAGGCGGTTCAGGACCCGGGAGGGAAGCTCAGAATTAACAAATAAAACACTCGAACGCGGAGCCAAATAAAATATATCGACAAAAGCACTTTGGCAACAAGGACACGAATGAATATTTTACCGAAGACGTTCGCCGAAGAAATGGAGGGAGAGGAAATATATTTGGAACCTGTAGTTAGCCGCTAGCTCCGCCCATTTAGGGTGGAGCTAGAAATATTCATAGCAAAATAGCACATTGGTGCGCCTAAAGACGTCATGGCAACCGAATTTGAATTCAGTTGCCATTATTATTTTTTTAGCCGCGTTACAGCCCTATACCGTGGAGGGTTCTCCCCCCCTCCCCAGATGTAATTAACTATTCGTATCCAAAATTCGAGAAGCCGAGCGGTAGGTTCGAATTCAAAGTCCGTTGCCAGACGTCGGTAGGCCAAATTCTTGACGCCGGACATTATATAAGCCCTGCCCCCGAATGCTATTAAGATCAATCCTGTTTTCTGTAATAATCAGTAATATCAAATGCTCCTATTTTAATAGAGAGGGGAAAAAAAACCCTTAAAAATGAGATAGAATAGAATATGACGCGAGGCAAATTGACACCGTGACTCTGTATTCCAGATTCTCCCTCTTCTTGTTTGACCTCATTGAGGACGGCACGGCGACTTCATTTGGACGGGGATCGAACCTACAGATGGATTTATTTAGAGACAATTTATGTAGAGATGTTCTTGCTACCCTCGTGATACGGTGCTCGATTTATATGAGATTCCATACTTCATATAGCCAATCGTGACACCGCTATCATTTCCCTCCCCGTCTTCACGGCGCAACATACCCAATCTGTTATTTTTTTCAACAAAACTTCTATATGAATACTAAGCGTTCCCTATTGGGGCATATTCACATAGCTTGACATGGATCGCCCCCTCCTACCTCGGCTCCAAGCGCACATGTGTAGACCAAAGATATGTATGTACGTGTGTATGGTATTTGGTGCACATCTTAAGGATGAGTTCTCTTGAAGATGGTGGAGTGTTGCTTCTTGTGATGGCAGAGAGAACTTTGTACACTTATGGGAAGGGGAATGGAGTGTAATGTTGAATGGAGAGAAGTAGGGGGGGGGGGTAAGAGATGGAAGAAGACCTAAATGAAGATTGCTGCTGTAGCTACAGCCACTCCTTGGCAGATCTCCTTTCTGTAGAGTCTCGGTCCCAGATCAAGCAAAGAGAGGTGGAGAAAAGAGGATCAAAATTGGTCCCTGGATGCAACAGGGTGTCCCTCGTGGGAGAGCGACGATCAGTGGATTGATCAGTAAAGTCAACTGAACAAAATAGCATCAGTCCACTCAGTTAATCAATTCAGTTAAAAAGATTAATAAGTCAAAGACCCTCCTCCCCCAAGGATGAGGGGATCGATGGCCCACTGTGACGTTCCTCACCTCACCGTCACCCTCGACTCCACCCCCACTCCCCCTCTTCCATCTACAGCCACTCGATTTCACCAGGAATCCTCCCGGTCACTTTCTTCAACCCGAGATTTGGGATATGTGTACATAGAGGCCATGTATGTATGATACACAGTCGCACACGCACATATGCGTATTTCGTCCGAGAGCACCCCCCCCGCAGCCAAGGGAGGGGGAATAAGCCCCCCCCCGCAGCCAAGGGAGGGGGAATAAGCCCCCCCCCACACACACACCTCCCCAATGCTGGCTAATTACGGGCATAAATGTGTAAGATGCCCAGTTGTGCCCGAGTAAACCTCGCGGGTCATAAATACTAAGGAGGTATTAGAAGACAAATTCACTGACGAATGCCCTCATGCCCCTCCTCAAATCCCGTATTAGGGAAGAACAACACCACTCATACCGGTAGCTTAACCAGTAGACTATTTGTGCTGCCTTGGAGAAGCTTGGAACCCTTTGCTGAGCTGAGCGCACACCAACTAATTACGTGGCTCACAGGAAGAAGCACTTACGAGAATGGGCAACAGAAAACCCCCCAATTATCCTTGACGTGTTCATTTCCCTCAGTAACTCGCGCTCAATACTCATTAGAGAGAGATGGTTCAATCTTGTTTCACCCATACTCACTCTTACCTCGTTTGGATTCTATTTAATATCATATATAATAATAATAATAATATAAAAAATCAGGAAAACGAATAATTATTTTGTCTCAGCCTTTTGTGCCTAAGGGCTAAAACTTAATTATTACTAATTAAGAACAATCCGCATGGGGCCCCCTGAAGCGCGGGGTCCGTAGCATGTGCTACTAGGTTAAACCGGCACTGCATACGAGTTGGATAGTTTAAGGATAACCTCTTTACTCTTCAAGCTAACATTCCTCTTAATGTGTCCTATTTACTCTATTTTGGGCCTCAATACATTGCTTCGAAAACGTCAGTTACTTATCTATTCCTAGGTCCTTCTCATCTCTAAACAAACTCGGACGCAATTATATGGATGCGTTTTATGGGCTGGGTGTTGACTCGGATGACCTCATGTTATGTTAGTTTAATACCTATAATACCAGACTAAATTTCCCCTGGTTTACTAAAGTTATGGTAAATGGGTAAAATAATAAAAAAATCATTTTAATGGTGCTTTTGATTGTTATGCTCGAGTCAAGTCACGGTTTTGTTACCCACAAACAGAAGTCGGGTAAAATGAGTCCTTCAATTTTGTAGGCTTTTAGCATTTGCACAAAAATATTAGATCGGATTTAAATGAAACATCGAGTGCGGTTTGTCTAACAGCGTCGCTCTATCTCTTCAGAATTCCTAAGGTAGTCTCCTCCTTTGGCTTTTTTTCATTTTTCATTCTTTATCGTCTGCTTGTAGGTGTTCGCGTTGGTTCATACTTTTCTTTGCCCTTTTCCATCACCTCCTAAACTTTGCTCGTGTACAGTCTGTTATTTGTCGAGTGCAGGTTCAGGCTACCCTCGTCTGGGACCCTCTTATTCCACGTTGTCGCTCGATGATAAATAATTAATACCTGGTCATGGAAAAATAGATGGCGAGGAGGCTGGAAATCTTCCCCAATCGGCACCAATTTGTCATCCTTTTTGACAAGCTCTCAAGGGCGAACCAAACTATGTATTTTCCTTCTCTCTTTCCCCTCTCTTTCCCCTCTCTTTCTCCCCTCTTGAGTGCCTACCCCCCCACGCCCTCTATCGTGAGGCGAGATAGTTTCCCCTCTACCGACCTGTTGGCATCTACCTACCAATGGCATTAAGGAGATGCGTGGCTAGTTGGATCTCGGTTCCTAAAATGGTTTGGTGCAAGAATCCCGTAAAATGGCTAAATTTTGCGATTGCCTAATTTTTCATTAACTTATATAGAAGACTTAAATTTGAAGGGGATTTGCCACTACACATCGAATACTATTTCAAAAATAAAGGCAATGTTTTAAAACAAACAAGAATATATAAAAGTATGTATGTATATATTTTGGTCTGGGGCCTCGTCCTCGAGTGAGGGGAGCCTAGGGTAATTTATTGTATATTGTTTAAATTAAGAGTTATAAAGTTACTTACCTGTATTCACCTATTTAAATCAATTATTTGTTACCTTTCAATACACATGTTTATATCAATGAAGTTCAAAGATCTCTAATTTATGAAACACAGGTAGATAATAGTTGATATTAGGATAATAGATACCTAATCAAGCCAATCAATGTATAGCCATGACCAAAGGTTTTCGGACACCTGGAATTTTTCTTATTCCTTGAGTGTATTTGTAATATGTCGGTGTAAGTTTGAAAAAATGTGTCTAATACATCGGGAAAGCAAAATAAAAGTGCAAGCTTCTTTATAACATTTTTTGGAATATTTATAATAGCGATGCTATTGAAATGTATGAAATCCTGATATCATATGCGGTATGTTACAGTCAAAATGTCTTGATACAACACATGATTTATGTTTATTGATATCATATTCCATGTCGAAAGTGTCTGATAATGATCTGATAGTGGCGAAAACACGTAACTATACCGTTGAGGAAAGAAATTCTGCTACGCACGATGTACAACAGGGTAGGGCAACCTTTTCCGAGTGAAGGACAGATGAGACTTTTGGGAGCAGGCCGCGGGCCCAGTGGCAAACGAAATCCCCAAAGTGACCATAGATATATAAAGAGAATACATTATACAAGAATTTTATTGAAAAACATATAAATCAGTGAGAAGGCTGGTGCTGCATGGCGTGAAGAAGTGTTTTAATGTCCAAACAGTATCTGCCGGTGTAGTCGCACAGAATGGTATGCTCGCACTCATATCTCAGTAAGGATTCATCGCAGCGGGAAAAAGTCATAAGCATTTTCTGTTTAGAATTGCCTCTTCTACAACTTTGGACCCGATGGAATCTTTCGTATCTGTGAGGGAAATGCAGTTTTCTCTCATTTTGTACTCATTTGCACTGCCAAACGTAAGACTCATTCCCCTCTTCCTCTACAAGTCTACTGAGACAGATGCTGTTTAGCAGAATTTATTTATTTATTTTGGGGGGCTGGGGTTTTGGGGGCCGGATTGCAATATTAATGCCGAGCAAGGTGGCGGGCCAGACGCTAGGCCTCCGCGGGCCGGATTGCAATATTAATGTCGAGCAAGGTGGCGGGCCAGACGCTAGGCCTTCGCGGGCGGGATTGCAATATTAATGCTGAGCAAGGTGGCGGGCCAGACGCTAGGCCTTCGCGGGCCGGATTGCAATATTAATGCTGAGCAAGGTGGCGGGCCAGACGCTAGGCCTTCGCGGGCCGGATTGCAATATTAATGTCGAGCAAGGTGGCGGGCCAGACGCTAGGCCTTCGCGGGCCGGATTGCAATATTAATGCTGAGCAAGGTGGCGGGCCAGACGCTAGGCCTTCGCAGGCCGGATTGCAATATTAATGCTGAGCAAGGTGGCGGGCCAGACGCTAGGCCTTCGCGGGCCGGATTGCAATATTAATGTCGAGCAAGGTGGCGGGCCAGACGCTAGGCCTTCGCGGGCCGGATTGCAATATTAATGCTAAGCAAGGTGGCGGGCCAGACGCTAGGTCTTCACGGGCCGGATTGCAATATTAATGCTGAGCAAGGTGTCGGGCCAGACGCTAGGCCTTCGCGGGCCGGATTGCAATATTAATGCTGAACAAGGTGGAGGGCCAGACGCTAGGCCTTCGCGGGCCAGGATCTGACCCGACCCTGATGTACAAGGAGCGTTTCAGTTGTCGACTAATCGTCCGTAGTGGGGCGGGTCATATTCCCATTTTGCAAAAATGTTAAAGAGGATCTGAGAAAGTGATAACATGCAAGAATGACCTTTTTCTGAATGACCAGGGGTCAGTACACAACGTGATTACAGGTTTCTGCCTCGCCTGAGCAGTTGGAATCGTAAAAAATCCGCAGTCCAGCCGCAACATGAACATATAGACGTAGGTCAGGTTAATCCATACGTCAGAACAGTCCGTCGCAAACTGCTTGCGCAATGCCTGTGGTCATGTAAAATACCCCAGAAACCTCTGTTCTACCTTGAGCAGAAACGTCTTCTAATTGTTTAGGCACGTCAACACCGAAACTTAGACATGCATTAATGGAGGCGTGTCTTATGGTTGGATGAGTACACGTTCTAGTTGTTCTCGACCCAAAGCAAAGTTAGGTTTTCAAGGAGACCAGGGGAACGGTGGAACCGAGATTGTAGAGTGGCAACATTAAAGCAAAGCGAGTACTCTGTAATAGTATGAGGCTGGATGTCAAGTTAAGGAGTGGGACGTTTTATATTTTATGATCAACCCATGAATCCAGAGAAGTCAAGCTGTAATAATTCCCCCAGAATAGGCACTATTATATCCAATAGAGGGAAGGGGTTGATTTTCTGTCGGTACACCGAGCAGTCCTCTTTTAGTTCCTTTCTCTTTGTGGAGGAATTTCAAGTGGAATTTGATTTCCAGCACGGAAGTTCCATGTGCTGGAGAAGATTCTGTTAGGCTTAAATTGGTAAGCCTAACCCCCCTCCCTTCCACAAGCGGTAGCCTCGAACCACGTCCACCACGGTCCATCTTTACACGGGTTAGAATGGCCTCGGCAAGAAGATTCGAGGCCATTCGAGAGTAGAGCTGTTTCCTACTACTACCCCCCCTCCATCCGCGGGAAGAGCCTCAGGCGTATATAGTGCTCGTTTCCCATGAGACCGACACAGAGTTGAGAAGTCTCGCCCGTACCCAAGAAGATTCCCCTAGTTCCAAGTCAGGTGCTAACACCAAAGCAAAGTGACAGCTGAACTATTTGCGTATTGGAATTAGCCCCAGCCAGTGAGGTAATTCCATTTAACGATCGCTACCGAGTGATTTTTCCGACTTCTCTCATCAACTCCTGTCGAAGCTCTCCTCGTTCGCCCCTCGTTTTCGGGTGGCAGAAATACTCTCCTCTGGACCGGACGTTACCGCCCCCCCCCCTTTTTTGGAGAACCGTCATCACTTTAAGTTCCCGCTCAGAAGTTTTGAGCGCCCTCGCCTCACGTGCAGAAGACATCTGTGAAGCCTTACCCCGTCGTCTCACCCGGAATCCTCCGTAAGCTAACCCCTCTCCCCCCTTCAGTAACCCATTTGAGTTAATTCCCACCCATTGAATAGTCTCCTCCTATAATACATTAAATTTTAACTTGATAGTCTGATGCATAACTACAATTCCCCCCCTCGTTTACTGATGTAATTTTCCCATCAATTCTCTTATTATTTTCTTTGTAAATAAAATTATATTTTTGTGCATGCCTCTTTAAATAACCTTGAGCTTTTCTATTGCCCATATTATACCTGACCTCGTTGCACTCTTATCTAGTTGTTTTGCCCGTCGAAACTCATGGCGTTCCTTCCCTTTTGTCGGTTCGCCTTTAAGTTATTGGTCCCTCCCTCGTAGATATAATATGGTATTGATGTCATACCACGACACTCTTCATTGCGGGTTTATACTAAAAGGAAGCAAGAAAGGAAGGGTATCACTGATGATCCAAACTTTCATCTACTCCATCTTACTTCTCTCTCACCAGAAATTCATCCTAGATGCTTGCGAGTTATAAATTTTATCGGTGAATTTAGTGCCTGACAAATAACTGTCACCCCGCCCTCCTCCACAACATGGCCTTTAGATCTAAAGCGATTTGCCGAACTTTTTATTTATAGCTATTGAGATCGTATGGAAATTTGTTTTTATCCAATAGATGTAAATTGTCGGCTTGGAATCAATTTGGAATTTTTTGTTCAATATGCACAGGATAAAAATTAAATATTCGAAGTTATTTCACTTTTATTAAAACCAAGTGGGGCAATCCCCATTCCAACACGAGGTCACCTTTGTTTCACGTTAACCGCCTATTCATTTTATGGACTTTTCTACATAGTTCTGAGACTTTTTCCAAGATATTGAATGCAAAGGAAGCTAATTTAGTTAGTTTTCTAACTAAATCATTTTTATTCACTTTTCATGACTTCAGCGCTTTATTTCACATGATCTTACCAGTGGTGCAAATGACATTCAACCTTTGAATTTGCAACGCTCAACAAACTCACTTTTTCACCTTCAAGTCCCAAAATGCAATTTAACTTCTGGACAGAACTGATCAAATCTGTCATTTTCATTGTGTGGTGGTTCAACTTCGTTGTAAAGATGATTTATCTTCGTTTCTTTGAAGTTAAAAATTAAGAGGAAAGATTGATTGCATTATTGTCTATCATAGTTCTATGGATTAAAAAGGAAGTTGGGGAACTAGAGGATAAGAAAGTAGAAGATAAAAGAAACAAAACTAAAGTAGAAAATAAGAGAAGAGATGAAAAGAATTGCCCTTACTCATCATCTTTTAATGGTGGATGGGCATTGGGAGACTTCAAGAACAACTTGTTCAAAGAGCACAAGTACTCCTAAACACGAATTCCTAAACAGAGCATCCTAATGGTGCTCTCGATGGTGTTCATAGCTATTTTTTTTTAACTGGCAATTAATGGCAGTTGTTTCCTAACCTAAACACTAAATATCTTTCATATATTTATATCCATTAATGTATTATCACCACTTTTAAGACCTATGGTCTTTTTCTTCCACAACGTTTCGAAAATCATTAATTTCGTTCTTCGAAACAGGAAAAATGCGCCTCGTCCTGAATTCTTTCCTGAGAATTTATGATTGTCTTGACTTTTCGAATTTTCTCTTTGTTTTTCGTAATTTTTTGTTACATTTTTAACAAATTTCAGTTTAGTTCCATTTCTTTTTCTCTATTATCCCCAACCACCGCCCACGCTCCGACCAGTGGCAACTTTTTGCATTCGATGAAGTTGATTTCTTAACTTGAACATTTGTCTTTGCTGTCACATTGTGGGGTTTCGTGGCTCCTTTTAGATCTGCTCCTTTATGAGGTCGGTGCCACAAGCAGTAGTGACCCTCGATTGGGACTCCACGTTACGGTCAATGTTCTATAAAGCATAAGTGCAATCTATTCTAACAATGCCCTTCGCTTCTTCTTTTTCTGTCCCTGCCAATTCTTTTATTCTTCAATTTCCTGCCCTAACTTTGACTGGGTATTTCAATCGTATTATCACCAAAATATGTTTTTCTCGTCTCTATTTTAAACGTCCTTTGTTTCACTTCTTATTAAGAAAGAATGTCAGAAACTCGTAATTGGATTTACCTCATAATTTACCTCGTAATTTCTCACTCATAATCCATTACCCAATACTGTAATTATCTTTTGAATACTTCTGAGTATTTCTTTTTTTCTTATCTGGGGTGGTTCAGTCCCCGAATCTAAGGGCAAAAACCTACCAAAGAAGAAAGACGAAAAAAGGGCGAGAAAGGGAAAGGGGAAAAAAACGTTGTATTCGGTGAGATAGAAAAGCAAAAACGCATCGAAAAAACAGAAACAACGAAATCCGGAATAACAGGATAATAGATATGGTAAAAGAACCCCACCGAAAACGACAGGTGCAGCTAAGGCAGCATATACAGAGGGTGCAAAGACAGCGACAACAGAAAAGGCAAAACTAACCAAGGCAACCCAAATTATTTGGCCACCCGAACATTTATCGGGGGATTGAAGCAGGTTTTCTTTTACGAGTTTTTATTTTATCGAGGAAAAGGTAAGACAGTTGCCTTTTGGGGGAAATATGTGAGGGGATTAAGGCTAGGTTAGATGACATAAAATCAAGACTTACGAATAATTTGGCTGGAATCGAGACATTATAACAAACAAGGAAACAACCGAACGCCAGAAAACGCAGCAAACAACCATTTTTGAAGTTGTTATGACATATATAGATATAAAAAAAGAGAAATACCCTATATGGGTATAATTCAGACAAGGAGTAAAAAGCAAATATACTTAAAAATGGGGCAGTTTGATCTCGGAGACAAACATAAAAACGAAACCGAAAATATAGTCAGACAGAGACTTATGGACGGTGTTGCGTTGCCTTGGTTACCATAACTCCGGATACGTAGAAGCTACCAATTTACCAACCAATCAGTACTCATGTTACTAAGGCTAGCCATTTGGATGTATCTTCTAGGCAGTCTAATATGTAATGGTTGGTAAATTGAAATAAGAAAAAGAAACTGGTGTAACGAATGAGAACATTTTAACTCACTGGAGTGGAATGGGTGAGTGGCAGACGGAAAAAGGGCGAATGAAAAAAGAGGTAAGAGGATAGAAATGGAAAAACAGCAAGTTTATTGTAAAGTTAAAGTATGAATTTTTGCCTTACTGTGGGCAATTTTGAGATTCAAAATGCCCACACATCTTCCATACACCTCAGCCCCAAGCATGCAAATCACCTCATCCTACCCAAAGGAATTCATGTGTTTCCACCAAAGAGCCATAAATGTGAAATTGGCTCCTTTGCGCTATCTCATTCCATCCTCCGTTTGAATCGACTCACGGCCTTCATTGTTCGTGTGCTTTTATGTTTCTTTCACCATCATCGCCAAAGGTGGAATTTTCCTCCAAGTTTTCTTCTCCATACGAAATTCTCTCAATTATCAGCGGTATATCTTTCATCTATCGCTACTCCATTTTGCAGTCGATGGTGAATCTATTTTATTTATTAAGAGGATGAATCTAATTTTACCTTCAAATGTGTAATTGCGGCGGATGAAAAGAATGAGAGAGAATAGAGGCAGAAGTTCTTGAATCGAAAGAACAAGAATAGCATATAGAAGCGGAGGATAAGAGTGCTAAATCTATCCCTTGTCAGCGTTAAATGATGGATAAAAGAAAGACTTCAGCCAGGATTGTGCCTTGAACGACAACAGCTCCTTGTATAATAGAAACCTTAGTTAGCCAAGTGAATGTAACCTAAACTATTTGAAAAGATAATAAGTAATTGATTGATTGAAATGTTAAAATACCGTTTGAAATAAATATTTAAAACCTAAGAGCTATGTTAATAATAAACTAACAAGAATGCCAAGCCCGGAAATCAGAGTAAAACCCCTCAATGGAATCGACACGAATTGAAGAACCTAATTAGAAGAATAAAAGAGGAGAAGAGGTCTCTCCCTGCTACATGATAAAAGATTCTAGTAGCTCCGAGATCAGGGCACTTGCCTTTAGCAGGCCAACAGCCCCAATTCATTGACAGTAAGAGCAACGTAGGCCACTGATACATTATAATGGAAATGTTATATACATGTAGCGAGAGGGATCGGTTCTTTCTTGAGGATGTCCGAACAAATAAGTTCGTTTTTGGATTTTTATAAAACAACTTGATGAAAATATAACTTTATTTCTGAAGTTGAAGTTTTTTTATACGATGAAAGGCTGAAGTTAGTGAGCCTAGATCCATTTTTCAGGGGAGGGAAGTGATGTCATCGAACGCCTTAGTACTGCTGATATGATGCCATGAACATAATGTCTAGTTTATATGTGTAGTGAAGAAAAGAGAAGAAAGATATATATATATATATATATATATATATATATATATATATATATATATATATATATATATATATATATATATATCTTTCTTCTCTTTTCTTCACTACACACATATATATATATATATATATATATATATATATATATATATATATATATATAGAGAGAGAGAGAGAGAGAGAGAGAGAGAGAGAGAGAGTTACAAGGAGTAACAAGGAGTCACAAGGAAAAGTTGTACCTCAAAGAACATTGCTGTCCATACCGTGGAGGTACTATTTTGGGAAGGCCCTAAGCTATAGCTTAAGAGAAAGCATAGCACAAACTATGGCTCTCCCCTCCCACCCGCTTTGGTGGGAACAGAAACCGGAAAAGACACCTGATTGTGATGAGAAAAAGGATCACAATTAATAAATTTTAATAGTATAGCCGAAAACTATTTTACTTGTTTCTATAATCTACGTTCTTTCCCTTTTCATGGATTACATCGTTCAGTCTAGAATTGAATTGTTCTATAGATAAATTATTCACTACCTTGACGGTTCCATGTAGTGCAGATGTTATATGAGAAGTAGTTCCCACAAATACTAGTCTAGAACGGGGGCAAATCCAACATGTAACCATGGTTACGGGTTGGATTTGTGTTCAACGTGAACATCCTTGTGTAGTCCAGGTTTTTGACACCCCTTAAAATCTTGAAAGTCTCTATTAGCTGGCTTTATAATCAGCGTGTCTCCACGAAAAAAGCCCCAATTCTTGACGCCTACGCTGATAGCCTTTGTGCCTAAGTGAGGGAATTATCTTGGTGGCCCTAACCTGGACACGTTCCAGTCTATCTATTTCTTTACACAGTGTAGGGGACCAGAATTGAACGGCGTATTCCAAGTGACATGTGACTAGAGAGTTGTACAATTTGAGGAGAATCTCCTTGTATACGGAAAAGAAATTGCCTCTTTATGTAACCCAATAGTCCTTGTGCCTTTTTTTCTACATCGGCACACTGCCTGGAAAACTTTAGGAGGCTGCTGATTTGCACACCTAAGTCCTTTTCCAGGTCCGTCACCTCCAGAACTATACTTAACAAGTGTTAGTCTTCTCGAGGATTGGCATAGCCACTGTGCATCGTCTTGCACTTGTCAAGGTTAAATGGCATCAACCAGTTCTCCGACTACTCACTTAATCTCTGAAAGCTGCTTTGTAGATTTTCCACCCCTTCGCGTGAACTCACTCTGCCTTCTAATTTTGTATCGTCCGCTCACTTGGATATCGAGCAAAGCAACACATCGTCTATATAATTTATATAGATGATGCACAAGAGTGGACCGAGCAAGGAACGATGAAATACCCAACTATTCATGGGGGGGCCATCTTGAGGCTATTCCGTTTATTCTCACTCTTTATTACCTGCCTGACAACCAGTTCTCGATCCAGCTTGCCAACCTACCTGTAATGCCAGCCGCGCGGACTTTGCATATCAACTTGCGGTGTTGCACCTTATCAAAAACCTTTTGAAAGTCCAGGTATAAGATGTCCACAGCCCGACTACGATGGTACTCACCCAAAATGCCGTGAAAGAATTCTAGTCGATTTGTGAAACACGATCGGTTCCTGCAAAATCCGTGTTGGGAATCTAGGATCAAGTTGTGTGTTTCTAAGTGCTTTACTTTTTTTATGCTATCATGCTCTCTAACATTTTGCCCACAATGGAGGTCAGACTTATAGGCCGGTAGTTACCCGGTTTTGTGGCGCTCTCCCTTCTTAAATATGGGGATCACGTCCGCCGTCCTCCAGTCCTTTGGTACTTCCCCAGTTTCCAACGATTTGTTAAAGATTGCAGTAAGTTGTGGAGCAGCTCACCGCTTACTTCACGAAAGACTCTAGGGAGAAAGCCATCTGGACCCCGAGACTTGTAGGGATAAGGTTCTTTATTCTAGCCTCTACTTCCTTGTCGTCTAATATTTTCTCGCTTAGGTTTTGCCCTTCATTGAGATACACCCCCGGCCTCTGGGAGGGACCATCTTCCTCCATTGTAAACACAGAGGTGAAATAGTCGTTCAACCCGTTAGCGATAGCCAGATTCGACTCTTGCAATGCGCCAATGTCATCTCTCAGATGTTCTATGCGCTGGCGAACTAGTTTGTAACTATTTAAGTGTAGGAAGAATTTCTTTGGGTTTTCTTTGCAAAGGGGCGCAACCCAAAGGTACTCATTGCATTTAGCTTGGCGTACCAGTGTTTTAACAGTTCTAAAATTTTGTCTATACTGCATGAGACTCTCGTTGCTACCACTACTAATCCATTTAGCATAGCTCTTTTTTCTCTTGCAAATTTCTGAGTTAATGATGCGATTGAACCATTTAAGTTGAACAGATTTTTCATTCACCTCTTGTTGAGGAAGGAACCTGGACTGCTAGTTTATGAAGCGGCCTTTGAATCTCAGCCAGTTGGCTGAGGCACTTTCACAACTTACAAGTTCCAGTCAGCTTATCGCATCTCGTAGACAGTTAAAGTTAGTGCGGCGGTAATCGGGTTTGTAGGCAGCATCGCGAGGTGGACTGCCGCACGGAGCGTGTATGGTGAATAAGACTGTTCGGTGATCGATACCACTCAGACATTTACCCATGCTCAGTCCGGAAACCATCTTATCCTCGGTGGTAAGTACCAATTCTAACAAGTTCTCACCTCTCCTCGACTCTTCGTTCCACAGGTTCGTATATAAACGAGTCCCCTTCTTTGCGCTACCTTTGTGGCATGTATACCACCACGAGTCGGTATAGGGATCTGCCAAGATTTATGTCTACTCCTAAGATCTCGTAGACACTTCTAAAATTGCAATCAACCGCGGGAAAGTAGTTACGGACGTATAACAATACTCCGCCATCTTTTCGATGGGGTTTATCGTGGTGGAATATCGTGTAACCGGGAATCATATACTCACCCTCGAAATCTCGAGTGCCAGTGTGAAGCTAGGTTTCTACGATGGCAACTACGTCCTTTCGGGTGTCACCGGACAATACGACCACAAGGTAGTTCCACTTGTTTCGTATTTACCTGGCGTTAAGGAATAGGCATTTAAGGGTACGGTAGAGTTGTTGTACCCTGAAGGGGGCACATCACTTCGAACGCCCCCCGATTTGCAAAGATCTGCCACATGGTGAACCGGTTCTTCTTCGCCGCTAGAAGGTTCTGTACTTCCCCCATTTTGAGATAAAGCCAGTTTGCCAGAAATGGGAGCCCCGTCGTTTATCTTCCTGACCTCCAACCCCGCCTGCCTTCTCATGGAAGCCCGGTTCCTCCTCGGCCGCAGAGTTCTCTATACCTCCTTACGGTCGAGGTGAGTTGGGTTCACCAGTGACGGAGGCCTCTACGCCTTCCCCTCCTGATCCTAACCCTGTTATGTTCCCCAAGCGCTCTGCCGGTAATGCTCGTGTCGCCCTCATCAGCCAGAAGGTGTTCTGGTCGATGAAATCAGCAAGAGCTCTCTTACCTCAGCTACTGAGGTGGACATTATCCTTTGTGTACAGGCCGTCACATCCAAAGAACCGATCAAATGGATTCAAGAATTTGACGCCTATCATTGCACATATGTGCCCTAAGCTCTCATTGATAGCGATAAGTTTGCTAGTTGCGTGCACATTCACAAACATTCGGGGTACAATCCCTACTAACAATTCCCGCTTGGTCTTATCGCAAAGATCCTCCGCCGTCACCATTGAATTCACCAGGATGGCTTCGGTGTTACCGACACCTCCTTCTATGATAAAGAGATCGTTCCCACTCACCATCGAGAAGAGTACACAGTCCCTGGAGGGAATCTTCACCCTCCCGACCTCCTCCCGAGTGCCTCGTTGCTTCGAACTGGAAGGCATCGGACCTCCCATCTATATCCAAAACCTTCTCCAAGGTGGCTCTCTAGGCCTCGGACCTGAGGGTCCCCCACCACAACACCTTGCACTTCTCCATTTGATCGCAGCACAAATCATTTCAGATGCGTTGCTTTCTCCTTCGTGGTCCCGGAGGCCGACTTACTATTTAACTCTTTTGCCCCCAATGGTGTCGACGATTCTCCTGTGGCTGCTGCAGCAACTTCCTTTCCCTGCCCTTTCTTTTTACTTTTCCTCTTCCTTTTTTTCTTGCTTAAGTCAGGCCCACTACCTATAACCCCAGCCAAGGTGGTGGTTTTCGCCTCTGTGCCCACCATGGGTATCGCGGATTCACCCGTGGCTGATTCAGCAACTCCTCTTCCCTTCCGATTTTTTCCCTGTTTCTTCTTCTCGCTTACAGGAGCCCCACCAGAGGCTGCAACCTGGTTGACAGCATCTAACCCCTCAGACTGCGCTGGGTTCCTGCCGGGAGAAGCCGACAAAGCCACAACTTCAGCATAACTGCCACTGGCATCGAGGTTTCTTTCGCCATTCCCTCTAATAGTCCTCAAAGGATCTTTAGGAGAAACACAAACTTGGTTGGGCTCCCCCCTCGCACATTGACCCTTTTGAGCTTCTACTTTGTTCCTCTCTCCCTCCCCAGAGTAAGCTGTACCAACTCTTCCGTGTCCAAATTTCCTATGATTATTTACTTCCCCCATCTATCTCTGTATCTCTCCTACGGTCTATCGCAATTCCACCCGTGGAAGTCCCGTCCCCGTCACGTGGCTAAGGCGGCTGACCTGCTCCCAAAGTTGACCGAGCCGGTTTTTCAGTTCCGCCAACTCTCGGAGGCAGCCATTCTCGCTAATCATTTCCTAATTTATGGTAATTGGAGGCAGCCAATCTCGCTAAACATTTTCTGGTTTGTTCATACGATTGCATAATTCGCAAATGTGAAAATATGAAAAAAAAGAAACTTATCACTAAAGAATATATAAAAAAACAAATGACTGGGTACATACGGCAAATAAAATCAATATTAAAATGTAAAGTGTTAAATAATGTACACCGAGAGAAATAATTCATATACATTGGCTAGTCAACGAGTCAATGCATGATCGGTGCTTCTCACTTTTACCCAGTCAGCAAATATATATCAAAATTTAAATGAGAATCTGCCTATTTCGATACGACTGAAAGAGCAAATAAATACTTCTCACTTTTCATTCTCCTAGCAATGTTTTCTTTGTCATTTCACGCTTCAATGATGGCAAAAATGGAAGTTGGAGCATAATTAATTCAAATCTAAGGGAATGAATCAAGTCTTTACAAACCGACAGATGTTAATCACTAACCTTGAGATGACAGTGCTCGTTTGTGAGTTAAAAATTTGTTGGTATATAAACACGCAAAAGTTGAAAATGGTTTTAGGTCTCACGAATTGGCTGTGGCACTTCATTTGCAACAAAATATCTTGCGTGTTGCATCTTATCAACAACAAATTTAAAGAGTTGCACTGGATGCCATTGGTCATAATCGTCAATAAAAGTTATTCTTTTCTTTTCACCTCTGTTTGTCTATTTGGCTGATGGTTGTTTGTTTTGTTTCGCAAAAAGGAAAAAATGTTTATTAGCAAATATTAGATATCGTTTGGTCATTTCATATCGACGCCCTCAAGTGAAAATACTATTTTTGTTATATGTGTATTTTTAGTCTTTTCTTAAATAAACCCAAATTGAAAAGGGGTAATTCCTACCCCTAAAATCGAAAAGGTTGCTAAAGTTAAAGTTAGGAAAAATTAAAATGTGTAGAAGGTCCATTTAGAGTTTCTTGTGAAAATTGTTCCGACGTGAGAGGAACTGATAGACCCTTTCCCCGAAGCTAAAGGTATAAAATTATGGACCTTGTCAAGAATAAGGAACCGAACACAATAGAATTTTGGCGGTTGTTATTCTTGACGGTAAAATTGGGATCGCTATTCTTCACATGGAATGTCCCCAAGGACCGTTTCATAACTCAGAGGGTAGTTTTTATTATCATAAATTAGCTGAGGTAATTGTTCAAAATGATTTCATTGTGTTCATCCTATAAACAAAAACACCATCGAGACCATGGTCCTAGATGGCAAGTTTGGATGTTTCGTCTCAGCAGTTAAGGAGATGGAAGTAGTTGAACACAAGGACCAAGAAATCCTTTTACTAATAATCGAAAAAGTGGTAAGAGATGGATTAATAATTATCCATAGGGATAAATGCAGAGCCCACAGAAACATGACCAATAATCCAATTTACCAGCATAGAACTGTCAACCACTCTTTGTACTTGGGTAAATCACAGATAAACTTTCATTCACAACATATCGTCGAATCGTATTGGGCAAGACATGAGGCAAAAACTAACAAGATGCGAGGATGCATAGGCGAATTTCCTTCAGGTTATTTATAAGAGTTCACGTGGCTGGAAAAAAATCTAGTAGAGCAGTTAATTAATTCCTATAAGGCAATTTCCACTTAATTTACTTTGTAATAAATTAATATAACATTCATTTTCCTTTCAGTAAATTGTTTTATTTTTCTTCGATTCTTCTTATTTAGTAAATTGTTTTGTTTACTTTCATTAATAAAGTAGAGCTCACCTGTTTAATTTTTCCTTAACATGATTTTTATAGGAGAGGTCGTTGTTATTCTTTACAAGGAAAACATTTGTATTTCCTATTCTCGACACGATCTAAAGTATTCTTGTTCTGTACTTGTGATGCTTCGTCGTGGAAGCTGAAATTCGAAGGATAGTTGGAAATATTAAACTGGACGTGGATAAGAGAATCAAAATTCATAGTGGATACACAGTAATTTCGATTTATAACTTTGATACATTTTATAGTCTTTTATTCTATTTGTCTTTCTAACCTTAATTTAATAATATCTCAGCAAATTGTATTTGATGTGCGAAAGAAAAAACCCAGCTCCTTAAAGTTGTCTAATTTAATATGTCGTAGGATCATGTAGTCCTCCCTGACCTTTGCTGCCCTTCCTAGATGTTGGGGAAGGTGGCGACAAACAAATATACGGAAATGTCTCCCTATTAAGTGCGTGGAAACTAAGGACGAGTGCAAATTCTAATATTGGCCGACTTGGATACTATTTCAATAGGCTTCGAGTGGTTATAGGATACAAACAAGCGAAACAAAATAGTATTTAATACTATACAAACAACAAATGAGATTAACAAGAATGATACACTTTACCAATTACGTTAATCGTTCGGCAAATGAAAATTGAAATGAATTTACAAAGAATGATATTGTCTGAGCCGTACAAGGCACAATAATTACCTGAAAGAGATTAAGAGGAAACTATGAAGTGAGTCTTGCGGTCAGAGAGCGTCACACCTCTTCGACGATGAAAAATAAAATGTAATGGCTTACGATTTTCTGGAGGAGACTTCGAGTAGTCGCTCGGGGGAGTATTCTTCTTGGGGAAGCGTAGCTAAGCGCGTTATTCTTGACTGAGTCTTTCGTCCTTGACCTCCGTCGTTCAGAATAATGGTTTCTGCCTGCGAGCCCTTAGGGTGCCGAGTTGTCCCTCGAAAAGTGCGCGTCATCCTTGGATAATTCCGATGACCTCTCAAGATTCTGCGTGAGTACTGTGAGAGTACTGCGTGAATCTTGCTTGCGTGAAAGCGGCATGGACACTGCTCGCCTCCTGAATACTCTGAGAATACTCATTTGATAAGAGCATAAGTTAGAATGTGCAGAGAGAGTGAGATAGGATAAATAGAAATGAAAGTGTGGTGTGTTGGTATGGGTGTTAATGTGTGTAGGATGATAGATGAAGATGATGCAGTGAAGATGTTAAAGATTTGTGCCAGGTTGCCTGGCTAATGCTTTCGTTTTTCTTCTATAATTTTGTTTTTTGAGATACATAGTTATATTAAGCATTGGAGCCTTTGTTTTATTTTGCCCAATTGAGCTTCTGTATAATTTTTTAATTTTGTTTTATTTATTTTTGTGTTCTTTCGCTTATTTATTTATTTATTATTTATTTTATTTTTTTTTAATAATATGGTCAGGAATTACTTTTAGTTTCTCATCGGGATTCTCATTTGAGTTGTATAGTTGGTAGTCATAATCGGTTGTCCTTTTTTAGTTGTTGCGTTTCTGGTAGTTACATTTATGTACTATAGTTTTATTACCTCTCGATTGGATTGACGTTTGTTAATATTTTTCTCAGGATTCCGTTGAGGCGTTGTTTATAGTGCGTACGACGGATCTCGTCTTCTTGTACGATGGTTTGGTCTATTATATTCTGGGGTATTGTATTTTGAATTTTTTCCCATCGTTTTCTTGCTCGTTTTTGTAAGACTGTGTTTATTGGTTCTATAGTAGATCTGTGGCGAAGTTCTTCTGCTGGTATGTAATCTTGTCTTCTAGTGTTTGTTATGAATCTTGTGGCTTGTTTTGGACTCTGGATCTTCCTAATTTTGGGAGTTACTTAAATCGTTCAAAGGTACTATTGGGTATAGGAGTTTAGGTTGTACTAAGGTCAGGTATAATTTTCTTTTATTTTTTAGTTGATAGTTGTCTGAATCTGTATAGTGCTGATAAGGTGGATTTTGCTTCGATGATTTTTTGTGGTAGATGGCAAGTGTTGCCTGTTGTTAATTTTAGTGCGAGGACACGTCCTTCTGTTAAGAAAGGATATGACTATCCATCTTTGCATACAGTGGCTTTTTTCCTTCTGTTCGTGGGTATTAACTTGAACTTATCTTTGTTTTTCTTTATTTTATTCCTTTTTCGTAATCATTTAGGTTTTTAATTTCTTTTCCTGTTCTTTGGGCGATATCTGTGTGATATCGTCCGCTAGTTGTATATACATCGCACATTCATGGGTTGGATAGGAAAGGTCTCTGGTGTACACTATGTACAGTGTTGGTGAGAGGCAACGTCCCTGTGGGACACCCATTTGCAGATTAATTGCGTCGCCCTTTTGGCCGTTTATCTGCAATACTGCTTTCCTCTCGTCTAGATAGTTGCAGAGTGTTTTGCAGAGGTTTATTTCTAGATTAAGGTCACGGATTTTGGTTTTTAGGCCGAGCAACCACACCTTGTCAAAGACTTTAGCAACATCACGGAGTACAATATTAACTTTGTTGCCTCGCGCTGTTTCTGTAGCAATTTTTCTGTTATGATTGCTAGCTCGGTGTCTGTCCCTGGCTTGCTCCGGATCCCGTGCTGTTGTGGGTTGTATAGGTTGTTTATGTGAAAATGGTTGATCAAACTTTCGTTAAGGAGCTTTTCTAGGACTTTACCTAGAAATTCCAGGAGCGAGATCGGACGGAAGCTTCCGACTTGGTAGGAAGATCGTCTTTGCCGTTTTAAATGCTTGGGGGAAGTATCCCATATTTAGGCAGGCATTGAAGATCTTCACTACCGATTCGTGCACATTTTCTGGGGCATTGATTAGGTGAGCTTTGGATATCCCACTTTGTCCTGGAGCCTTTTGTTTAAAGGATTTTAAGGCTGTTAGGTATTCATCCATTTGTAAAAGGCTTTCCTTTCCCATGGGATTGTGTCTTTGTTCGTCAACGTTTCTAAACGGTATAGTACGTTCACGTTGTGTTTCAAGGCTATGTATGATTTCTTCTTCGTAGTTTTGGTCGAATTCTTGGTTCTCTTCCGGTGAAATAGAAAAAAGGTTTCTTTCAGTGTGTTCGGAAGTGTTCTTGAAGCTCCTCATTTTGTTCTACTATCTGGTTCTGTATTTTCAGGCTTATTTCCTCTTTTGGCTGTGATCCACGTAATTTCCTGTATTGTCTCCAGAATTTCCTTGGATCCTTTTCTATTTCCATTTTACCTATTACATTATTCCAGAGACAGTCTGAATTTTCCTTGATGAGGGTGTCTATCTTCCTTCTGATTGTGATAATACTTCTGTACCTTTGCATCGTATATCTCGAAACTCTGATTTCATTTATTATGTTTTGAAATTCTTCCATTTCATCTTGGATCTCTTGGGTCCATCTAGGTGCAGGTATGGTTCTGTACTCCATTTTGGGGGTGTGTATACTGTTCGCCTCTCTGTTTTTTCTAAAAATTATTTCTAGTTAGTCATTTATTTCCCCTTTACCTTGGTTGTTAAGAGATCCGGTCTCTATTGTGTTTAAGTATTGTTTGTATCCATCCCAGTTTGTTTTGTTGGTTGCTTTTCTCCGTGTTATTTTTATTTGGATTGGCGAAGTTGAGATGGTGGTAATTATGGTTAAATGATCGGAGGGGGTTGCGGGGCCTGGCTGTATGTGGTGATTTAGATTGAAGTTTTGATTCGCTAAAATAATATCTGGGTTAGTCGAGACTCGGACTGTGAGATAAATAGGAAAGTCTGGTCCTTCTCTGTTTAGTAGGCCTCTTTGCATTAGGAATTGAAGGATTTTCCCGTTCCATTTGTATGGGTTGTGTACCCTGTTTCCCTGCACCTTGCGTTAAGGTCTCCGGCTAGAAAGGTTGAGGCCTGTCTACGGAAGAGCTTAATGAAATTGGGTATCGGTAGGTACGAGCGTCTTTGGGGTTGGTAAGCCCCGGGCTGGAGAATATATACGATTCCGCCGGGCTGGGGAATATATACGATTCCTCCAGAAGCTCTTTTGTTTGCCGACGGAAGTGATTCTGACTCTGTCCCAAAGACACGGCGGCGATGGTCTTAGCGCCATATCGCTCAATGGTGTCCCGGCTCAAGTCTGACTTCGATGTCGCTCCGGAAGTTTACCGAAAGGTTCCGATGGAATGTTCTTCGTCTGTGAGATACTCCTCCCTCTCTTTGTCTGCGCGAATCGCTTTCTCTCTCTCTCTCTCTCTCTTTCTCTCTTTCTCTCTCTCTCTCTCTCTCTCTCTCTCTCTCTGACAGTATGTTTCTATGAATTTTCCTTTGGGACAATACACTGATGCAAAAATGGTAGATAAAACTTTTGTTGCATTTGTAATTTGTTTTGTTGAATGACCTGAATATTGCAATAAACTTTGAATAAAGCGTATGTATATTCTCCTATTTTGAAAATATTAAACCTTTAATGATTTTTGAAAGATAATCGAGTCTCAGGTTTGTGACAGAATATGTTTTATAATTGCTAACTGTTCAACACTTATTTAATATTGAGGAATTTTATCCTTAACTTCATATAAATTTGTAATTTTTTTTATTTTAAAAGTAAACAACGAGTAATTAGAAGTCTCCCCCTCCCCGAGAAGCTGATATTTTCACATCTTTTTCTTCTTGCATTGAAAACGAAATGAAGGAAAAAGCATAAAATATAAAACTAAATATGGATCAAGTTTTCCTTTTCAATATATAATGACGTTGAAGGGTTTAGTAAAAAACAAACAAACAGAAACCTGGGTATTGTCCAAGATAAATGGCATTTCGGTCATAGGATACATGTTGCTGTATTCAGGTCCGTATCAGGGTCATTTATTTATGATTAACCGAAAATTGTCAATGGAGATTACCACAAGCTTATACATGGAAAATTATATCTAAGAATAGACCCTAAATTGATCAGGTATTTAATGAGTTCATTTCAATAAACATTTAAGAAAAATACAAGGTGAAAATCAGCTATTTTCTTTCCCTCCATATAAAAATTTTCAGGATAAAAAGGATTAAAATTTTCTCACTTTGGAGTCGATGAAGAAGAGTATTTAAGGCAGTTCATGGGTATTAAGAGTATGTATACCACCTGCATCGTATTTGTCTCATTAACGTGCTGAGGTTTATTCGGATCTAGGAACTTTTGGGTAAATTAATTTAGTAACCTCTTCCTCACACTCATCTTGGCCACGAGGTTTATTGCTAATGATTTTCGAATAGTTATGGATGGAAAAGCGTCGTGATTTCCGCCTCCATTTCCGGCGAAGGTTTGCGAGCGATCGGCGGAGGGTGAGAAAAGGGAACGGAATGTAAAAATGGGGTTGTGGGTGTTTTAAAGGAGAGGGAAAGAAGCAAGAAATAGGAGAGTGTAAACAATTATTAATTTAAGAAATACAGAACACTTATTAAAGTAGTAAAAGGGGCGAGGGAATGATGGAATGAAATTATTAGAATCCGATAAAGAAGAGGCAAAGAATCGACTCTTAATGCCTCTGAGGAGGCTAAAAAGTTACCACAAATGACCATTAGGGACTCGATTATAGGGGGCTTGAGCCCCACTGAGATGAAATGGGAGAAGGCTGTACTTTAAAGACTGCAAATAAGACCTACCTTTGCTCTGGGGTGGGATCTTTGGGCCCCCACACATTTTGACTTCTCGCAACATCACCACTTTCACCACGACCCACTTCCAAAAATATTTCTAGTGAAGATGACTCCACTGATGGTTGCCATTTTTGAAAAGTAATAGATTTATTTACACAATCCACGATTGAGAGGACATCCCAACCCCCACCTTTGTAATCCAACGAAGGCACAATCAAGCGGAAAGAGAAGAACTGACAGAAATGTCGGGAATATGAGGAAAGTCTCGGTTCCTTTTGACCTCCTCCACAATCACCTTCCTTTCAGTTTCCCTCTTTAGGTGTGAGCTGCCTTCGTTGGATTAGTCTAGATTTAGAAAAAAAAAATTCAATCGGGTCTTGTGTATGGTCTTTCATATGGATACACACCGTGTGAAGCTTATCTCAGTGGTTCCCTGGGGTTTATCTAGTGGTCCGAACGACCGATCATGACAACCGATGGACCGGCGGCGAGTTGGACCCCAATTCCTCATGGAGAGAAAAGAACTTTGATCTTACCATTTGCACGGCGCACCCACATCAGGTAGCAAGAAAAGGAAAAAGCTTCTACAAAATCGACAGTTTCGTTTCTGTAGATCAATTACTGCAGAGAAGTGAAGGCTAATTACACAGTGGGTTATATAGTAAACATGTGTTAATGCCAAAATACCTGTACAAAAGAATGAGGTTTATACTGGGAAATAAAAGGCTCAGTTTGTTCTCTTTTATTAAGCAACCTTGACTGCTTTCCAGTAATAAATTAGCGTGATTAATGACCCTTTCAAGATCCTTCCAGAGTTAGTGGTAGAGTGCAGTTAATGAATAAATTTACAGCACTTCAATCAAGTGTAGTGAGATTAACTTCTGATTAAATTGATTCGCTATAAAAAGGCTACATTAAACTACAGGAAAAATCAAATTTTGCCAAGGAGGAAAATAAATGAATTTTACCTGAAAAAAAGAAGAAAAGTAATGGTCAGCCGGAAATGAGAGGTTTTTAAGGTTAATCAAGCACGTAGTACATCCTAATGGTCTTTAGATTTTGGTATATTGAAAAAATTGAGCAACTTAAAGACAACAAAAAGTTGGATCACGCGTAAAACAATAAAGAGAGAGATAAACAAAACAAGATAAGCTTGACCATACATATAATAACACAAATGTTGTTAAACTTATGCGTACTCAATTGTGCGCAGTGGATTGAGCAGAAACCTATGGAAAATATAGTGCACTGCTTCATTAAGAGGAATTTTAGTTATAAAATTAGGGAATAGGTATTTTAAGTTTCAACTGGTATGCCAGGCGACATTTAGGTAGTGTATACAGACCTGATAGAGGTAGTGCAGAGAAAGGAAACAAAGATAACAAAGAATCCTGTGAATATTTAGATAGACTCGGGAGGTGGGGGGGGGGAATAAATAAATTCTCATTTGAAAGATATTGAATGAAAGGGCACATGATATGTGATTCTGAACTATGTGAGAGGGGATATGATTTCGCGATTTAAAAAATAATCTGGGAGAGATAAGATGGATAGTGTCAAGTTCTTTGAGGTCCGGTGTAATATTAGGAATTTGAGCCCAGAATTGATAATCAAATAAAATGGTTCAGGTTTAATATGAGAAAATTTGGGGTAATTTTTAAGGAAAGAGCTGTTATTTTCTCTTTTAGGGGATGTCAAAGGAAATGATTATAACATAACATAACATAATTTCACGGATGACAAAAGCCACAAGGGCCTATCAAAGGTCATCCGTATCCATCAAATCCCGCCCACATAATGCAGCCATAGTATTTTGTCAGATCATGCATCTACAATATACAATTTAACAATCCATAGAATTATGTCAGACCATGCGTCTACAATATATAATTTAAAGCCTCCATAGGAGTCTGTCAAAATCAAAATCAAAGTCCCCCAAAATATACAATAAAAAGAAACTGCATCCAGAAGAATGAGTCGAGAAACATACCCCTATACCAAAAAGTAAGAAGTTAACCCTCCATCCCCACAGAATCATCCAATCTGCGCTTGAAAACATTCAAGTTTGGGCTGTCTACAGTCTCAGGTGGCAAACTATTCCAATAATCCACCACTCTGTTAGTGAAAAAATATTTTCTAACATCCAGTCTGCACCTCTGTTTTTTAATCTTTAAGTAGGGTGACCTCTAGTCCTATTACTACCTTCTAACTCTAATAACTTGCTGAAATCCAATTTATCGATCCAGAAAAGATTTGAAAAAGCTCAATCCTATCTCCCCTCGCACACCTTCTTTCAAATGAGATCATAGTATAGCCTAGCCTATAAAGCCTATTCTAGGCTTGCCTAGCAGAGTGTAGCCTAGTCTAGTCTAGCAGAAGTGAAGTAAAGGAAGAATTATAAATGCTGATAAATGAACAAGAAGTAGACAAATTGAACGAAGCTATCGAAGAACGAGATAACGAATTATGATCGGAGATCAGAAGAATGAAAGGAATGCCGCGCAATTAAAATAAAGGTGTAATTAGAAGTTGACAACGGTGAAACGAGGTAAGGAACGTGACGTAATCAATGAAATAAAACCAACCATAATCTTTTTACTCACAATCAGTTCTTATTTGCAAACTTCACCCTGGTAGGCGGTGAATGGGGGTGGGTGGTGGGGGTGGGGGGGTGATGTGTAGCCATAATTACATATTTGTTATAGAGGGCAAATTACCTGCTGCCCCTTAATGCACAAAAATTAAGATTAATAATAATACCTAAGAAATGATTATGAAGCCAAGTGGATCACTTCAAAGATTGTCCACACCGAACTCACGGCCGGGTTCGAACGATGCTTCAAGCAGTGACGGTTACACATTAGTAACCAGCCTTAGGTTTAGAAGATAAGGGTGAATCCAAATGGGGTAGGAGGATCGTTTGCGGGTGAGGGTGAGTATCCGGGTGATCGTGTGTGCGTGTGCGTGCGCAACTACAACCAGCGATCATAAAAGCTTCATGACCAGAGCGGAGCCACCCGTTGCGAGGCGGAGGGTATGGGGATATGTGTACCCCATATAAGACATACAAGTACTCCACATTATTGGTATGTTGTCATGAGTACTTCCATATGAGTACTTCTTTGGTAGAAGTGCTAAGTATGAGAGTACTAAATATGAGACGGGTTCGGAGGGAAAGCTATAAACATGGGGTGTCAAGAGGAAGGTCATCCTTGGTAGTCACAGTTATGTACAACCAAACTATTTAAATAATTACTAACAAAAGTTTCTCTGATCTACAGATATTCCATAATTGTTTTATCTTTCTTTTTAAACAACTTCTTTTAAGTCATATTTCAACTTCATAATACAAGATATCGGCTGAATTTTTCACTAATTATTCAGCTGTAATTTTACATCAATATCTCGACTTCTGTAAACTACTTTTGTAGGCCCTTTTATTGACTGCTTTTGTGTGTTTGATGCACCTATTATGGAGTTGTCTTTCCCAGATGTCTTCTCCGGAAGCAAGAATTTTCGGAACGTTGACGGAACGTTGACTGCAATGGGGTTCAACTCGTCCTGTAGGGCGAAGGATCTACAAAATACATGTGTATACGAGAGGTTTTCGAAAAGAGTAAAAAACGAATATTACAAGTAAATATAATACCTACCTGAAAATTCTAATTACACTTATTTAAACTTCTACTTATCATTACTTTTCTTCAGAATGACATAGCAGCACTTTAAGTTTTTACCCTGATGTAAGAAGACCATGAATTACATTCAATTGAAGCAAGGAAAATGATCAAATATCTTGTCAAGTTGGTTGGCGGAAGAGGGAGATTATTGATTAATTAAAATTATTTTCTAGAGAAAGTGCCCCCGAAAAGTACTCTTTAAAAATAGATAAATAGACTTGCGGATAGAAGACAGAAGGCTAAAGTTTACATTTGCAGTTGCAGATCATAAACTTCAGTAAATGATAAAAGCATCAATCGTCTCTGGGCACTAGCTGAAGACGACCGTCAATTACGAACGTTGATGATTACAGACACTTTGACCATATTGAGGAAGAGAGTTGCACCTCAAATTTCGAACCATTGGAATGAAGATCCCGAGGATTTTTTTTAATAAACTTTAACTGTGGATGAGACTTTGATTCCCCAACATGATTCGCAAGAGGAAGAAGACCCATCGAAGCAAACTCTGAACCATCAGGAGGAAAGGTAATGACAACAGTGTTTCGGTATGCTGAAGGTGCTATTATAGTTGACTACCTCGAATAACGAAGAACCATTAATGGTCCCCATCACGAAAGTGTTTTGAGAAAACCTCGCAATGGTATAGAGGAGAAGCGCCCATGAAAACTTGACAGAAAAGTCCTCTTTCTTCACAATAACACTACAGTTCCTTCCACTTCTTTGACAAAGTCGACTTTGAGATAATTTTGTTGTGAGTTGATCTCACACAGGCAGTGCAGTCCTGACCCAGCCCAATTCGCCCTTTGTTCGAACTTAAAAAAAAACCTAAAGAGCACCTGGTTTTCTTTCGTCGATATTAAAAGGGCTGTTTTAAATTGCTTTAATTCTCAGTTTTATCGAAAAGGTTTTAATGGCTGAAGCATCGCTTGCAAAAGTGTTTTGACCTCAATGGGAGTTTGGGTGAAAAATAAAATTATACTTCTTTTGTTTTCATTTTATTCAATTTTTCTACGAACTATTCGAAGATCCCTCCGACACAATCTAAATAAGAATTTTCTGTAAAATCTAAAAATTTGCTAATAACACGAAAAATTGCGGTAAAATGGCTCTTATATTTATCCCCAAATTGCTACATCTGAACTGTCTTAGATGAAATAAAGAGGAAAATAATTGATTGGGCGATAAAAATATTTCAAATACCATAATCAGTTTTGATTTACGCCTCTTCCTCTCCTCGAGTCTGAGTTAAAACGGTACATATTTTCTTGTGTAAGTTTATGATGTACATATTTGCTTTCCTTAAGGATTATATATTCACTTTGTTCATGTAAGTTCCTCATCTATATCTTTAGTTTTAATCTTGCTCTTTGTCCCGAGAATTTCCGTACTCACTTATCAAGTGGTTTTGTGTCTACAGCTGCATCGCAATCTCGGCTTCTTTCGTTGATCGTCTTTGTTAGGGGAATATTTTCCACGCCATTGCCCTGGAGTGGGAAGACATAAGGTGAAGATGAGGATGGTTTTCTTTTCAACCAAAGGGGACCAATTATATCCTTACTTTTAATAGCCTGCGCAATATTTTAGATTTGTCTAGTGTGGTTCTGGCTTTAATGGTTCTTCCTTAATTTGATGACATTCAATTCGAGTCCAACTTAGAACCCTAATGTTTCCGGAACTCCTGATTTGCGGATGCATCTATTTTTTTCACTCCGATTTGTTAGTTCCCTTTTATAATCAATTTAATATCATGAACACCTGCAGAAAAAGAAAAAAGAACATACTTGGAAAGAAGTTCCTTAAGGGCCTTTCTATTTTGGTAATCAAACCAATGAGAAAATTGGTTCCAGTTCATTTTTTTTAATTATAATGGATAATCACTGATTGGTATAAGCTCGGGCCGAACTTAGCATTTGTAGGACCAAGGATAGCCGAGTGGATTAAGCCTCCCTTTTATTCATTTCAGCGATTAGGTGTCGGCCATTCGAATCTCATTACCGCTCCGAGGCTTCTTGCTTTTTCGACCGGTCTTTTCTTTCTACCTCTTTTCGCTTTAGTGACATAACTTTTCGTTTTGAGTTAGATCATTTTAAGCACTCACACATTCTACCCTTTCTTCATTATCCTCACCTGGGTTCTTCTGGTCTTGCTCAACGTCTTCTTGCTCTAACGCTCCAACTAAGCGCATTCCACACAAGGGTAACTTCTCCTCTGTCCATCCGTGTTCATTAAATTTTCACTCCCTTTAGATTAAACGAATCAAGTTCCCTCATTTCTACAACTATTTACACCCAAAGGAGTGAATTTGCGACTCAATTCGTCTCAAAACATCTCAGGAAGGGTTATTAAAATGGTCCCCCAAATCAATCCTTTTATTGGCTACTCTGGAACCCTTTCGGAATTAATAAAAACTAATCCTCCTTAATTAGAGGAAGATCGATGCTCACAAATTATAAAAGTACCAATTCAATCAATTCTATTCAATATTTGCTGATTAAATTTATAATGAATCCCTTAACTAATCTTTATTTGAACGATTAATTTAAAGAAGTCTAAGTTTACATGAGTTTAAACTTCTCATTTAAGTATTGATATTATTCCATTCAGTTTCCTTTTAGGGTAAAATTAGATTTGATGTCTCTTTTATCAAGGTTATTTAAATGTGTTTTTCCAAGTTTTTGTTTTGCAATTTCTTTCTATAATCTGAGTGCCATCGAAGACCATTTATTAGATTATCATCTCGCCTTAATCCATCTAAATTTTCCCATATTTTAAGACACATTTTAGATGATACACGGAAAAAATGGTATGAATTAGGAAAATATCCCTGCTCCAACTGCAACCAGGAGAAGCGACGCGCCCTCCATGCCCCAGTGCCAAAAGAGAGACATGGTGCTCTCACTCGTGTCGTTTTTTTTATCTTTTTGAAATGTCCCACTCCTTTCTATGCTGGTATAACCCAATAGGGGTGAAAGAGGGTGCTAAACCTTCTTATCCCAACCCTCTCTTCTGAATAACATGATAATACTGATATATGTATTTATGGGTAATTCGCGCTTCCAGCGCAACTCAGAATCTCCTCATTCGCATCCTCAACCAGCCGCAAATTCAAATTTAATTTCACCTTCTTCCTCGATTATTGCGAAAAAGTAATATTCCGTTTTGCTCTCATTTTACTCACATGTACACTTATGCCATCCTATGTGTACGTTTGGGCGTTGACCTGTTGATTTGCCGTGGCTATGAACAGATTTTATTACCGAACAACAAAAGTATTCATCAACATTTTGCAGTGTCCCCGCCACCCAACCAACTTCATTTTTAATTATTAGATTTTCTCTTCTATACATCTTTCTCACCTTTACGGGTCTGGTATTCTTTTGTCTCACCTCAGTTTTGTTATTTTTACCATTATCATCCTGCCTCCATTTAAATTCGACCTCGTCTTTCCTTATTATGAGGGTTTTGTTAATTCATTTTAAGATACAATTTCTTTCGTGTGAAATTTCCCTTCTCTTTCTCTCGAACGCTCGTGTTAACCTCGCCAATGTGTACGTATCTGCACGCCCAGTTTGTGCACATGTAAACCGACCAAACTCCTCATCCCAGCATCTTCTGTTGCTAGACTGAAATACTTGCGTCAGCAAAATTTTCGCTTCATATCTCTCTCTGAGGCAATTTGTTTTATTTGATCATCATTATTGAGTGACCATTGTTTCTCTTGCACATAGTTTATTGTATTGTTTTCCTTTGTTTTCTTCTTATTTTCCCTCGTCCGCTATTCGTACCGATCGTTGCGATGTAATAGTTTTTTTGCCTTCCTAGGATTTTATTTAGGTTTCTCTTTGTTTATATTTCTGTCCCCATCACAATGTCCTTTACATCGTACGATATGATTTGCATTTATTTTATTTTCACTTTTATAAGTTGTATTTTCCTTTCATTTATATTATTCAATCTATGAAAAAGATAATGATATTTCTTTCCACTTCGAAGTTGATATGATTCGATTTTTAAAGAGTCTAGTTGAATACTAGACCCATTCAGGTCTAATTCATTTGCCTCCGTCCCTCTCTTCGGGGCCATATAAACTCCATCAATTTCGTATTACCCAATTTAACTCCTTTTCCTCTCTCTCTTTAGCCATCCCTAATAAAATATCAACTATGATTTGTTGATCGTCTTTGTTTTTGTCCAGTGGAATCTCTCTCTTAGTGTTTAGCTTCTTTATTATCACTACGAGCATTAATTCATCTTTTCCTCGCTAAATAGCATATTCAACGGAACCCCTTTTTCATGGTCTCGTCTTTTTTATTTATTAGATTTTTTACTCCTTTGTTTCTTCAATACTCGCTTTCAATAATCTAAACATGTGTGTTAAGTTTAGTTTTAATATGCATTTTTACATATGTACAATACATTGTTTCCATTCCCTTTTATGTTTGCAGAGGTTCGCCCCGTAGATACACATTGTCAACGGCTGTCTATTTAGAATCGCTTTCATTTGTAATTCATCGTGGTATGCAAACTTAATTTTGTTTACCTCTGGTACTAGTTTTTAGTTGGTTCTCTATTATATGGTTTACTTCATACTTATTTCATCATTAGTCAGTGAAGAGGTAATTTTCATGTATATATAGTCTAAATATTTCCTTAGTATTTTATGTCTCATCTTTGCTAAGGAATGAATTGTTCTCTAAATACGACACTATTTAAATGGGTGATTACAAGCGTTTATTTCGAAAGGAATAGGTAATAATGTGTGGCCTGTAAAAGTATTTGTAAATCTTAAATTATAATCTATGTTCGTAACCCTTCTTAGCCCCCACTTAACCAAATCCGCCCATACATCTTACTAGCCCTATATTATCGACGAGGATGTTAGAAATCAGTCGTTCTTACATATCAAAAGTTCCCTTTGAAATTTTACATTTTAAAAATTTATTTAAAAATATTATTTTATATATTATTTTATATATATGTGAACTTGTGCTTTTAGATATATTAAAAATTAAAAGCTTCCTTTTTAAGATGGAGGAATGTAATTTTCAAAATGCTAAAATGGATGCAGATATTTTCTAAAATATATTTTGCATCTGTTTAGATGTACTTTTCCACGTTTTAGGATGTTCTTTTTGATAATATGAAAACGTACATTTGCATATGCTAAATTGTATCCATGCATATAGTAAAATATATTAAAAAAGATAATGTACATATGTTATAAGTTAGGAAAATATTTCAATTAACATGTATTTGAATGTATTTGGTACGATTTTAAATTAACTGCTAATTTATCGCCATTTCTTTCGTCGATATGATCATTATTTATTATTTATAAGAAACAAATTAATTTTTAGAGAGGAAAAGCTGGGTTAATAAAAGAATATATATATATATATATATATATATATATATATATATATATATATATATATATATATATATATATATATATATATAAATATATATATAATCCAGGTAGTTTTCGCTGTGCAGCCTTAATTTAATTTTCAATAAGAAAACAGTGGCGAGGAGTAGACTTAAATCCAACATCAAAAAAATCTTTATTACGATTGAGTAGTGCAACGTTTCGACCTAACGGTCATCTTTTGGCTCTAGAAAACAGATTAAGATATACAAATATACAAAATAGGTTTAAGTGTTCACCGCAAATTATAATTATAGGGGAGTAAAATACAACGATTTAAGGAAAGAAGTTAAGTAAAATTGTACAGAAGAAAAACAACTAAAAAAACTGGTTAATAAAAGCTTAAAAAAACAACAAAAATAATCAATATAAAACCAAACGGATCAAATGAGAAACATACCTTGAATCTTTGATATCCAGTGAGAATATGGTGTGGTAGAGAGGTGACGGGAAATATAACAGTTTCGCTAGTAGTGGTTGTTTAAAAGATGTTTAATGCAATAGAAGAGGAATCAGAATTGAGTGAGGGAGATAGTGTTTTGATATAAATAGATTCAGATATACGTAGTGACAGTGGGTTTGAGTTGGAGTCCAAAATCTCGAAGTCATTCAGGGATGGAATTGTTAATCGAGTGCTCTCTTATAGAAGAATGTTCTCTTTTATTAAGAACTTTCCCTGTTCTAAGGCTGATGCCCATGTGAGAGAAAAAACGGGCCTGAAGGGTACGTAGGGTGCTTCCAACATATTTTCCAGAGGTACACTCTAGACAAGAGTAAAAATAAACTACACCACTACGTAAATCCTTAGGAGTTTGATCTTTAATATTAAAAAATTTCCAATTGTGTGGTTGTTGTAAAAAAACAACCTTAATTTCAGTTTGCAAAAAAAAAAACTGGCTAATAGTTTGGAGATATCTTTTCTGAAGGTTCGATTCAAAAAACTCATTTCAGGAACAACAAGAAATCTAACTTCTTTAGCTGCAGTGATTTCAGGAAGGGAGGGTAATATATTATTTATAAACTGTTTTATTGTCCTTTGAATTCAGAGTGACGGAAAGCTGTTTTTATCAAGAGTGACTTCAAGTTCTGGAACTCTTGGTGGATTTGGAGGAAGGATGAGCAAAGGTGAAAGCCCCTGTGTACAAGTCTTAATGGTAGAAATTTGATATTTAAAATTACAGAAACTATAAAAGTTAATCCCTAACCATGTAGAGGTCGGTTTTCTATGGATGGAGGTCAAGATATTGCCATTTTCTTTGGAAATTAAAATGACTAAAAAGGGGATACTTTTATTATTTTATGTTTCAATAGTAAAAGAAATATTCGGGTGTGAAGAATTAATAAAATCAAAAAACCTTTTAGCTTGTAAAGGTTCATTAAAAACTGCGAAGAAGTCATCGACAAAACGACGGTAAAAAAGTGGTTTATAATCGTCGGCACACTGATGAAAAATTAAGTCTTCCAAAAAATTCATGAAAAATTCAGCAGGGGTTGGGCCAATAGGAGACTCCATCGCTACCCCATCTGTCGGTTGATAGATATTATTATCGAAAGTGAAATAGGACTCATTAAATATAAGCTCCAAAAGTTGTTTGAAAAGAGGTCTAGAAAAACCCTGAAAAGTTTGTTGGTGATTGGAAATTGTGTTAAGAATTATTTCAATGGTTTGATTGACAGGTACATTTGTGAAAAGTGATTTGACATCAAAACTTCAAAATACTGATTATGTGTGAGTTTCTGCTTTAGGATATCCTTTTGAAATTCATAAGAGTTAATTACAGTAAATTTATTACCTTTAATGGGAGACAATAGTTTGACAATAAACTTCGCTAATTTATAAGTTGGTAGAGGGTATGAAGCTATAATAGGGAGTAATGGAATATGAGTCTTATGGATCTTTGGTAGACAATAAATTTTGGCTAAGCCAGTACCCGTAGCGAAAAGATCTTTATAGGTGCTCTGATTAATAATTCCTTGAGACTTCAAATTCATAAGAAATCTATTTACTTTATCCTCCATTCTTAAGATCACATCTTTCGCTGGTTGGTTCATAAGCTTAAACTTATTATGGTCGTTTAGGATAGCTTTTGTTTTATTAATATAATCAGCGCGGTTTAACAGAACCACGCCGTTTCCTTTATCAGGTTTGGATTAAATGGATGATGTTGTGTAATTAAAATATATTTAGTAATACTTTTTGTAAAAATAAATTTCTGAATCTTTTTCAATTCTAGAAATGGTCCCTTCCAAAGAAAATCGTGCATCCATTCTTGCTCTCAACCCGAGTGGCCTGAAATGAGATGAGATAGTTGATAATGACATTGTAAAAATGAGAACCATCTTTAGGACCATTAGTTACTTTAAAAGGTCTGTTTACAATACTGTGAGCAATAAAGGTATGTGTGATTATGAGCTGAAGTTGAATAACATGTGTCATTTTGATGAGTGAGGCAGAATCACCTGAAGAAGGGCGCCCTCAACTTTTCTCACCGGATGATAAGATGTCAAAATTTTGCTCGCATGAAGATAAATGGGCCTAAGAAAGACAGAGAGAGATAAATAAAGAGAGAAATAAAATGTGATTTTCGTTTATTTTCGCTATGTTCTGCAAAATAAATAAATAAATAATATCGCAATGAGATTAATTCTATTTTCCGATTTTTAAGCTAATCTTTTTCGCACTTGGCGATGCACCATTCTCAAGGAAGGTGGTTCTATTAGGCCAGCTCTCTTTACCTACATTTTGACGGCCTTGAAATCAAGCCTTCCAACACGATTCACATGGTTAATACCTTGGACAAAGTAGTTAATTTTTACCCCTTTGGGGGGGAGGGGAAGGCGGTAGCATGAAGTATTAGTTATGATTAGTAAAGGTTCCTACTATCGTAACAATTCTCGTTATCTTTTCGCTTCCTCTTTTATTTTCCCCCCTTTCATTTCGTCCTATTGTTTTCTCCGTCACTTCCATAATGGCAGACTCGATCAATTTCCCATTTCCTTTCAATCAGCTAAAATCCTTTTCTATCGGGTGCAAATGAAACCTTCCTTTACTCCGCTCTTATTTCTTCCCAGAACAAAATTAACTGCAAAATGGATGAATAGGCAAAATGTAAAAAGAAAATAACAAAAATAGCTTAAAAAATCTCTAGATTGTGACAATAGAAAGGCGAACCAGGTCAAATATTGCTTATGAAATGGAGACTTAGAAGTACTATGCAAAACACCAAAAGAGAATAAAAAAGACTCAAAAGTACGAACTTAGGAAAGGTGCTAAGTTCATCAATCTTTGCCTCAGCCTAAAATGTCAGCAGCCCCCCCAAATAGGGGGATAAAGGTGAGCTACTAAAAGTCAGACTATTTATTTATAGGAGATAAAGAAAATGAAAATAGTTCAGAATATTTTCATAGCAATAAGTAAACAAGGAACCCCCAAATAACAAAACAATCGGAAAGGAGGATTAAAAGGTAAATAACTCGATAAAAATGGTTGAATTGGTTTCGAGCAGCTAATTACTGTCCTGACTGAAGGATGAAAGGTCTCTTAATCTGCCCTAACCTCCCCTGACTCGGCTCTGGAAGACAAACAATCCTAAAGTAAATTAGTCAAGATCATCTACCATTAGACACTCCGTGACCGCTGCTGACCATTACAAGGTCGTCGCAACGAAATTTTCCTCTTCACCCTAGAAAAAGAGTTAGAAAAGAGATCGATAAAGTAAAGGGATGAAAAGTGCGAAAGGTGAATAGCCTGATTAGACAGGCTTTCGGGCCAGCAACCAAGAAGCCCCGCAAGCTCTTCTTAGCTCACTATCAATAGGCAAATGGTGAGTTAGGTGGGAAACTCGATTCATAGACTTTAAACTATTGTGGATTAACAACAATAAATGCGGAAGGTACAAAGCCCGAATGAATATTAATTTATGATGGTGAAGGGGGGAGGCACAACTCTCCTAAACTCTGCCCTATTCCGCAACCAATGTCTTTCTTCTTTCTGCCGCAAATTAATAGGTTAGTTGAAGTTAGGGCGGGGTCAGAAGAGATATGTATGTAGCGGTCCAAAGCTCTCCTCCGGAGCTTCTTTCAATGCCATGAAACAGAGAGGTGCCAAAAAAGAAGAGACGTTAAAGAAAGTTTGACTATTTGTATAATTCAAAAACAAAAGTAAAAATTAAATGCATCATTAAAAATAAAAAGGGTATTTATTATTGCATTTATGCTGCAACATGCACATGCATGGCAACTGAGATTATTTAGCAGCCCCATTTAAGCAGTGATTACATCTGACGTTCTCTCTGAGGTCATGAGAAGCTCATTAATGTGCATCAAATACTCTAGCCTCTACGAGATTTTTTAAAAGATATTATCCGTTAAAATATGAGAGCATATTAACCTGTATTTATAATACGAGTATTTTCCAATAATATATATGGTTATTCTATGTGCTAAAATCTTATACAAATTATTGAATTACCTTATTGAGTGTCATATTTAGTGGACATGTACTAACGTTGCAAATTATTGTTTTTAGAATTTGTTACTTTTTAGTGGAATTCTCGAATTTTTCTATAAAAAATTCATGTATCCTTTCTACGGCAGGGATACATTTGACAGGTCTTTGGAGCACGTTTGTAGTTTTCAATTGGATAATTATCGTAAACTACAAACGTGCTAATCAACTACATGGTGCTGAAGGTCGTAGAAAAAGACATACACGCACATAAATTCGAATATGACACTCTTCCGCACAGCCTTGCGTTCGAATCCCAAATCAAGAACAACGGAAGGCTGAGTACCCGTGTACCCTCTCATCATCACTTTTTTTAACTCTTAGAGTTGCTGTTAACAGCCCTTGAGGGAAGACCTGTCCAAAAAGTTGAGTATTCATAATCAGAATCTTATAATTTTCTTCGCCGATGCTCATTGGTTATTTTATCTATGCCAGACAACGTCAAGTGGGCTAATCGCAGAACAAACTTCAACTGATTACCTTTATATGGAAAACCTATTAACTATTAGAATGATCTAACCGAGGAGATTATTCAATGTGGTTCTCTAATGATGTCCAAGAACCACCCGGGAACTAATTTTAGAACGTGAAATATGTACTAGATAGATTTGGACGTGTACACATTCACCATTGTGACTCCTATTTTGTGTAAACACAGTGCACCAAACCAGTTTATCCTTAATAATCGTCATGGTGAGCTGAAATGGATCTTCGACCAACACAGGACATCCTTCAAAAGTCCTAGACAAACCTGATTTTGACCCTGATGATGTTTTGACCCTTTCTTTAAATTTAGTTATAATTCTGTTAAAGAAAGAAAAGAGTATTCCAAGATTCCTATAAATTTTATTTCTTACAGTATAGCCTGAGATTGACCAACTATATGTCTCCTTTGAAAATCCGAAATTTGAGGGGGGGGGGGGGAAATTCGCCTTATAAACATGTTCACTAATTACAATAGTAATTTCTGAAAAGATGGAAACAAATAATAGTCATAATAATGTCGAAAATGGGAAAAATAATTTGTCGTAAAAGTGGAAGTTTATTTTATTCAAACATGTCTCTGTGTATTGTAAATTCTGGCCTGTCGAGTTAAGTTGTATCTATGTGGTTTTAAATCGTGAAAAGTAGTGAAAAATCAACAGATCTTGCCTCATTTTTCCCTTTAATTAAGTCATTTTATTAGAGAGGTATTTCATTGTCCTTGGAACGAGGAGTTTTCATAATACAGCCTCTTTCTTGATTCTGGAGAATCAGCGCATTCAATAATATTAAAGCCTTCGATTTCTTTGACCAGAGGAAGAAGTTCTTAGAGGTCTTAACTGACCTTGCTTGTACCAACGCTCGAGAAGGGGGTTCGATTAGTAACCCCTGGGTCAAGGAGGGGCGAGCTTTTGTTCGATCGTATGAAGTGTGTGGTCTTATTGCTAACTTTGCCCTAACTCGATCCCTAGGGATCTTAATTAGGTCTTTCTCACTCTCCAAGCAATTAAGTTTGAGGCAATTTTGCTCTAACGCCCTTTCTTTCTCTCCCTTTTTTTCAAAATATTTCTTCGACTTTTCGAGTTTCTCACTCACTTTTACCAACAAGAAAGTTCTCCCCCTTTATGCCCTGTTGTTCCCAGTCTCTTGCAAAAAGCCGAGCTTAAATTTAAAAATATCTCTGAAAGGGAATCCAAATTTATTTAGTTCAGTCAGAAAATAAAAAAACTAATATCTCCATTGTCTCTCAGCCTCGTCTCGCTTTTCTGACTCGCAATTGTAATTGCAAAAATCTCCTTTTATGTTTGTATGCAAAGTTAATTTAAGCATAAAAATGAGCTAATTACTAAAAGTAAACAAATTTGTCAGGTTCTTATATTCTCTATGCCATTCCTAGTAGTTTTAAGAGGAAAATCAAGAACTTAAGTTACAAAACCGGATAATACTGGAACTGGAAAAAACATAGGTTATCGCAAAGTGTGTGGGGCATGTAGGGATTTTATAGCGGGTCCAAATAGAATAAATACCACCCTAAACAAATATTTTACTTAACGATGTATGGATTTCTCATTTTTCAAAGGTAACAACTTTATTATATCTCAAAATAGATTGCTTCATGCATGATTTTAGAGGCAGAGTAGAGAAATTTGAAGTGATACTTTAAGTAACATTAGCTAATTGGCTCTGTTATGAATATATCTCATTTTGTCCCACAAATATTAAAGTTTGATTAAACATCCCTATTTGGGTTGATTGTTTAATTCATCATAAGGCAACACAATAAGCAACTACTTAGTTTCAAAAGTTTTATTTACCCGGGCATTCGCAGTCCCCATTCCCATAGATGGGAGTTACGTCTGCTATTCTCCAGTCTAACGGAACCTCTCTAGTTTCCAAAGATTTGTTGAAAATGGTGGTGAGGTGTGGAACGACCTCTTCACTAGCTTCTCGGACGACTCTAGGAAGAAAGCCATCCGGACCTGGAGACTTATAAGGGTTAAGGTTTCCTAGTATGGCTACTACTTCGTTTCTCTCTAAGACTATTTCGCATAAATTTTCGCCCTCTTCGAGGTGAACCCCCGGCCACGGAGCTGGACCGTCAACTTCCCTCGTAAATACGGAGGCGCAGTAGCCGTTCAATACGTAGGCGATGTCTGGTTTTGACTTTCGTAACACGCCATTGTCATCTCTCAGCCGTCCTATGCTATGGCGAATCGGCTTGCGGCTATTGGCATGCAGAAAGAATACTTTCAAGGTCTCTTTACAGAGGAAGAGAGAGAGAGTAACAAGGAGTAACAAGAAGTAACAAGGAAAGAAAGTACCCTAGAAGACCTTACGATCCATTCAATGAGGATACCTTTGGACTAGCAGTCGAGAGGCCACATCTCTGCTCAAATGCTTTACGTCCTTAAACGGCCATTCTTCAAGACTCTGTCTAGTCTTGACTTGAACTGGTCAACAGATTCACTGTTGACAACTCCCACTGGAAGTGCGTTCCAACTACTGCAGATACTGTACGTGAAAAATTTCCACACAGATTGCGGTTGTAACGCTTCAGTTCAAGTTTGAAGCCGTGATTTCTTGTTCTGCTCTCAACAAGTGTGAAAATATCCCTGTAGTCAACATTGTTGAACCCTCGAAGTATTTTGAAAACTTCAATGAGCTGAACATGCAGTCTACGGGTTTCCAATGAGAACAGATCTAATTCGCTTAATCTATCTTTATAACTTTTATGTCTGATAGAGGGAATCAGTTTGGTTGCCCTGGCTTGTACGCGTTCCAATCTCACGATGTCCTTTCAAAATGAAGGACTCCAAAATTGTACGGCATACTCCAGGTGCGATCGAACGAGGGAGTTGTACAGGCACAGTACTATCGCCTTGTTCCGATATCCAAACTGGCGCTTTATGTAGCCTAGCATCCTTTGGGCCTTTTTCTCCGCCTCACTGCACTGTTTCGAGAACTTGAGGTCACTAGTGATTGTTACACCCAAGTCCTTCTCAGTGTCAGTAGATTCAAGAGCAGTGCCCTTAAGGATATAGGGTGATTGAGGACTTCGATGGCGGATATGCATCACTTTGCATTTGTTTACGTTCAAAGGCATTTGCCTCGTGTCCGACTGCTCCCCAATCTCCTGAAGATCTTCCTGCAGGCGGGCAGTATTTCCATCTTGGCAACGTTCATACCAAGCTTGGTATCGTCGGAAAATTTAAAAATCTTGGCAACCATGTCACCGTCCATATCTTTTACGTAGATGATGAATATTAGTGGTCCCAGGACAGAACCTTGAGGCACCTCGCTAGTAACGGTCATCCACTCAGAGAGAGAGAGAGAGAGAGAGAGAGAGAGAGAGAGAGAGAGAGAGAGAGAGAGAGAGAGAGAGAGAGAGAGAGAGAGAGAAAGAAAGAGATAGAGAGAGATAGAGAGAGAGATAGAGAGATAGATCAATAGAGAGTAAGACTAATTATCCACCTCGACGATGTAACCATTCCCTTGTTAGAGACCTAACTTTCCTCTCTCTCTTTATCCCCCTTTCTCTCTTTTACTAACCTTTCCCACCTGTTACGTCGTTAGTTTTCCAGCCCCTCTTCTCTCCGTCGGACCCGAGACAAACTCCTGCCCATTCCTTGAGCCGATTGAGTTCGAGGAAGCAAATTATAGATGTCCATCAGGAGCAGATCGGGGAGGGGGAATGCAAGAATGAGGAGAAGAGACAAGAATAAATAAGAATCAAGAACTACCCTGTTTTAATGACCAAGAATATAAAGAAGACAATTCACTTCTCTAAAAATCCCACAATCGGACTGAATCCAATTTAATCCCAAATCTTGGCTCCAATTTACATTTGTATCAATGATATAAAGAGAAAGATATCTATCCTTCGTCTGCCACCTCCGTGTGGGGAACCTGGCGAACCTTTTAATTCTTAAACAATAGAATATATTAAAAGGATAGAGTGCCATTTTTAGTGCCATTCTTGCCATACAGATTAAGAAAGCCGATTTCTCTGATTAACGAAGCAATTAATGGAAATATTTTGAATAGAAAACTTATTCCTGCTCTGCTTTTCTTTGCTTTTTTTCTGAGTTAATTTGTGTTTTTTCATCCTCCTATTTTATATATTTTCTCGAATAAATTACTAATTTAGATTAGTTTGAAACTTTAAAATTAGCCTCTTCTTAGTAGTTGTAGTACTAAACCCGTCCTGTCCAAAATGCTAAAAATAATGGATTAAATGTTGCCATTATTTATTATTATTTACTTAAAAGAGTAAAATCTATTGCTTAATTAAGTTTTAAAACTTCATTTATTCAAATTATATAATAATCCAAGTTTTTTCTTAATTTCTGTTCCCTTCCGCTAGGTACATTAACTGTTTTGGCTAGTAGCTATCCAGTAAATATTTAATAAATAGTCGATAGTACTAATCTGGCTATTTACAGTACACTCCCGTGACCCTGTTTTTAGAGATGACGAGGTTTGTTATGGGAGTTTTGTTATCCCTACACTTTTTATCTGTTCCCATTTTTAGTCGCGCGCGACTCTATATCTCACTATGTCGGTCGGTCCTTCTTTTGCTTTTCTTTTCTTTTGGTAATACAATTGTAACTATTCAGCTGATTCTAACGAAAGTTGAAACCCTTATGTGGTTTTACATTCTCTTTTGAATGATATAATTGACAAAGTCCTCCGAGATTATCCCAGGAACTATTTTGTTTTAGCAATAAAATTATAACTATTCGACAGATTCTAACGAAATTTGAAACCCTTATGTTGTTTTACATTTTATTTCAAATGATAGGATTAACTAGGTCCTCACTAGGTTAGTCTAGGAATTATTGAAAGTTTTGAAGGTCGTAATAACAAATGAGAGCACGCGACTTTGGACGGTAGACCTGGTTATTGTTACAGTGGCTCCATCTTTCGGTTGTGAACCCCTTACCTAATAACCTTGGAAGAATTACTTTCGAATAATTGATCAATTGGTACGAATAATAATAAAGTAATAACATATTTGGCCGATCACGAAATTAAACCTTCAATGGATGTACTTTACCCGATGACACCAAATTTTTGAGGTAAATAAACAGCCAGAGAATTTTTCCGTTTCCTATTTCAAATATACAGGATTTTGATAGATGATTACCTTCAATCAAATATTGTTGGTAAATTAGGTTGTGTTGGTTTGGTTATAAAATTTTCCCAAAGTTGTTGTTTCTTTAGCCTGTATTATATTCCTGCTTACTATTTTTATTCCATTTTATAACCAAGGATTAATGAAATGAAATTCTCAAGATCTTTCTTTATTTCAAATCTGGATTAAATGAAGGTTTCTTGATTAAGATGGGGATAAAAATGTCTATAGATTCTTTGTTTTTCTTTGATAAAACAAGTATGTAGGTTCCACATCTAAAAGTTTTTAATGTTTGAACCAAGAAATATTTTATTAACTCGTATCTTTTAAATATTTAAAAGATCAGTGTTATATTACAATGTAAATACACTTCTGATGTCGGCGGATTAATAAATGACCGAGCGACCGTATACAATGCAGTCTACTGTTCTTCCTCTATGCCCCGAATGTTTAATTCCTTTTAATAGCCATTAATTCCTACTAATGGCTATTAATTCGCTCTTTCCTCTCAAAAAATAAAAAAAGCAAATTTCGTAGACATAACACAAGCCTCGAATAATATTAGACAACCATTAAAGACGCCACGCCAGGACAAGGACAAAGGCAAAAACGAAGGAGAGGAATCAATGGCTTTTGACCCAAGAGACAGTCACGGGTTACTTCTTTGTACCAAATTTGGAATTTCAGAATGACATCTGTTACAGGGTCGCCCCCCCAAAAAACGGGTCCCAACTTTTCGACAGGCCTAATTTTTTTAATTTTCTGCAAGGATTAAATGAACCTTTGGCGATAAATAGTTTAATGTGTTCAAAAACATCATATCAAAACATGAGTTTCTTTGGACTTTTCTTCCTAATTCTAGAGCACGTGTTCGAGATGACCTCCATTTAGCTCTGTGCATTTCTTGAGGTGCAGCACAAAGTTGTCCATGACGTCCTTACAAACCGACCGACTAATGGCTCTGATCTACTCCCTGATAGCTTCCTAGAGTTCCGTGATGATCCTGGGTCTCACTGCATACACTATGTCTTTAAGGTAGCCCCAGAGAAAGAAATCTGGGGGACTAAGGTATGGGCTGTGAAGTGCTGACTCAAAATCAGTCTTGAAACTGATCACATGGCAACCAAATTTCTCTTTCAGCCATTCTTGGGACAGTTTTGAGGTGTGAGAGCTTGCTCCATGTTGTTGGATCCAGAAATTCCCGATAAGCGACGGGAACAGGGTCTGCAGCTCCCTCTTGAAGGTTTTGACGACCTCAACATATCGCTTATTGGTGACTGTCACTGTCGCGCCAGATTCCTCGAAGAAGAATGGTCCAATGATCCCTCTGGCTAAATTTACAGTCCATACCGTGCACGTAGGAGTGTGTAGGGGCTTGGTGGTTACCTAATTTGTTCTGCAGGTGCCCCAAAAGACATTTGTCTTCGAATTTAACTTTACTTAAAGATGAAAGTGAGCTTCATTTGAGGTCCAAAGGAGGTTAAAGAAAGTTGGGATCTCCTGAATCTTCTCCAGTATCTTGACTGTCATAGCCTTTCTCCGCTCCTTGTCTGAGGCTGTAAGGGTCTGCTTCATCTGTATTCCGTATGGGTATGCCTTTCCATCCATTACTAGGACTCTCCTGCAAGTCTCACGGGATATACCGAGGGACTGACTTTGCTTGCGCACATAGCGTTTTGGACGCTTCCTGGGGCATTTGAATGGCTTGGGCGGTTGTCATTGGCTGCATTGAGGTTCTCAACTGTCCCATAGTTCTCGAAGTGGTCCACCAAGTCCTAAATTCTGCTCTTGGAGGAGGCTTTTTTACATTCGAACTGATGCACGAAAGTGTCCTGCACTTTCTTGAACGAGCCTGTCTTGTAGTAATGTTTGACGCAGTATATTCTTTGCTAGAGCTCCAATTAAGATCTAGTTGTGTTGACGCGTTGCTTCTGTCATGTGATGCAAATTAAGGGTGATTAGTGAATTAATGAATTAAGGATATATCACATAAAGTGTGTGCAGACCCGTTTTTGTGGGTAACCCCGTTTTCTTCTGGGCACTTCTGATAAGTATTTGTAATACAATGACATGTTTTGTCATTCTTGGATCCATTTGGGGCCTGTGATATATAACAGCTCCTTTCTTCCCATTGTTATTTCCTTATTCACGCTTCTTGCCTTCTTCTCTCCCGAAACATGTGGTTCAGGTTTGTAGCTTAGAGTTTCTGTTTCTCTTTGCACAATTTACGTTCTGAAATTTTAGAAATAATAAAAAAATAAACTATTTTTCCATCTCAAATTTCAAATATATAACCAGTCTTTATACGTAAACAGAGACACTGAAGAAATACATTTCAGGTGCAATTTCTTCTTCAAAATCTTCATGTGTATTATTTTTCCAACTTCTGATACTCCATGGGTATTTATGGCTGAAAGCTTCATTAAATTAATCCTTTACACTTATTTTTTTACTCTCCTCCATTTTTTTCTACTGCCCGTTCTTTACTGACTTAACTTGTTGGATATAATAGCTTCCATTCTTCCTAATAATCAATCCATTATTCTTTCTCTCTTTCTCCGATGAGGCCCGTAGGGTAACCGGTTGGTTCACTTATGGAGGCAAGACAAAGATTGGATCATCTTTTCCAAGGGTTAAGGCAGTTTCATATCCATTAAGTTCGTATTAAGGCAAAGGTATCTTCACTTAAAGAATTACGAGCCCGCAAAGACCCCAAGATCCACTCGAGGTTAGTTCAAGGGAAAAGAAAAAGGGTCGAAGTCAGAAGCGAAAGATAAGTATAAGGAAAAGAGGATAAAGAATTGCAATTAGAAAGGAAATATTCTAATCCTGGAAGCATTGTCTCTATGTTGGATGAGAGTGATTAGATTTACCTTTAAAGCAGCCAGCAAACTCGAAGGGTGGCGCATTTTAGCGAGTGAGGAGGTGAAAGGCATTCATGGAAACCAATGAAAGAGTAAATAAACATAAAATAAATAAGACAGAAGTGAGAAGGAATGAAAGAGAACTAGGCTTTGCAACTCGTGTTTCAAATAAACCCATCGCCCCTAAATGCCGATGGCCTGAGGTTTATTCTTATGAACTTGAACTCAAAGGTACGAACATTTACCATTCTTAGGGGGAGAGGGAATGGGCCGAGTCTTCTGGGGGGGTATTAATAATTTAAAACAAATCTTTTCCCGAAGATTTTTGTAGTGGGACAACTCGAAAATTCGAAAAAGGAGACGACTTGGGTGAACTTTGAACCTCTGGAAGAATGCGCTATACTCCAGAACATGCCCCCCCGCTTTGTTCTAGAAAGAAGGGTCTTTTGTGGAGACCTCTAATACTCAGAGGCGACAATGCCTGAATTCTCCTCACCGCCTAAATTCTTTTCGGCTCCAACTTTAAGCCGTTGAGGAGAGTTTGTGTCTGTGTAGTTGTCTCTTATCTTTTCATTCGTTAACATCGGTCCTGCTGATAAGCAAACTCGTTCCATCTGTTTTAAGTTAAGTCACATTAGGTGTATGTGGAAGAATGAGCGAACGAAGGAATCCCCTTCCCCCTTGACTTTCCAAGTTCGCCGTTGACAGCTCTAAATTCGTCTGCCCTATATATTGCGAAATAAGAACAATGGGTAGACCATTAAGTGGGTGTCGCGACTTTGCGCTATAGAACCTTCTCGCGACCCAAGGCAATTAAGTAAGTCAGTTGGAGATGAATCTCTAGATAATTTTGGGGTATATATTCGACACCTCAAAGTTCACATGTAGATTGTGTCTGAAGCCGCCGTCCAGTAACATCTTCGTTAGTCAAGAGGAAATCGACTACATTCTCGTCCAGAGAAGAATTGAGTGATTGTTGAAGAGCCAAGGACGAGCTAGTCGTCCCTCAGTGTTGTTCGTGGAGATAGTTTTAGGCGCACTTCAGTCCTTCTCACCATGTCTTCGGATTTTAAGGATCGGAAAAGCCATCCCCGAAGCACCCTCCGTTTGTCTCTTAAGAATAAGAGCTGCCCCCATCCACTTTAGTTTCCTAAAATTAAATTGAGCGCCCCGTAAGACACTCACAAGTTCAAAGTCGAACTTACCTACCTGGTCCTACTCGACGCACATCAAGGTAAAAGGGATTTAATCCCCGCTTCGCCACGCTCCTCCTACCTTTACCGTGTCAAGGATCCCTTTTGCTCTAGAACTTGCATAATTGTAAAATCATTATATATTTATTTATCCCTTGGTTCAAACTTAATTGATAGTGTTAATCATCTTAGCAGTGAACCGTCAATATTTAATTGCATTGCCATTTAACTTGCCCTATATGTATATGTAATCTTTAGTCCTCTGAAAGTATATTTTTGTAGCCATGTTTGAATATTCCTTGGCCTAGGAACTGTGTATGTAAAGCACTCTTAGAACCATCCCCAGGTGGAGCCTTAATTTTGGTCGGCTAGTAGGCCTGTGTGCGTATCACGGCGTACACCGGTCATACCACCACAGTGTAGTTAGTCGCTGGATGGTGTCTGACCCGAGGTAGATTTTTCGGCTGTGCCATTATTGGACTCCTCGTTTGTATCTCAGGCCGGGCTGTAGAGTCGCCCCTTCCCCCTTTATGAAAGGCCCTATTAAAGGCTGTAGCTTGGTACACCCCCTCCCCCCTAAACGGAGCGTCCCATCCTCAGCTCCTCAGTCGTCTCCATCCAACCAATGAAGACATCACACAGAGACAGGCCGAGGAGAGTTGCGCACCTACTCGGTTTTCTAGCACTTCTAGTAGTCTCCCCCTTTCGTCTCTCCTCTACCATGCATCTTCCTCACATTTTCACTTCTCCTATTTTCATCGATTTAAATTATCAAAATTCAAAAGGCAAAAAAGAGAGTCAAGAAAGTGGTGAGGTAGGGGAAGAGAGTAGAAGGGAAAATATGGCACCTAGGCCCTTACTTTCGAGTCTTGGTGCACTTATTGCCCCCGTCTACTTGGAAATAAGTGTCTCTACACCCATTATCATGCAAATAGCCAATATCAACACCGCTATCATTCCCTTTCCCGTCGTCACAGCCCAACATACCCGCTTTCTCCTCTGTTCCGGAACACTGCTGAGGGGGTACTTCAGAAAGGGTTCCACTATCCCTGGTTGTTGCAAGATACGACCTAGACACCTTCCCTCGTTCAGCGGACCAACTGCCGGGGCTGTCGGCCTCATTCTTATGTGCTTTTCATGATCTGGAGCTAAAGACTAGACGTAATACTTCCTATTTTTTAATTCTAGCAAGGTTTACATTTTCTCCCTTAATCTGTTTAACTCTTCCTCATCTTTGCATTTATTTATCGCCTTCTTTCAACTGTTCTTCATTCAGCCTTTCTTTCCAAAAATCATTTTCTGGATCCTCGAATTATGCCTTAATTGCCATATGTCAGGAATTGTCTCAAATTGCTTCGAACTTCATTCGATCGAGTGTCCAAACTCAATCGAGGAGACCTATTTTATGATGGAAGATTTCGAGTTTAAACTCAGAGCGAATTAAAAAGATAATAATGATCTATTGTTGGCTATAAAAAAAGAAGTGGAATGTAAAGGGAGAATTCTATTATTCTTGTTCTTTAGCCTCAGCCACAATTTTTTAGGCAAATGCGTTAAGGTGAGTAATGTTGTCCCGACCATGGTTCTGAACCCATCCTTAAACTGTAACCCACGAACTCGGTATGCACCAAGAGGTGTAGAATGGTGCTGAAATCGGGAGAAACAATTGATTCGATGACGATTGTGTCTCATACACCAACAGAGACAGCTTTAGGTAGGAAACAATGGATTGAGACAAGGATGACGATTTTTGACAGGCGGAGAGAAAAAGAAATGTGTTGATTTGATAGATCCCACCAAACATCCATGGATATAATTCATTCATACTAATGAGCTCAGACTTCAATGTTGGAAGTTTGATATCGCAATAGGCCTCGCATACCAGTGGCAAATGAATCAATTTAAAGTTATTTCTTTTAGCACGAGAGGACTATGCGCAATAAATACATAACCCTTATTTTATATGATAGCAATGATGTCAGCAAATTCTACCTAACAAATCTCAGTGGTAAAACTTAATAGCCTTCTTTTAGTTGAGTATGAAACAAAGGAGTAATACAAGGATGCAAAGGAAACTCTACCGTCATGAGAATTGACTACAAACCCCTACCCTAAAAGAGCGATACTATTCTCAAAAGTACCACCTTAAAAAAAGCCCCCAAAATCATAAGCGTTGCTCGATGGGAGACTTGTTCGTCTTCCTAACTCTCCGCCCACTACTCTTCTTTTGTCTCAAACACCCATTAGCGACGAAGGATTACCATTTTACGCTCACACAAGTGTAATTGATTAAAGCATCAGATTACGAGCACACATACTGCCATACATTTTCATACCCATAACTACAATTGTTCGGCAGAGAAGGAACTCAAAACTTTTTTGAGTGTCCACTGAAATTAAAGGTTAAAAAAAACAACACGAGATGGCCGCAAGTATTTATATCATTTCGAAGCCTCGAGAACTTTCTACAACTGAGTGGTAAGTTGGGTAGATTTCGAGGAAGTTTGCTGCTCCGTATGGCTCAGAACCACATCCTATTTTATGTTTTGCTACCAAGACTCCTTTGTGTGTTTGTTCTCATTATTTTGTCAGCGAAGTGGAATTCTTTCTTTCCTGACTCACCATCAAGAAAATAAATGAAATCAATGCTATCAAACTTCGACCATTGATTTCTTTTTCATAAACACTTTCTTCTTTGCGATAAATTTCTCATATTTGCCCAGTCTCATATTTGGGATCATAAGCTAGTTGTTTTTAGTGCAAATTTATTATATCGAAATCTTTAAAATTGTTCTAAATTGCTTTATAAACCAGAGATGAATGGTCACACTTTGGCCAGAAGTAGATTAAAAAATCAAACCGAAATAATGTTTGCCTCGCTACAAGAGGCCATTTTAAGGCCTATTTTAATAGGCCTTTAATGGATATCCTGCCGAGGTTCCTTTGATGTCCATCTATTTTCTTTCATATAGATAAAAAAAATGATTTTTCATCATTCCAAATATTATTTTCAACTATTTTTCATCATTAAGTCAAGTGATGAGAATCCTTTCTCTATATCCGCAGGGAACAACAGGAGGAGATGCAAGGAGCCTTAAAAATATTACTCAATACAGATATTGGCAAATACGAAGATTCCAATGGAGTTTTTGACCACTTTAAAAGATTCGGTACTTATATTTATATACCTGCAATTAGCTTGTTTATTCATTTTACATATAATAAAGTCATTTAGGTTTTAATATTCTTATATTGCCATTGCGAAACAGTAGTTGGCGTTGATTAAACTGTTTTCTTCTTCTATATTTCCAATTTTATTTGATTTAAAATGCTAATTAAATTCAAGTGACGTATTCCTAATTACATACCACACAGTTTCTTATGATAGTTTAAGTATATATATAATAATAAGAAAGCTATATTTTACTTGATATAAATCTGTTAAGCCATGATGGGCGAGCTCTCAGGAGACTGCACAGAGTCACAAATATCCTAATGCCGGCGCCGTTTAAGTGACGCCACGATAATAGCACAAATTAAAGAAGAAGCTTGGAACATGCAGGAACGTATTCTCGTTTACGGGAATACGTTTAGGGAATCGAGGTCCGAGAGGAGGGAAGGGGGCTCTCAAATGACTGGCATTCGCACCCTCGTATGGGACTAATATATCGATGGGACTCGAACTCGCAATCTTTGTATCCCAGGCGATGCGGACCTCGCGAAAACTTAACAGCCTCCTGATACTTAGTTCCAGCAAGCTCAGAGAGAATTGCGCACCATCTTGGTCATGAGTAGCCTGCTCTCTACGCTCTTTGAGCTATAGTCTTTTATCACTTATTTACTTTTCCCAGCTTTACTATTTTCTCACCGAGATTCTCTTCCCCGGTTCTCTAAAAAATTGATATCTGATTTTTGTCGGAAGATCTGAAAACTAATTGAACAGGCGACACTAAATTTCGTTGCTTGGAAGACTACTTGAAAATCTGGATATTCTGACTTTCCATTTAAAACTATAAGTTCAGTAATATCGGATAGACATCTTTTCATGGTAGGTCGATTTCCATGGATTTTTCTCCCAAGGCGACCAATTGCTGAAGTTCTGCAGCCGAATATTTGATCAAGTGTCTCATGACGAGGGACTGCAAACTTATTAATATTTTCATTTTTTGATAAGATAATTATGTTTTTTTCTGGTTATGACTGCCTTTATCTTTATTGTTTTCTAGTTTAGGTTACAATAAAACTATAACCAAACGCATTTTCGTCAAGAGATGGCAAATTTCTAAAGACTTCTATCCGTATCTTGAGTTTTCTTGCGTTTCCTCCTCGGGTTTGTGTACTGAAAGGTGTTTATTTTCTTATGGGAACTGGCAACTTTTTTTCTCGTTTATCTTTCGGCTGAAACTCCCGCGAGGGGGACTTCTTTTCCATACTTAAAGTTAAGGGGCGAAAACAACCAAGGAAATTTCTGCCAGGAAGAATTAAAGGCAATCTATGTAAAGAATATAGGGAATTTGTATGGAATATAAATATATAGCCGAAGATCCACTGGCGGGTATAGGAAACGAAGGGCATGCAATCACAAATATTGTTAGCTACTCATGATTACCTATGCTTGGTCTGACACACCATTTCATGTTTCCCAGTTGGGGAGATAACCTCAGTGCCAAACACGGCGACTTCAGAAGGGTCGTTTGACTCACATATGTACATTCCACACACACTCAAATCACTCTTTATCTTTTAAGAAAAAAACTTCTGGTGGAGGAAACTGTTTGAGATTCTCTCTTTTCGGACCATGCCCACAATTTTAAACCCCAAACCATTAGGGTTGGTAATTCTTGACATGCAAACCTTCGTGTTCGTTATTCCATACCTAAGACAACAGTGGTTGAATGGAAGAAGCCAGAGCTTCATATTAACTAATTCTTTGCCTTCAAAATGAATAGCTCTACAATTACAGACAGAGTGCAGCCAATTATATTTTAAATAAACTTGACCAATGTTGCACCAGATGAAGCCAAATGGAGTTATTAGCCTAGAATTGAAATGCCATTCGTGTTTTACGTCGCTTAAATAAACCAATTGCGTTACCTGTTGTAATAATTATGTGTAGAAATGCCAAAGAAAAGCGTGGAGTAATTACAAACACAATCTGGCCTTAAGGAAAGATTATTTTCATACCAAATCCAAAGTTAGCTTTAGCAGGGTTTGAATAACAATAATTGCTAAACCCTCTTTAACCATTGATTTCGTGACTTTATTTTAGTGTTTTGGCTTCCACAATATTTAATTTGGGTTTATTTCTCTTGCCATTAGTAATTTTAGGCTCGTTAGTCTGGAAATAACCGTTAAAAATAATAAAAAATCCATCCTTCTTTCGGTTTCACCTGAAAATTCTAAATTTCCATCTAATCTACTAGTCATATTTGAAAAGTCCATTACACCCATCCTTCTTTCTCTCAATAAAATGTAATCATTTAAATTTAGTTCATCTCCTTCACACTTTCTGCTTCAATATGATTTTACGTGGCGTAGCCTCCTCAGCTCAAAGCACTTCCTTCCCCCCAACAACGAAAAAAAGAAACAACGCGCCCCAATATGTGACGTAGACATAAAGAAATGGGAATTGTTGGAGCATATAAAGTCATAAGTATCCACCATGAAAAGAAGGACAAGCCGACGAGAACTGGTTATAAAATGATGAAAAATGAATTGAGGTCACAGAAAGTATTTGGAAAAATTCCATAATTTAATATGACTCAAATATTTTGCCTTTCCTGCATTTCAATTTTGCCTTTGAGAATTTAATAGAGGAAGAGAGATTTGTCCCATATAAGATATTACGTGATAGGACGCCAGAATAAAGATGAACATTATATTATCTCGTCTAGCAGCACCCTACGAGTGCATAGCCGTTGAAAGTACATATATATAAAGGCTAATCTTTATGCTAACTTAAAATCGATCAAAAGGTAATAAATAAAAGTGAATATTAAAATAAAAATAATAAATAACAGCAAAATCGAAGAGTGATTGTAAGGGAAAGGGGCCATGGATGAAAAGACTACTTAATGCGAAGTCATAAACTTATGCTTCCTTTATGGCCTCGATCATAGTTTACCTTGAAACGTCCCTTATGCTTGCTTTGGGCTCGATCTTATCTTACTTTCGAGCATCCCTTATGCTTGTTTAGGGGTCTCGATCCTAGCTTACCTCCTGGGTTCCTTTATACTTGCCTCATGGCCAAGATCCTATCTTACCTTGTGGGGTCTCTTATGCTTGTTTCAGCGGCTCAATTTTAGCTCATATTCGGAGATCCCCGATGCTTGATTCAGGACCTCGATCATAGATTGATTACTTTCGGGTTGGGTAGCGTGTTACCATCCGGGAGGAGCTTGGTAATAGCTTGGAAGATGGCAAAGAACAAACACAACCTAAATTTCAAGCTTGTGACCAATAAGCAGAAAAAAGGGGTGGTGGTGGTGGTGGTGGCTATATCTTGCGTGCAACAGCTCTAGCTTCTTCCGAATCCGGGTTTCAGAAATTTTATGCACCCCATCTCCTAGTGCGTTTAACAGTGGTGATCCCTGCCTGTTCGCAGCATCCTACACTAACCAACGGGTTCCCCAGCTGCTTGTCACTCTTCCAGGGACAAAGCTCCCAACTGATAAGCCACTAAGGAAGGGGAGTCAATGCACTCCAGGACTATCACCTAAGCGTCTCTATACAAAATACAGTTCATGCTTTGGAAGCTCACGATTTCTTTCTCGGGCAAATACGACGATACTTTCGGGATTTGAAGATATCTCAATTTTTGACAGAACCAGGTATTTAAGACTTTTAGTTGGCCTCACAGTCAACATTGTAGTCAAATCACCCGGCAATAAGTATTAAAGGCTTATAAATACCAAAATGTCGCAAAATATTGTCAGTCCATCACACACTAGTAGGGTGTATTTGGGGCATATAACTCCCATTCTATTAATCACGCTGTCGTAGAATGACTCCCGACGATACTATATATAACACTATTCGTTGAGGGAACTTCCTTAATTATCTCTAGAGTGCGTTTTACTGTCTTGGCGGCCGATATTATGTATCTTCAAAAATGCTTAAGAAGTGGAACTGAGCTCAAGGATAATAATATTGCTATCATTAATAAAATAGAGTTTTATTAATAATAACTATGGTAAACACAAAAACGGAAAATATTGACAAACAGAATGGAAAGGGTCGTGGAGACTCGGGCTAATCCAAGGATTTAAGGGATCAAAAAGGTAAAACAAATATGGAGTTAAAGAGATGGGATGGTTCGATAAACCATTTAAAGCACAGGATAGAATTGACAAATAAGGCATCAATACTCAAAAGGTGACGCTTGGCTTACGTAACTTCGTTAGGGTGCAGTCGAAGGTACTTGAAGGAATATTCGGTCCGCTGGCGAGTTCCAGCAGAAGGGGGGGGGGATGAAAGGATCCTGACGTGGCGTCTTGGGAAGGAGAACCGTTCTCGACGAACGGCTTGACGAACAATGGCTGTTCTAGGTTGTTCTCTTCTGAACAAAGGGGGGATGAGAACCGTCTCTTGTCTACGGGCTCAAGAACAATGGCTGTTCTAATGTTGTTCTCCTTTGAACAACAGGGGGGGTGAGAACCGTTTCTTGGCGAAAGGCTCAAAACGAACAATGGCTGTTCTAATACTGTTCTCCTCACACAATAGGGGGGGGATGAGAACCGTTTCTTGGCGAAGGGCTCAAAACGAACAATGGCTGTTCTAATGTTGTTCTCCTCGAACAACAGGGGGGGATGAGAACCGTTTCTTGGCGAAGGGCTCAAAACGAACAATGGCTGTTCTAATTGCTGTTCTCCTTGAACAGCAGGGGGGAATGCCTTGGGGACTTGACGTCACTAAAGGCTCGAACCTTTGGCACTCAAGGAATATTGTCCTCCTGGACAAGCGATGGTGAATCTCGAGGCCGAGGTCCCTTGGCGCACAAAGGGAGAGAGGGTCGTGGTGATGTTTCGCGACGAAAATCTGGATCTCCAATCTGATCTTAGTGGTAAAGTTTCCATATATATAGCCAGGACATCTCCTTGGCGTGGGGGAAAATGGAGTGAAAGCTTGGAGGGAACGCACAGCTGGGCCGGAGAAAAATGCCTTATCTGTTCATAAGCCTAACTCGATCTGGCGAGGTCGGCGTATGGGGGCGAACGGGGGGACGATAACCTCCTTGTTTAAACATTGACGTCCGGCAGCTGTTGATAAGACTCCAAGCCTCGAATCGAAGATGCACGTGGGCCTCCTCGAGGTTTTAACTAATATGGGATAGGAGTTGAATTTAACACAGATTCAACTCGTTCTATCACACCCCTCCATTCCAGGGGAAGTTGTCACTTCGAAAAAAAAAAGAGAGAAGGGACAACGATAGAGCTCCGTTGTAGGGAACTCGTTTTCTTGTACCAACCGTATCTTCCTGCACCTAACTATTATTACCTCAATACATGATTATTTTGATCTTTAGATTACAGGGGAAAATAACCTTTAATACAAAAAAAAAAGGCATGGAACAATGAAATGGTATAAACTTAGTACATACGGGACAAAATAATTTATACGTAAATTAATAAGAACAAATATATATACATCAAAAAAAAATTAGACATTGAGCGTTACAAAATTCAGACATATATTAAATAACTATATTACAAAAGAATCTTAAATTAAGTCGCACAAGACGGTATATACCTACATGGAGATACTAATCCTATGAATACAATTGTTCTACACTATTCGGTAACGCATTCCTACTGAGTGCGTCAGCGACCTGGTTATCGGAACCTTTGATATAATTTATTTTAAATCGATACTCTTGCAAGAGTAAACTCCAGCGCATGATGCGGCCGTTTGAGTGTCTCACATTCCTAATATAGGCTAACGGACGGCGGTCGGTTCCTATTTGACATTCTTTACATATCAAGTACAGCTTAAATTTGTCTATGACCCAGATAATTGATAGAGCTATCTTTTCCCTAGTGGCATATCTCTTTTCGCGTGGTAATAATAGATGGCTAGCATATGCAACTGGATGACTCGTTCTGTCATCCACGTATTGAAGGAGTACACCTCCAATGCCCTCGTTGATCACGTCGGTCTTAACCCCAACGGATTTTTCCGGGTTGGGCAACTTAAAAATGGGGGCAGAAATGAACTTACTTTTGAGCTGATTAAAATGGGAAACAGCGACATCATTCCAACGTAACCGATCGGAGAAATTCTTTTCCTGAAGGGGGCATAGGGGGGCCGAAATTGCAGCGAAATTCGGAACAAATCGCTGATAGGGAGAAGCTGATCCTAGGATCGATCTTAATGGCTTCTTTGTAATCGGGAGGGGCATGTGGGTGATTGCCTTAATCTTGTTCTCGTGGGGACCTGACTTGCTTTGTCCTATTTTGAAACCCAAATATTTGATGGTTTCGTGGGCAAACTGGCATTTGCTGGGGCCAATGGTGAGGCCATTTTCACGCAGTTGCTCGAAAAGAGCTAATAGGGTGGATGAATGGTGATTCCATTTAATTAGTTCTTGGAGCTGACTCTTCTGACGTGGTGTCAGCTGCGCGTCACTATCCAGGTCAGAGGGTTCTAAAGACTTGCCTGGTAGGGAAGGAGGAGGGTAATCGGCATCAGGTTGGATGCACACTGTCTGGATTACCTTAAGGGACTCCGCGGGGCAGTCCTCTTCAAGCGCCGATGCTTCGTCCAGTTCTACGAAGGTATCTCCATGGGCGCGTTGGGGTTTCTTTTTTTCTTGGGGTCCAGGGACAGTCTCCGTGTCCTTGTCTGGGGCCTTATCACCTAAGGGTTTTAGTGAATCACATTCCTCTTTTTCCGTCCTAAAGTCCTGGTTAGGGGTCTCCGAGAAATCGGACGGTATCGGGGTTCTGATGGGGACGGGCTCCTGGGCTTCTTTCTTATCTCGGCCTTGAGGAAGGGCGGCCTGAAACACAGGGTCGAAACTTACTTGGGGGCTCTTTCCTATAAGTACGGAACAGAATTTTATGGGTGCTACAATGACTTCAGCCCAGCCATTATAATATTGACACTGCAGGTAATATCTAGCGACGGGGAATCTGTTCGCCCGCCCAAGTTGGTCATGTACCACCGCAAATTTTTCGTGGTTAGAGGCCACTGGGAGGAGTTCGTCGGACACGATGAAGCATGTACATCCTGTGTCCCTGACGAGAATCAATACTCGACAGCTGTCCACGCTGCCCTCCTCATATTTCAAAGTTCCCGATGAACTTTTACCAAAAACAAAATTTACCTGGTGGCCTGATGGAGGGGGAGAAGTTTCTGCTTGGGTCTGCACCACCGAAGGAGCCGGGGTCGCATTAATCTGGCGAACTTGGTTGCCTGGTCCGCTTTTAAGCCTAGAATTTTGGGGGCAATTTTAGCTCATGTGGTTTTCTACTCCACAGGTGAAGCATATGGTTGGTCGCTTCGGGAAGAGAGATAGAGGAGAAGTCTTAACGGGAGGTTTGGAGTCCCGTTGTTGGTATTGGGGAAAGAAGTTTTGGGGTTTTACGGGGCTCGGAAACTTTGTCAGCTTCCCTGGGAAGGAGCGCGAGTCCGTCCTTCTTTCTTTTCGTTGGATTACTCTTTCCCGTTCCTCTTTTTCTCTTTCTTTTTCTACCTTTTTTCTTTGAACTTCTGCTTTAATCCGAGCTAATTCAATCTGACGCTCAGCTTGTCTTATCCGTTCCTCTCTTTCTTCTCGTTGTATTTCTCTTTCTTCCTTTCTTCTTTGTATTTCTCTTTCTTCCTCTTTTCTTTGCTCCTCTAGAATGTACTCAGTTAGTTCTTTTCCGGAAAGTCCACAGGACTCTCCTTGCGCTTTAAAGATTTCGAACGGAGTCATCTTTGCACTTGGGGCGCACTAGTCAACCAACTAAAATTCCTCGCAACAAGAATTATGCCTCTATAGAATTAGCCTACCTAAATATGGGCACTGACCTATTCGTACTTGGTTTCTTACTCTAAATAACCACTGACTAAAATCACAAAAAACACAAACAAATTATTTTAACCGTTCCTTGAGCTACTCCAGCTTCTTAAGTTTAAAAAAAAAGGGGATAGCAATCGTTAAAACAAAAGGGGACTACTATATTCTATTATTATAACGAATAACACTATGCTTTACTCCACTGAGACCAGTGTTTGCAAAGATATAGCGTTAAACCCCACACACCTGATACCAAATTAAATAGTATATATATATATATGTCGTAGAATGACTCCCGACGATACTATATATAACACTATTCGTTGAGGGAACTTCCTTAATTATCTCTAGAGTGCGTTTTACTGTCTTGGCGGCCGATATTATGTATCTTCAAAAATGCTTAAGAAGTGGAACTGAGCTCAAGGATAATAATATTGCTATCATTAATAAAATAGAGTTTTATTAATAATAACTATGGTAAACACAAAAACGGAAAATATTGACAAACAGAATGGAAAGGGTCGTGGAGACTCGGGCTAATCCAAGGATTTAAGGGATCAAAAAAGGTAAAACAAATATGGAGTTAAAGAGATGGGATGGTTCGATAAACCATTTAAAGCACAGGATAGAATTGACAAATAAGGCATCAATACTCAAAAGGTGACGCTTGGCTTACGTAACTTCGTTAGGGTGCAGTCGAAGGTACTTGAAGGAATATTCGGTCCGCTGGCGAGTTCCAGCAGAAGGGGGGGGGGATGAAAGGATCCTGACGTGGCGTCTTGGGAAGGAGAACCGTTCTCGACGAACGGCTTGACGAACAATGGCTGTTCTAGGTTGTTCTCTTCTGAACAAAGGGGGGATGAGAACCGTCTCTTGTCTACGGGCTCAAGAACAATGGCTGTTCTAATGTTGTTCTCCTTTGAACAACAGGGGGGGGGGGTGAGAACCGTTTCTTGGCGAAAGGCTCAAAACGAACAATGGCTGTTCTAATACTGTTCTCCTCGAACAATAGGGGGGGGGATGAGAACCGTTTCTTGGCGAAGGGCTCAAAACGAACAATGGCTGTTCTAATACTGTTCTCCTCGAACAATAGGGGGAAGATGAGAACCGTTTCTTGGCGAAGGGCTCAAAACGAACAATGGCTGTTCTAATGTTGTTCTCCTCGAACAACAGGGGGGGATGAGAACCGTTTCTTGGCGAAGGGCTCAAAACGAACAATGGCTGTTCTAATTGCTGTTCTCCTTGAACAGCAGGGGGAAATGCCTTGGGGACTTGACGTCACTAAAGGCTCGAACCTTTGGCACTCAAGGAATATTGTCCTCCTGGACAAGCGATGGTGAATCTCGAGGCCGAGGTCCCTTGGCGCACAAAGGGAGAGAGGGTCGTGGTGATGTTTCGCGACGAAAATCTGGATCTCCAATCTGATCTTAGTGGTAAAGTTTCCATATATATAGCCAGGACATCTCCTTGGCGTGGGGGAAAATGGAGTGAAAGCTTGGAGGGAACGCACAGCTGGGCCGGAGAAAAATGCCTTATCTGTTCATAAGCCTAACTTGATCTGGCGAGGTCGGCGTATGGGGGCGAACGGGGGGACGATAACCTCCTTGTTTAAACATTGACGTCGGCAGCTGTTGATAAGACTCCAAGCCTCGAATCGAAGATGCACGTTGGCCTCCTCGAGGTTTTAACTAATATGGGATAGGAGTTGAATTTAACACAGATTCAACTCGTTCTATCACACACGCCTCAACGTTAAGTACCTTTAAAGCCTGGTCTCTTTCAACATACGGTTGTTTAGAATTGTTTTTAATAGAGCTTTCAACGTCTCTCTTTTGAATGGAGATGGGGCAGCTGGAGAGGTCTTTAATACTAAAATAGGACAGAAAAATGATAGCTGAAGGATTTAAAAAGAAAGCAGCAAATGAGGACTCGAAGATAGCAACTTACCATCGCCGTCTATACCTTTTTCATGGGTGATGGGGCATAGAGTACAAGGTGCTCTAAATTTAACTTGTTGTATGTTTTTTCAAGCTACCGACGATAACACTAGAAGATGGAATAAATAAAAAGATAGTTGGAGATTCTACCTCAACTGGAGCAGATGAGGATCGGGGATAGAGCACTAGTTTCTCTGATGAGTTGCTATAGTGGTGACAGTTATCATCCATCGTCAGCTCCGTTACAAGTAATGGGGAAAGCCTCACCTTCTATGAAGTCCTGAAAATATAGAAATAATAGGGATGTTTTTGAGTCTCTGACCGATTGATTCGAGAGTAACTCTTTGATATTTTGGAGTTGGACCGGTCCAAACTCCTTTTTGAACGACCATTACGAACCTAGCACCTAAATGTTGGAACACGTGAAGAAAAAAGAATAAAAAGGAGGAATCTAAACTGAGAAGAAAATTAAAGCACGAGGGAATACACAAATGAAAAAAACTATGTAAAATAAGAGTATAGAAGGCAATAAAAGAAGCCAACAGGGGCAAATCCAAGTCTAAGAGGGGGAAAGAATTCCGACTCTCAGCCAAAGAAATGAGAACGACGGAGGTATGTATAACGAAGGGGCCTAACTCCGTAATTAAGCAGCGGTCAATTGCAGCATGGGAAATTATGGTGCAGCGGAGATCTGGAGGGAATGTCTGGTAGATACGCTACCAGAAAGTAGGCAATAACTGCACAACAGTGAGGCTTAGACCAAATGTAGAATAATAAGGTAGTAAAAATGGGTAATGCACATGTTGTCTGTGGGTGTGGATCAACTAGTTATAAGAAATTGAATGTCAAAAGAGGCAAAGATGATGTGAGGCACATTCTGTTAAATAGAGTATCATAAAATGTAAATTTTGAACACAAGAATACGACGTAAAATATATAAAACCATTCCTGAGAAAGTTCCAGTAAGTGTAAGAAGGAAATTGCCTATTTCCCAGAAGCCTTAGTTTCACGAGATGGAGTTTATTTTTGGTATTAAAATGAGGGAAACTTTTATAAAGACGGAAATGATATTTCCTCAAAAATTCTGCTCGAATAAAAGTTCTGAGATCAAATTGGCAATCAACAACTTGAGAAAAGAGTAATTGAACCGGCATCTAATAAAAACTTGTTAATTAAAGTAATTGGAACGATAAGAAATGTTCTATAAATTATTTTTTTTAAGTGAAAATGAACCACGTTATTATATGTTAAAGTGTATAAAGAACGCGAGTTAATAAAAGTAAAATTATTGCAATGTATCAGAATAAAAGTGGAAAAATCAAAATAAAATGAATTCAACGATAATTTTGGTGACGTTAACCGAGAAAAAATAAAAAAGATGGATCGAAAGAGTATTGAAAAATTAGATAGAGAAAAAAAGAAAAATTAAGATGACATATTTTCATGTGGATTTGATAAACAAATTACTCATTTTTACTGGTAGAACCAAGAAATTCATTTTAGTTATTTTTAAGTATTCTGATTCCTATCGCCTTTTATTTAATGTTATTTTTGCAAATATAGGAAGAGTCAGTAAAACCCTTTAATATTTTCACTTGAAGAGATAAATCCCTATAAATTAAATTATAGATATTTATAATTCTGAAAACAGCACCAAAGTCTGCTTTGTCCTTTCTAATGTTGATGCAACATAAATGAATATTTACATGTTCAAGAGAAATTTTAATGTTTCCTTGCATTAATAACTTTTCCCTTATCTTATTGTTTTTATTTAACCTTTTCGCTTAAAATATTGCCAAAAATATTTTAGCGACGCCAGAATATTTGTCGTTTGGGCCACAATTAAGAAGTTGCAATAAATTTCGCCATAAATTTCCGTCTTATTCATCTCGCCCGGAGGAAATTTCACCACATGATTATTATTATTTGAGTTTCATATTACCAGTACAATAAATTGTGCCCTTCTAAATTTAGGGTCTCATGTAAATTTATTGCCTCCAGTTCCCTATTAAATTGGTGAATTGCTATCTCATAAAATTGTTCCATTGGACATTGCGTGGACACCTGGGTGATTTCGCCGATATAGAAATATTACCACTAGGAAATTATTGTTTACAAGAATTTATATGCTCTGAATAAATACAATTTCTACGTGATTGGCCGCGTAACTTTATAATAGTTCATTTAATTACTTGGTACCTTTATCCTCATAGAGATGAGCCCTTCTATGTGAGAGAATAAATTCAAAATATAAATGTGTTACTAGAAGAGATTCTTTAAACAAAAGACACTGCTGAAGTTCGTTTGGAAACTTCAGGCAAAGGAACTTCAGCTTAATAGCTTTGCCCCAAAGAGGAGCTCAATTTGAATTTAGTGGGGCTCTTATTGTTACAGGTGCCTGAAAACTGCATTGTAAATATTAACTTCTCGCTACTATCCTTGATGTATCATACTATCGTTAGGAATAGTAGTAAATGATAATAAAATGGATATGCTGCAAAAGAATATGGAAATTTCTACAGACATTGGCTAATGGGAGGTAAAGAGGATAAAGATAAACCATAAATGTACCTTTATCAAAGCAAAGTTCTAGTGGTACTGGATAGTATTGCTTCTGTGTAATTCCATTTGGTTTTCACCCGTCAAAGTAAAAAGTATCTACTACTTCTTTAAGTGTTTTCATAGCAAGCTTTGCTTCTCTTATTTATTATGATTAAGACGTGAAAAGTGGGGTACCATAAGTTCGATACAAGTGCTGAGTAAAGCGGTTTGGACCATAAAAGAAATTCTAATATCAATCAAGTTAAATTGCGAAAATCCTTTCCCTGTCACTGTAACAAAATAATGCCTAAATTTAGATCAGATTTCCCACGCGGAATTTCTGCAGGAATATTTCTTTCTGTCAGGTGAGTCTGATTTGAAGTCGTCACGCACGCGCGACCCTCGAAGAAACATTGAAGGAAATAACTTCAGAGGTAGGCCTCGTTGTTCTCAGTGGCTTATAAGCTATACTTGAAGAGTCTTTTCACCAGAAAGTTTCTCTCCATACCCTTCTCGACCGAAGGTACTGACGTAAAACTTAAATTATAATATTATCTCTATAATATTTTTTTCCCGTAGACCACTTGAACTCTATGTTTTCGACAGGTATATTTTTTTTTCTATATCACTCATCTGTCTTAAAATGACAGAAGTCGCCGTACTTAATTTCAAGGCTAATTAATACCAGGCTACAATAAAATAAAAATAGGACCCAAATAAAGTGTCTAGAAGAATGAGGTCCAATGGCGGCCACGTACCGTCCTGTACCCACGTGGATCCGGAGATCACCTCATGAGGACGGTGAAAGCATGGGAACATAGGCGAGGAGGCGGCGGACGCTGTTATCACTCGCCCCAGCTGTATTTGCCTAGGAACCAATGACATCTCCCCCGCCCCCCTCTCGCGGCCACCTCCTCGCGAGCATGCGGGCTTCTCTGGGAATCCGTTGGACATTCCAACGAGCGTTATAAATCCCCAGTTTAAATCCCATTTTATCACCAACTGTATCTGACCTCTTTAATCCCTTAATCAACCTACCTGATCACGTGTAGATCTGTAAACCCCGCCTGGGCGACCATTCCATTTAAATCCAATTTCTATGTAAATATATATATTCTTTTTTGTTGTTAGTAAAGTTATATTTTCGTCATTGTCTTTCTTTTGCAACCCCAACGCGTACCAGCTACGTTTTAATCTTTGGGCAACTTGCAATCTGAAATAATTGTTTAACAGGACCCCACAAAGTAAGAATAAACCAACCCTCCCCTTTCACTCACGGTCTTCAACCAACTTTGTGCCAATCCCCCAAAAGCACCCACGTATATAAAAATACATCGTCTGGCCATTCTACGACAGTGTCCATGCAATGAGTGAAAACTACCATTAAAGCAAATCAAATGATCAGATACATCGCACGAAATTTCTCCTATGTCTCGAGACATAATCATTAGTTCGACCACATCTAGAGAATGCGGTTCAATTCTTGTCTCTGAGTGTCGTAGAATTCCCTTCTTTTTTTGTTCTATTCTAAGAGTGCTAAGAGTGTCTAATATATTGATATTATAAAAATATCTTAAAGAACAGAGCCGTTCTGAAACACGTAAGGATATATAAGAGACATGAACATTAATCCCGAAATAAACTTATATTTTACCTTTATCAATTGAATACATAACATTTATACATTAACTTCAGCAATACTCTAAATATTATTATAAACGAGAATTAATTAAATTTGTTTACCCACAAAAATTAGTTAACGTTTTCTCTACACACAACAATAATATAAAGAATTAGGCTTACGGAATCATGTGGAGTTTAAAGGCCTCAGAAATGTTATTTACTCTCAACGCGTGCCGCCGGCCAGATGTAGATGAGCGAGATCACACGGTTGTTTTAGCGAGGGTGGCAGCTGGAAGGTCCACACGTTCTTCCGAGGGAGGGGGAGGGGGGTTCTTCAAGGAAGAGAACCAATACGGTGCTTTATGCAACACCTAGGCAGTCGTGGTCTCTCTGGCGAGAGTGAGTCGAACTTGGTTCTTAAATCAAGTTAACTTGGAGTGCGGAGTGACCACCGAGTAACGAGCTCGAGGAGGAGCTTTTCTCCTTCGTTACTTATTTACTTATGGACGAGGACTGAACTCGGGGAGGGTCTTCTTCAAGGGCGAGGATAACGGAGGGGGGTTTCTCTGGCGAGAATAAGTTACTTAAAGTTTGGTTTGATAACCGGGAACTAGCTCGAGGATGAGCCTTTTCTTAGTTCCAGTCTTCTTCAAGTGCGAATATAACGGAGGGGGATTTCTCTGGCGAGAATAATTTGAACTTGGTTCCTTACCAAGTTAACTTAGGAGTTCGGTGTGGCCACCGAATAACGGGCTCGAGGGGGAGCCTTTTCCTTCTTCTTTTCTTAATTCCTCAAGGACGAGGAATACCCCTGGTGTTTAAGCTGCACCAGGATATGAGGAGTCTCTCTGGCGAGATTAAGTTGAACTTACCAAGTTAACTTATCGTTTGGTTTGATAACCAGGGACTTAGATCGAGGATGAGCTTCTTCTTAGCCCTTTAAGGTAGGTAGCCCTGCCTCTCTTGCAGGGTACTTCTTGGTCTGGCGAGTTAAGTACACTACCTCTCCAGTCTCGGTAGTTCGGTTTGATCCGAAGACTTCGTCACCTAGAGACTGACGTATACTACCACGATTTTCCTCAGAGTTCCTTATTTATACCTCGTCACCTCCCTGGGGGAGTGGTAAGGGAAAGAGGTGCTTGAGGACGGCCCCAGGAGAGTTCTTTTGCCAAACGGTTTTTCACACGAAGTCAAACATCGGCTCCTCGTTAGCCTTTGAGATTGGGAGAAACAAGTCTCCAATTTCTTATTTAACGTGAAACTGGATCTCACTCTCCTGGCGGAGATCTTACATTTTGACCTTTAGGGTCTTTCATGGCACCGAGTTGTGCCACACTGCGGTTAAGCACTGAACCCGCCGATGCCTTCGACGGATGTCTTTGCGGTAACCGCCTTGTGACTGCACTAAGAGTGAACGGGTGGGGAGGGGGGGGTGAAGTGACCATTCCCCTACACTGAGCCTTAGCAAAAATGTGTCAATATTAGAAAGAGTACAAACCAGTGGGAATAAAGTGATATCTGAAGTTAGGTGCAAACCACTAGAAAGACTTCGCTGTCTAAACTCTTTGTCATTCGTGAGCAGACGTTCACGCGGCAAGCCGATAGAGGTTTTCAAAATCTTAAAAGATTTTCCAACATAAATTGTTCGCCATTAGTCAAATTAAATTATACAGCAAATACCGTTTAAAATGGATATAAATTAGTTGAGAAGAGATTTACCAGTGGAATATCGCAAAACTTTTAACTATAAATTCACTTAAACATAGAAGTGCCTAACCAAGAGAATAGACGAAAGTACGTCGGCTATTATATTTACAAACCGGCTGGATGAGTACTAATTGTGTTTAAGTTTATCTTAGTAGGAGGACAGAGAAATATCACTTACAAAATCACGACTGAGTTTTTCTTTTTACACAAGAATGCCCGAGGCCCTCCCGACCATGATATTCGTTGCCGTGGAATGGCTAGACTCTCTCTTTCTCTCTCTCTCTCTCTCTCTCTCTCTCTCTCTCTCTCTCTCTCTTTCTCTCTCATAATTTATATGCTTGTCTGAGGGATTAACTGGGACAGACAGACACATTGTTATTTATATTTTGAGTTTAATTCTAAATAATTGTTTTTATTATATTTTAGGGAATTCTTGTTTCTTAACTTTGTGTATTCTAGTCATTTCTTATGCTACTTATGCTCCTCTACATACAGTGCCTTTGGGTGTTTTATGGGGTTGCCATGTGTGACATCCACCTTGTTTGGGGGCTTAAGTGGTTTCTATAATAATAATAATAATAATAATGATAATAATAACTAATAACTAATGATAATAATAATAATGATAGTTCTTTCACGATATAATCCTTCTTCTCTAGGAAAAGTTCCTTTTTGGGGCCATGTTACCAGAAAATGCTTCTCGCAAGAGAGGTCTGGACTGGCGTTGTAATCGAATTTCAATAACTATAAATTATGTACTACCTAAGATAAATAGAATTGTGGACATTAATTAAGTTAAGCTTATTATCTGACACTCCTAAACATATTGTAAACAATAAATTTCATAAACGTTTTCTGTAAAATAACGAGATTAAAAAATGTTATTGCATTAGGCTCTAAGAAAGGAGGTAGAAACTTAAATAATTATGATGGTTTTTCAGGATTTAATTTGATCAGTCCAGCAAAGTCTACTTAAATATCAATCGGATGTGATGATCCCATAATTCACTGTGGCGATTTGGAGTGAAAAAGGAGATTCAGTTCTATTTGATGGCTCTCTACGCCAAAGCTATTCCACCTTTCACCGTCTACATCAGTGGTCCCCAACCTACGGCCCTTTGGACGGTACTCTGCGGCCCGCCAGGTCTCACGGCCAAAATCACATTTGTTATATCATATTTGTTCTAGTTATAGTCAATGAACTAATAAAAAGTTTGGGAAAAGTATCGAAAAAAAGTCATGTTGAATGGTAGCGGGGTCATGAAACTCCGCCCACAAAGGTGTACCATTTTTGCACTCTGCGCCGTGGTGCGAAAATGTTTGTTCTATTGAAGCCCATGCTAAATAGGTCAGTTTCGCCAGCATATATTGAGTAATTTAAAACGTGAATCGATTCTATTTTTATTGCGAAGTGATCTTTAATACTCCAATGTTACTATCTGATAGTTGTTTTGCCCAAGAAAATCGTAAAAATGTGATATTTTACATAAAACGAAGCGTAGTTATTTGGCCCCCAATTATTTCACTGTTTGTGATATGTTCGTGTTATTTATTGTTCGATGTAAAATATTTATACAGTGCCGGAAAATATATTAAGCTTTTCATTACTTTAGAAAGTCAAACATAAATTTCAACTACCATGTATGAAATATCTAATAGTTTCGCCATCTATAGTCTGAGCCGAACCTAAGATTAAGTTATGTGAACAAGGGCCTAACTTTTCAATCGCTGGTTGATTTTATTTATCTCCTTTTTATTATAACTTTACACTATTATTGCAATTGCTGCTATTTATTATTACTTACTATATGCGTATAACTGTATATTGACGTACAATGAAAAATTAATAATTAATTTATTTTTGCAGCATTTGAACCCCTCTAATGGCTGGGACATCTAACGTTAAAATTAAAAGAAAGCTTGAATATGAGAATAGACATTTTTAAGAAGTTTGGAGTAATAAATATTTTTCATAGAAAATAGTAAAAAAGATTATGTGTTTGATCTGCCACACATGTATTGGTGTTCCAAAGGAATATAATTTAAAAAGGCATTATATGACGAACCATAAGGATTATGAAAATTTAACAGGCAAACTTAGACAGGAAAAGTTACAACGCTTGATCGGCAATGCTGAACCGTTGAAAAAACTAACAGAGTCAAGTAAGATAGCTAACGTGAATTCAACAGAAGTTAGCTACAAAATAGCTCAATTGATAGCGAAAAGATATCAACTTTTTACTGAGGGCAAATTTTTTAAAGAATGTATATTGATTGCTGTAAATAAGCTTTGTGCCAATGAGGCCAAAACCTTTGAAAATCTCAGCTTAAGTAGAAACACAATGCAACGCAGAATCTGTGATTTTTCCAGTGACATCTTCGGTCAATTGAAGGAAAAAGCACCTGGCTTTAAATATTTTTCCATAGCTACAGATGAATCAACAGACATATTTTCCACTGCACAGCTATTGGTATTTGTACGAGGTGTTTCTGATGATTTCGCTGTTTGTGAAGAGCTGATTGGCATGAGTTCTCTCAAAGGACAAACAAAAAGAAGTGATATACTTAAATGCATATTAGAAATTCTCAATAATATTAGAGTGAATTTGAAAGCATTAGTTGTGGTTACTACCGATGGAGCTCCAAATATGATTGGGAAAAAATGTGGTATGGTTTCCTTGGTAGAAGAACAACTGGAGAATGACGGAATTTATACAAAATCATTGTATTTTGCACCAGCAAAATTTATGTAGCAAGCATTTGGGCTTCACTTACGTGATGAACATCTCATGAATTCTACTGTGAATTTCATAAGATTCCGAGCTCTCAATCATCGCATGCTTCAAAATATTTTGGGAAGAAAGGGAAGCAGAGTACAAAGATGTGATTTACTACTCAGAAATTAGGTGGCTGAGTAAAGGAAAAACATTACAGAAATTTCTTTCTCTTTTAGATGAAATCATTCTTTTCCCCAATGAGAAAAACAAGACAGTCCCAGAGCTGAAAACTGTTGAATGGTTGAGTGATGTAGCTTTTCTGGTTGACATTACTCATCATATAAATGTATTAAATAACAAGCTCCAAGGACAAAATCAGGTAATATCAGACCTTGCTAGCCAAATTTTTGCTTTTGAACGAAAACTCAAATTATTCAAATCCTCTATCCTTGAAGGAGAACTTGGGCGTTTTCCTGATATAAATCTATAATAGAAAAACATGGAGCTGGCCACAAGGCAGATTTATATGCCCCCAAAATTGAAGAACTTTAAAGAGTTTTTGAAAGCAGATTTATAGACATCAGGAACTTACAAAAATTACTACAGGTGTTTGAAAATCCTTTCAATGCATGTCCAGAAGAATGTGAAACAGAGGCGCAATTAGAGCTAATCGATCTTCAAAATTCTACAAATCTGAAAGAAATTTACAAAAAAAATATTTGCTCAATTTCTATAAATGCTTACCGAAAGAAGAGTATTCCCATCTATACAACAAATCACTTAAATAGGCAAGTTTATTTAGCTCAACCTATATCCGCGACCAAACATTTAGCCTACTAAGCTTAGAAAAATCCAAATACAGAAACCAATTGACTAATGATAGCCTTTCTTCCATCCTGAGGGTGGCAATCATACGTCAATAAAAATATGTCTATAACACAGAATCTCTGAAATCTAAGGGATAATATTTATATATCTTGCTATCATTTCAAAGGATCAAACGATGTTTTGTCGAATTTAGATACTTATATGTATGTTGTTTAAAGTTGAATAAAAATATAGCTGCACTATATTATTTTTCGCTATCCTTTCCTATTTTATTATACTAAGAATGCAATGTCCCGCAGGAAAAATGAAAAAGTGCTTCCAAGTATTTTCGAACTTTATTTAGTTCATTCACAAGGATAACTACAAGAGAAAATAATATAATAAGGGTATATATAAGCTAGTAAAAGATAAAGGAACTCCTCTAAGACAAGAAATCACCAATGAGGAAGTAGGAGAGGGATGGATAAATTCACATTAAGATTTAGCTATAACAAAGGTAGCAAGGTCAAACCGAGAGGCAAGAAAGAGTTAAGAACAGAGTCAAAAGGGTTAAAACCATATACGGCTATATATAAAATACGTGAAATTAATGGATAATAAAAGTCCGTTTCTCGAAAATCATTACTCATTAAATATATTTAATATGTAGATATCTTAGGTATAGCCCATGAGGGCCGTGAAGAGTTGCTGGGATCACTATTTGTCTCTCGACACCCAAAAGGTTGGGCATCACTGGTCTACATACATCACGCCACGTTCAAGCTTCAAAACATTCGAAGCGTGTGAATTTCTTTTCCCGCCATTGTTGAGTTTCTCTTGCACAAATTATGTTGTTTACAACTTTATTGGAAGCTTGATTGCTTCTCTTTTCATATCTTACATTCATATAATTCAAAATAACCAGCTTACAATTTACATCGGATACGAAGCGAGTCTTCAATATTGCATTCTTTGAATTCATTTTTTAAATGATCGAAAGAATAAAACCAATTTGTCTATCATATTCTCTGAGACAAGTTAGATAGCTCGTTGTTTTAAGATCTTTTTTACTCTTTTTTGTTCTATCAAGAAGAATTTTCCATCGCTGAATTAATTTTTATAACAATATATTCTGTTTTTTTTTAGTATCCTATTTATTCGCTCACTTTGTTCAAGCTAATCAATATTTATTCAATTTATATTGATTAAACTTTGTGAATACCATAATATGTTCAAGAGAATGATGCAGGAATAATTTTCAAACTAATAATAGTTTAATGTTATGCCAAAACCTTAAACCAAACAATAATACAATTTTAAATCAAATATTAAAGATCGGCATCATTGAAGGTAAGGATACGATAAAGGCAAAAAATATGATAGAGAAACAACTGAAAGAAGTTGAAGTACTTGGAATTTTATGCCTTTTCTTCGCTGTGTGAATTTAGATATGAGAATAGATATTTTCTCTTTTAAATTTTGGCTTAAAATCACGGTTAAACCCATACTATGAAAATAGACTTCGTTTGATTCTTTTCCTAAAGTGAGGTCAATCACTGATTTAGAGGCGAATTGAGGACGAAAAATGTACAGTCTACTTTAATGAGGACGCAAGGAAAGAGATTATATTTAGGTGCCGAATTATTCCTTAATGACGAATAATGTTTATTAATTATGAATAGATTGAGTGGGGGTAAAAGAGAAGAAAGGAAGAGAAAAGGAGTGGTAGAGTACGTGAAAGTGATTTGGAAAGAAGAAGAAAGACAAGGAGAAAGTAGAGAGAATTAGTAGAAAAGGAGAGATGGAGAGGACATTTTTTTAAAGAGGTAAGACAAACAGAGACCTTAGGATATACTAATGGACACATAAGGATGAAGGAAGAAATAAAAGTAGAAAAGAGGCAAGAAGAGCAGATTTAGAAGAGCCTGAGAAAATGGAGTAATATCGGAATTTTCAAAGTCGAGGACGAAAAGGCGGATCACCTTTGGCCGTCGTCCAATTTTAAGCTACACGTTAAAATTGGTGGCACGGATGAAGTAAATTGGGTTTATTAAACCCTTTTCTCGGTAGAGGGAAGAAGCGGGGGAGGTTGAGGATGGCTAACAGTTATAAATGGTCCTCTTAAGCATAGGAAGGCACTTTTCACCAACATTGAAAACGTGTGGATAATAAATAACTCTTTTCCTTTCTCTTTCGTTATTCATTTTTCTCTTGCTTTCTCTCTCTCTCAATTGGGAAGAAATTAAAAGAGTGTAAACCAAGGAAGACATAATTCTCGAAAGCGGAAACAAACAGCCGCAAATCAAATTGGTTTGCCGCCGTCGGTTTCGTTTTTCGGTTATACGTAAATATCAATAGCAGCGAAACTCTCACGGGTGAATATAGGGAGCGGCGATATAGGAAGATTTTATTTATATTCAATTAATTTTCCTTCAGTTAATTGATTTACCTGCAAAATTTGCTTTCCACGATTTATTTATTTCCACATCATAGAAAGATAAAGAAGAAAATAAAAATTTATGGTCGTTAAAAAATACGCGATGTATCGATAAACCAACTCGATCTTGGTCGTAATCTCGAAAGGCTAATTTCAGGGAAGCCAAAATCTAAAAAAGCCCAAATTCTTAAAAGCCTAAATACGATTATCTCCGATGTTCACAAACACAAAACTTCCCACCCTAACTTAACTTGATCGCGAATTTAGGCTTTTGGTGTAAATTGATTTCGTGTTTTTCAATATTGTTTTCGGGATTTCCTCCATCAGTGGGGCAACACAAATATACAATTTCAAAATAAATGTGACCCATTTAAACGCAGCTAAGATTTTGTAACTTAACTGACCGCACTATTTGAGTTTTATCAACAAAAGGAGTGAAAATAAGTTATGTTTTAATTCAAATGAACATCTTCATGAGTTCTAACCCATTGTATTATATTTATTATATCACAAATTATCGTTGTTTCTCATTAAATCTTACTTTTTGATTTTTTGAAAATTTAAGTGAGTAGTTCAGGAATTTTATCCCAATTTTAGAGCCTTGGAGTTTCGCAGAACGCTTTTCTAGCATTCAATTTTAATAGCAAACTCTGGAAAAATCATATTTTGAATCTCTTTTAGAGAATACACCTTGTCCAGAATTAAATATGTGTTTTATGTAATTATGTTACAAAACACATAAAGGTTAATTGGCTAGCCGAAAGAAAACATTGCTTACAGTAGCCCGATGGAGTTCTTATTTGAGTCTAATTTTTGGCGGTTGCCATATAGGGTTCGGATCCCTGTTCAAACTGTAGGTGTCCAATGAGAAACGCTTAAATCTCGAGTGTAAATAAGTGGAAAAGCCCAAACTAAAAAACAAAGACCACACATGTTAATATCAAAATGTGTAGTAGAGATTTACTTCTTTGCTTAAATACACTACTTATCATACAATAAATTTCTATTTTGAATCTAATATTTAGGGAAGAGGTCAATTATGGATTCTCGTCATTTTAATTTGACTCGCATGTCTAAATTCAGGTTTTCACTCAACATCGGCCAATTTCTTTGTTAGGAGGATGGTGTTCGTCCATTAGGACATGGACCAGATAAGAACCCCGTTGGAGGGCGAACACATGTACAGAGGTAGAAGCTGGTTAGCTGGAAGGTTTTGTCCAGGAATATCTGTTGCGATAAATTGACAGAGTACTTGTGTCTTTGTTCATTCGTACCCTTGGTAATATTTTTAATTCCCTTGAAATGTTTCCTTCTCTCTTTTCCTCTCACTATAATCCTAGGGTTTTGCTCGGTCAGCGCATTTGTCTAATTAATTATGATTTCATTTCCTTTCATTTCCCTCCTAATTTAAGTATCATTTGTTTACACGATACGAGTTTCTCCGAATCCTGTACAAACATTCACTCAGATATTCTCGCTGCTTTTCACAGTGCGTTTAATTTTGTGTTAGCTTTCATTTGTTTCCTAATGCTGTATATTACTCGTCCCTTTTATGATTTTTTTGCAATTATATATACGAGCAGATTATGCTTTTTTTCATCTTATTACATCGCTCACTCTCACCTGTCTCTCCATGGTAGTCTCTGAACCTGAGGTCATCAAAGCTAAAAAGTGAAACTGCTGCAGCTCTCCTGATGACTGTTCCATGGTAAATTTGACTCGCTAAATCTTTGTCTTTATTTCCACTCCCGTCATCAACCCTTGGCATTGAAGTCACTGTCTCAACTACAACTTGCTTACCATGACAACGTTTTGATTCGTTCATCTTTTTCTATATAACTTCTGTTATTCATTTTTTATCACTTGTGAAGAGTTCTGAGAAATAATACAGACACCTTCACACTTTATTATAGCTCCATACCTCTTTTAATCCGATATTATGCAAAAAGTTAGTACACTTCCTTCTTCACACTCGTACGTTCTATTTTTCTGCAATTTAGCTTTGCTGTTGCTCACTTAATTGATGAATAAATTAGTTGTTTTGATCCTAATATAGCAATCAATAAAGCAATCACACATATCATCGCGTTAGGTAGTTTCTTCCCTTCTCATTTGATTCAAGGCCAACGGCCTTCCGATAGAAGCATTGATCTATACTTTGATCAATTTCGTAGAATACCAGATACCTTATAATGTCATAGATCCATGTTTTAAAGCCGTAATGGTTGAAATTGTAATTTTCGCGATCTTACTGGTAAATGATTCTGAATGGTTTTATTTAGTATCATTACAATGATTATCCAAAAATGTCTCTTGTCGTTTTATACCGTTCTTCGGCTATTTGCCGAACATTAAACCAATTTTTGATAGGTTGAGGTAAATGCATTTTTCTAAGATATTCCTAAATGGTTTCACAGAATTGGTCTACTCTTTAATTTGGGTTTTAGACCTTTGTCTTGAAAGAGAAATTTCATTTCCTTATAAAATCCCTTTTCAAGTCATTGATTATAACTGCAGGTAAAAATAATAGAGTGTAGCTCTTGAAGGTTGGCTGTATTTTTATCGGTTCGACGAGTTCAGAGATTTCTTTGCCACGTTTCCTGATTTTGAGTGAAATATTGGTCCTTTTTGTCGAAACACTTGGCACTTGGAGACGATTAATCTTTGACCGGAATTGCGTCTCATGGCACTAAATTGGGACTCTGGCTCTTTTGAGAATTTTAATGTCACACATAGTAAATGCTTTCTAAGTCAAACTTTTGATTTTCTTTGTTTTTATGTATGAAAGTGATGCTTGAAGTTTAAAATGAAGAACACACAGCCATTGTTTCCAGGTATTACAAACCTTTCTTAGTTGGATTATTGAAGTCTCTTTTTTAATCAAATTCTCATAAAAGAAGGGGTCAAGGTCATGCTTTCAGTGGGTTATAACACGTCATCCCGGCTGCCTTAATTACGATTTAGATAATTTGTGGTTTTGCTTTACTTTCATCTTCATTTCTTTCATCTCTTTGCCCTTAGGTTCATTCGATTGTTCAATTGGTGCAAAATGCCCTTATTTTTCCAACACTTTTTATTAGAAAATATTTCCTCTTTAGAATTCTAAAATATCTAAAAGTCTGAAATTTTATTCGTTTTGGAACTTTGTATAACTCCAATACGCACCGTAGGAACCCAACTCAGTAGGGACTTACAGCTTTAAGGAAATATAAACTACTGCAAAATAAAGATAGCACAAATATAGATCGATTATAACACTAATACAACTCGGCGGCTATTCTATCCACCTAGCTAACGAGACCCCGAAAATGGGCTCCTAGCGGCGAGAGTAAAAAACTATGGCCGCTAGAGTTCACACACGGATCATTAGGGAGGGATCATCGCGATATTAACCCTTGAAAGCTTCTTCAATGTCACATTCTATTTTTATTTTATGATAAATCTATATCTTCCTTGTAATCATTTTATTGAAAGGATCAAGGCCGAAATATTAATAGCTTCAGTACAAGAAAAGTTCGGATCTAACGGCCGTATGCTAAGAAAAATGTGACATGCCTTTTTATCAGATTTAGTGTAGCTTCACAATTACTTATAAATTTATTATATGCAAAAGGCTAACATGTAAAATAGATAAAAAAAGAGTTTTTTTGCCTTAAATGTGCATTTCACATTTGTCTTAGCATACGACTGTTAGAGGCAATATTTCCAGAAGGGGAGAAGGAGTGTCTGGACGATGTAGAACGATAGTCTGGACAAATGGTGGTTTTACATTTCAGAGGAGAATAATGGAGCCAGAGAAGCCTTGGAATTAAACTCTTGCTTAGTTACACATTATTTTATCGCTACTGTTCTCTGTATTCCTCAGATCCAAGTATAATTGACGATCCAGCCATCGGTTTCCCTTAATTATAGCTCACTCGCTAATTAAAGCTTTAATTGCACATACATAAAGTTCACATTCCCACTACTACATCTATTACTTAATTAGGTTAATTAGTCGATGAATTCATCACATTAGAGTGCAGAGAATAAACTTCTGTGTAAACTTAAATTTCAACGGGATTTATAGCAGCGATTTCAAAAATATTATGCTATATCATCAGGGTACACATATGTGTGAAATGTGTGGCATTCTGCAGCAAGAGCTATCAACTATGGTGTGAACGAGATTTATCCTGAGTCTTCTGATTCAATACTTAACTATTAGATTAGGACCAATTTTTGGCTGCTGCTGATGACTTAGAAGAGGAGGAGGAAGAGAGAGAACAATGCTTTAGAAAGAAAAAAAAGGAATAAACGGAAGTGGCGATGTGTAAATTAGCAATTTAGACCATCCCAGTAAAAACGAAAGATGATTTACAGGGACTCACCCATGAACCCTGTGCTGCGAAGAAACCAACCCAGAAAAGATCCGAGACAAGTAAAGGCATGATTAGAGCCATTAATTTCAAAGGAGAAAAAGCGCTGCTCAGAAGGGCAATTTCGGTGCTCAATGGTGGAATAAAAAAGCACAAAAACGGAAGAGGAATGATTAGAAAATAATAATTATTTAAAGAATCGAAAATATAAATGAAAACAAAGATAAAAAAACTCAACCCTTTGTTACTGTGGCCAGGGAGCCACAGAAACCAAGCGTAATGTAACGGCATCCGGCCGCGTTGAACAATCAGTACCTTTTGGGTGAAAAGGGGGTATTAAGGAAAACATTCGGGGTTCTGGACCCCGTCAATTCGGGAAAAAGTTAGTAAAACGGGGCTTCAGCAGGATGAGGTAAAATGTAATTTACGAAGTGGGAAATTGCGGAAGATCTGGTGTGGTCGGTGGCTGAGCGAATGGCGGCCGCTCCAAATTGGAATGAGGAATTTACAAGCCCTTCACGTAAAGGAAGGCCGAGATAGGGGCTGGTAGTGGAGTCAGTAGGAAAGATTTGATCCCCAAACTGTCCTTATCAAAATTCTGCCGGTGCCTCAGTAATCGGTAGGTAGGTAAGCTATCGCTGTGAATCCGAGCCATTAAGGTAGGGGTGACGTCTGGAAGGGTTACCAGTGACCCAATTCCAACCGCAATGTATCTGCAAAAAATTTATCAGACAAGCTTTAAACGAGGCAAATTTACTTTCGTGTACGAGGGATTTAATAATTAAACAAAGAAAAAGGACAGAGAGCTCTAATAACGAAATCTTAACCACGCTAATCTCCCCTTTTCCATCATAAGTCAAAGCCATTAGGGCATCACGCCGCCATAATTCTGTCCGCAATGAGTACCCAAGAGAACCCATCTTTCTACACTTCTATTGCAGCATTCAAGCGCTGGACTTCCCTAAGTCTTTTCACTCCACGATTTTTTTTTTATAAGAAGCTTTAAAAATTTCACAGTGTGGAGGAGTCACGCCTAACTCATCCATTAGAAATTATATCAATGGTGACTATTTGATCGTTATCTGCAACAATCTACTTACCTAAAGCTGGGTTTAGGAGAGTTGCGCTCTATTTCTTGTTCATCACTTTGATCACATATCAAAGATTTCAGGTGATTGCTCCCTATAGTTGATGTGCATATGATCCAAATAACAAATGAATGATTTATTCATTATTTAGATTATCGTCGTATTTTCTAGTGTATTAAGAATTAGCTTCTCTCTTCAAGCTGAAAAGGCAATTCCTCCAAACAGTTACTTTAAGCATGTCGTCGAGAGAAAAGCTTTGTCAAGTTACAGCTGGGTAGTTTATTGTTTCGCCGTGCCCGAGTTTTCTTTTACTCTTTTAAGAGAAAGTTTTCTTTTTGAACCAAAAATAAAGTACTGAACGTCTGTTGCATTGAGACAATACGTAAGTGGAGGAAAATGCTCGTAGTTACGAGCCGAGAACGGATGGTTTAATTGAGATGGCGTAGTAGTTTGTGAAGTTTATTAAGAATATTCTATCAACTCTATGAAGAATTTCACATTTTTGTTAATAGTTAAAGCCCATCGTTCTCGTCTTACATTTCCTTAAATATTACACAACTAACCATAACATGGTCTATTCACTCTTTCATTACGATCCTTTCTTGTAACGTCGAGTGTTTTCTTGCAGGCCCATCATTTAGCGATGACGAAATTTGCCCTGGGACTGACGCGTGTTTGCTCTCGATTTGAATTCATTTAATAGAAATAAAATTAATTGGAACATCTTTGATGAGAAAAGGATGAGAAGAGAAGAAAGCTAGAAATAAAATAAACATTTATTTTAGGGTAATTTCTGAACAAAGAAAGTGAAAGCTAATAAATAGTCTTACCTTCATTAGTAAAAAAAAATAATAGAAAAATTAGCAAAACTAAATGGGAATAAAATTGTATGGAAGATATATTTCCGAATAAAACCTCTTGGGTCAAATGTAATAAGTATTTGTTTAATAGGAATTCGATCTTTAAGTGAAAGAAACGTGGTACCGCGAAGGAAAAAAGAGAAAAGTGGGAAAGACACCAAATTTCAGACTAAAAAGCATCATTTAAAGTGGGGTTTTTTTTTTACATCTTTACTACATTATTATAACTCTATTTAAAAGCTTTTACTCAAATTATCTTCTTTTTTTCTAGTCAACCAGATTTAGAAACTACTCTTCCTAAAAGATTTGACAGATTTATGTTAATGTTTATTTCTGATTCTTATTCAACTTTCGTCGGTTTTAAGGATACAAAGTAACATATAAATAAAACCCGGACTGATTTTTCATTCACTGTATGTTTCTGTCCTCTACATATTTTGGGTCTTTTTACATAGTCTTCGAAGTTTCTGTATCTATTCATCTATCAGTCAAAGTAAAGAAACTATTTTACAATTGGTTTTAATAAGATCCTTTTACCAAAGTTCCCGATTTAAAGCTTTTTATCTCTTCATTTCGCTTCCCTCATGTCATATATCTGCAATCCTGGACAGAAATTGAGCACTTATCCTCTTGCTCATTTTCTTCTTATTTGAGGCCCATATTCATTCGCCTAGTGACAAAAATTTATGAAACAAGGAATTATAGGGCGAGCACCGCCCTATAAAAAAAAGAAACTCCTTAAAGGATTTATTAAAAGCGGGTTGTACGAGGAACTTCAAAAGAAGGCTTCATATGTTTGGTTAATATTGAGAAATAAAGAAAGATTTTAAAGGCTATCTTTAAATTTCTATTGAATAATAAATAGTCATCGCTAAAGCGAAGTTTTAGTGACGCCCGGGAGAAATTATTTTTGCATCAACGCAAAAATGAGAGAGCGAAAAAGAACACAATGCACTGCCACTGTTAAGGGGATACCACATTAATTTTTTCAACCTTTTAGTACATTAGATTATCATATATGAAATTAAAACTCATTAAAATCTCTTTTATTTCCGACAAAATGATAATAACCTACGCCGTCGTTTTTGAGATACAGGGAGTCTTTCAGACCCCTCCCCCCTTGAAACCTGATATCATATAAATGGCTATGGAACTACTAAAATTAAGCATTTAAACCTCAATTCACAAGCAAATGATGCACATATGATTTAGTTATCATTTGAAATCAGTTTTCTTTAGTTTCATTAAAATTTGTGTTAATGGTGGACTAAAACATATATTTTTCGGACAAGATAAACTATAGGTTTTGTTCTCAGTTGAAAAAGAGGATGTAAGTTTAATAGTAGTGGTGTGCTGAATGCCCTAGAATATAGTTAAATCTATATTCGAATGATGCTAAAAATATCTACCAGTTTCTAGATGCCGTTTTTTTCAGTAAATATTTAACATCGCATGGTATAATTTTGCGTTTTGTTCACAGATCAACTTTAAAAATCTACGGAAAATTTCCCCTAATGTATAAAATTTGGCATTATCATAATTTTCACTATGTTGTGTTGGAGCGAATGTGAGTGTGTGTGTGAAGGGCCATTCTCTCACCCCTTTTTCCAATACCCTCTCTAACCCTCCGTAAGAATGTATGTGTGAATGGGAATGTTTTTTGTTTTTTCTTTTTATATTTAATATAAATTCTGCATTTCATTTTAGTATAAATTCTTTTCTATTCCTTAGCAAATTGTTGATTATTATTTTCTAAGATACTCGTAATCCCAATTTGTATAGAGTAGCGGAGACTGTAGGGTAGAGGTACACTAGTTAAAGTCATTGTACATCCCATTTGAAAGGATAAGGGCTTTTTTATATAGCCTCAATACAGGACCAGATCGCAATAATATCGAGCTCGGAGGCGCCAGCCTTGTTAGACCTCTGAAATTTGTAAACACTCGAGTGGCAGCCAGCAGGACTTTCCACCCGGGCGTATCACGTGAGGCCTTTTCTCTTTTTGTATTCTGTTGGATCCAATGTGTTAGGCCTCTTTTATAGGATTACATACCGGTTTTGTTTGCTCATTTATCTCTTTTTGTTTTTTCTTTGTCTCTTGGTTTGGTTGTAAGTACTTTTGTAAATATTTTTCTTATGTTAGCTTAACTGATTCCATCTTGGACTGTATAGATAAAACTTCGTTTGGTTATAGGACTGTTATTTTGATCTTGTATATATTTTAATTGTAATTTTATTAATCTCATTTTTGTGTGTGTGCATAAGTAACGAGCTCTCTTGTAAATATTTACTCCATATTTTTTGTAAGTAAAAGACTGTGCATACAATCCGTTTCATTTCTTCCTCTATTTCTCATGTCCGAATTAGTCTAGGAAGCGGGTTGGAACGATTGGGATCAGAGTATAGATTTTTGGCATGCTACAATGTAACTAAAACAAAATATATACTCTAAAAGTATATAACATTTGCAATAAAATGATATATAAATCATTAGTGTACTAATGTTTTGCTTTTCGCAAATTAACTTTAAATATCTACGAAAATTTTCTACTAATTCCTACAATTTTGCATTATCTTATTTTGAACTATGTTCTAGTCATGTTGTTAAAAGAACACTTACACCATAAAAAAGTGCATAAAAATGGCAATAAAATGCTATACAAAACCCTAAAATGCGAATTTTTAACGAAACAATTTGAAAAGTGACTAATGAACAAATGCGCTATCTCCTTAAACACCTTCCACGCATATACTAAATGATAACTTACTGGTGGGAAATTTCAATTTTTAATTGAAGAGTAATTTTTAAATGTTAGCGAAAATCAAGTACTCAATAATTTCATAACTTTTTCTTCAAAACAACCCTAAACGGTCGAAACTCAAACTGCTCAAATACTGGAAAACGTCCACCACTTCAATTTTTTCTTCGTATTCCAAGATTGCTACCAATTACTACTACACTGTTTTAGCGGAGAGTGTGTAAAATAGATAATAAACAGTAATAGAGAATGTGGTCTCTCCTCACCTTCTTCTTCAAGAAAAGAAAGAGACGCTTTAAGCCTTTTGCATTCATAATGGCAAAAAATAGATCAGAGGCTCAAAATTCCCGAAATTCTCCTTTGGTGCTTTTGAATTCATTTTTATGTCTAGGTTTTCGGCGTTGATTAAGGGTTCAATTATTTTTCAACGATTGCCGTTAGAGATTACGAGTTTCAAAGCGAATATGTTCAAAAATCATTGGATGAGGAGCAAGATTTGGAGGTACGAGATGAAGATAAGTTGAACAAACCAGTTTTTTTATCATGTTTTCTTCATTTCGCTTGTTTAGAGCAAAAAAAACAGTAAAGGAGATGATCTTTATTTTGCATTCTACAAATGGATATAATGGCATTTGAAATTGGTTGAAAAACAGCACTGTTTGTTTCCAGAAGCAAGAGTGTCATCTATTCGATTAGTTCAGAGGATAGATAAGTAGCGATTAGAAATTTAAAAAAAAAGGAGGTCATGAAAAGATGAAAAGACATCTTTGAATATGGCTCTGAATTTGCTAATAATCATTGAACTCTTTGAGTATTATTCAATAATATTGTCCTATCCTAAGGGAATTTTGTTAGAATTACGAACATAATGTTACTCGATCATGTACATAAATCAAAAAATGCCTATATCAATTTAAAATTTAGGGTTTTATTTAAAATTGAGAGAGTGTAAAAACCTTCATACCCGAGTGTAGAGCGCCATTTTTGGCGGTCGGTCCTTTACCTTTTCTGAAAGATTACTAACACGTTCTTGTGAATGTTAATGAGGATTTTATCCCGCTGAACTTTAGAATACCATATAATTAAGCTTGTAACAGTTAAACCCTCTTCCGTCATTTGAAATTATTTTTCATCAATTTCATAGAGGAACAAATTTAAAGATAAATTTTGTTGAGTTCGTTTTTTTTTAGTTGATTCGATGTATTTATGGCTTAAAAATAGTAGGCCTGGAGAGACTATTCTCGACAGAGACGAGGCGGCTTTATTTCCCTATTTAATAAAAAATATATGTATGTACACGCAAAAAACCTCTCTAAAATATATTGATAATATTTGTATATCTTAATAACAAAATGATATGATATAATTATACATTATAGACTTGTTGTAAAATTTATTAACCAAAGCTTTGGACAAATTAATGCTTACCAACAACGAGTGACTAATGAGAACAATAATCTCTTTGGTAAAATCAGTCTAGTCAAGCATAATTAGGTCATGTCCATAAATTGGGACGTGTTATTGGATTAGGACGTGTTATAGTATTGGAACATGTTATAAAATTGGAACGTGTTATTGAATTGGGAGGTGTTATTGAATTGGGAAGGGTTATTGAATAGGTAAGTGTTTTTGAATAGTGAAGTGTTATTAAATAGGGCAGTATCATTGAATATTGAATGGTCATTTAATTGACACGTTATTAAATTGAGACGTGTTATTCAATTGAGACGTGTTATTGAATTGAGACGTGTCATTGAATTAGGATGTGTTATTGAATTAGGACGTGTTATTGAATTCGGACGTGTTATTGAATTCGGACGTGTTATTGAATTCAGACGTGTTATTGAAATAGGACGTGTTGTTGAATTCGGACTTATTATTGAATTAGGACGTGTTATTGAATTAGGACGTGATATTGAATTAGAACGTGATATTGAATTAAGGTGTGTAATTGAATTAGGACGTGTTATTTAATTTGGGATGTTATTGATTTGGGATGTGTTATTAATATCGGATGTGTTATTAATTTGGGATGTGTTATTAATTTGGGATGTCTTATTGAATTAGGATGTGTCATTGAATTAGGACGTGTCATTGAATTAGGACGTGTTATTGAATTAGGGCGTGTTATTGAAATAGGTCGTGTTATTTAATTAGGGCGTGTCAATTAAATTGGGATGTGTAATTTAATTGGGATGTGTTATTTAATTTGGGATGTGTCATTAATTTGGGATGTCTTATTGAATTTCAAGTGTTATTGAAATAGGACATGGTATTGAATTAGGACATGGTATTGAATTAGGACATGGTATTGAATTAGGACGTGTTATTGAATTAGAACGTGTTATTGAATTAGGACGTGTTATTAAATTATGACGTGATATTGAATTATGACGTGTTATTAAAATGGACGAAATATTGAATTAGGAGATGGTATTGATTTAAGACGTCATTGAATTATAATAAGTATTGAATTAGGTCGTGATATTGAATTAGAACGTGATATTGAATTAGGACGTGATATTGAATTAAGACGTGATATTGAATTATGACGTGTCATTGAGGTAGGACGTGTCATTAATTTGGGCGTAATATTAAATTAGGTCGTAGTTGCAATTATACACACACACACACACACACATATATATATGTGTATATATGTGTATATATATATACATATATATATATATATATATATATGTATATATATATATATATATATATATATATATATATATATATATATATATATATATATATATATATATATATATATATATATATATATATATATATATATATATATATATATATATGGGGGTCAATGGCACACTAATGGCTTGGTCCGACCAGTTGAGGAGGAGATAATAAGAAGTGGAGGGGAGGAAATTCGTCCTCGAGTGTGTGGGTAATAATTTTCAAAAATAAGTGAGTGCAGATTGGCTTAACGGTTAGTTATACTCGATAATCGTTGAGGGTTATTTACAAAATGCTACAAAAATAAAGTTTAATAACAACAAAAGATAAAATATCAACACAAAAGAGGGTTAAGTAAAATACTTGATCAAATAAATGAGGGACACATTCAGTGTCAGCAAAGAAGCAAATCTAAGGGATTAAAGAGCTTAATTACCTGACTCGGATGAGAGGCTAAAAGAGGGCTACACTAAGCTGAATGTAAATAAGACAATTGGTTTGGGCGATACCAGATTATAACGAGGTCCGCACCGTCGACCTCTTGCACGGGGTAGGCGTCGAAGGAGAGGTAACTGATGGAGGCAAGGATGTAACAAGGGAATATGTTTTACCTCGGAGTTCTCTATGGGGGTGGGGAGTTACTGGTTTTACTTCAGGATGCTGATGAAGGAGGACGGGTTTGCCCTCAGGGTTATTGATAACGAAGGATTGGGTTTACCTCAAGGTGCTGATGAAAGAGGAGGAGTTTGACCTCAGGGTTCTCGATGAGGAAGTACCGGTGCGAAGTCACGGAAGAACGGCCATTGTAAAGAGCTGCCAATTGACTGGGGCGGTGTACACAGCGGAGAGATACTAGCAATCGGTACCTGAATAATCTACGGATTATCCGACTCGAAAACGTAATGTGTCTTCGTCTGCGGGCGTGCTGTGCTGCCTATCCAGCAGGAAACATCCGGTTATAAAAGTCGGCGGGGGGCGGTGAAATTGCCTCAGGCCATGGCGTGCTCTCCTGCGATCTGAAGTCTCTGGTTTCGGCTGGGGAGGGGGATCAGAGATAAGGAGCCGGTAGAATAGCCCTTCTGGCCTTATCTTGTCCCACGTATGGGAGGTATGCTTAAATCTCGCCCCAGGCGCAAGAAATAGGCCTCGCAAGATAAACACAGCTGGTTTGATAAAGGCCAAGTGCTCAAACATCTGTTTAATAAGACGGTCCAAGTCGTGTCTCGAAATAAAATTATTATACATGGAGGTTTACTTCGGAGACTGAATAAATACAGCTGCTGACCATACGAGGCGATGCCGCGAGAAGCCTATCAAATGACACAAATAAACATTTGATCCAAAAGTGTAGACACGATGTACACGCAGTTTAGCTCCGCCCATAGGGAGGAGAGTTGAGACTCCGAATATGGACGCGGGTCCCTCTGGCTACGCCCTCTGTATTTTGAGCATATATAAAGAAGAGTCAGAATTGGAATAGAGGTAAAGTTCAGACAATTCTCAATCATTATTAGTCAGAACTCCATTGATATTGTTAATTAGCTTTCACACTCCTGGGTAATCACTGAGTCTTGTCTTGCTTCATCCCGTATTCGCATTGTTTTTAGACTTAGACATTCTAGTCTCCCGTCGAATACGCTTGGTAATCGCGTCGCTAATACTCGTAATATAATTTTAGTTATAAAATAAAGAGTTTATTTTCGTAAATCCATCCATGCTTTAAATCTTCGATAAGTACAGCCAAGCAAATGAAGACCTTAAAATTATTATTCTTTAGAGTTAGATTGATAAATTACCGCAACAAAACCTATCACTTGAAAGTTAGGACCTCGTCGCGCCCACAAAGCTGGTGCCCGTGAATTGCTTCTTACTACTGGTGACAGTGTCTTTCCTCCACCTTCAACCAGTTACAATATATATATATATATATATATATATATATATATATATATTTATATATATTTTTATATTGCTTTCAATTGGTGGCACCATCCTCATACGAACATACAGCTGGTTACCACTTTTGAATACCCTATAAGTGGCCCAAATTGGTAAATGATCAGGTAGAGAAGGAAAATGGAGGGAAAGGTGGTACATGCAATTCAAGGTCGAGAAGCTTAAGGGAATGCACATGCATATATACAGGGTGATCAGAAAGTCTTGTCACCCCTATCGATAAGAAATAAGAACAACAGATGAACATGTACTGGCTTTAGTGTATTCACTTTCAATAGATGAACAATATAATCTTGCAGTGAAGTCATGTCATACATCCTCGATGCTATTGTCAGAATGGACACGACCATGTGTCCATATACTTGCAATCAGTTTCTCTTCCAAACACTAGTCACCTTTTTCAGCCATCTGAAATAGAGAAATAAAACAATATTAACAAAGGGAACGAGACTTTCGCACCACTGTCTACGTCATGATAATATCTGAAGAGATTGTAAGATGCGTTGTCAAATTTCGAATACAATTAACATGGTCAAAAATTATGTATCATGATCTCGAATAATTCAATATTTAGTAGTATTTCCTTGGAGGACAGTAGACAACGGCTCGGACAACAGTATATACATAATATTCTACTTCCTTCTATTTATTTTCCCTTTTCATTCGCTCCTCCTAATCCAACCATTCATTATTTCTTTGATGTGTTCGAATGACATCGTTACTCCCACCAGTTTCGTTTCTATTCTCAAAACACATAATTTTACTCTTTGTTATAAACATATTTTTATACTCAATTATGAGGAATTACCGTTAATTGGCTCTTGCCTCTTCCACAGACAAGAAAAAAAGGCTTTTACATCTGTGACTCTTTCATTCCACAGTATTTTTCCTCGACCAAATCAAATTGCCTCTGAATATAAAAAGAACTTTTGAATATTCATCGTTCTAAACACAACAACAGGTCGACGACCGATTAAGATAGAAGGAATTAATTTACAAAGAGATTTGTGACCAGAAAAACTTAACTAACCCAAGCTCTTGTACAATAATAAGTTATAATTAGTGTGAGAAAGAAAATTGGAAAGTAACAGATAATTAAAGAAACAAGTAACGCAGAAAAGGCTGATACTAAAATAACTTTAATTAAAGGGAATAATACTAATAGCAAATTAGAAGTTACGACTCATTCAACTATTACACTTCCTTTATTAGATCATTTAAATAGCTTTAATAATTAATACAAAAAGATAAAATAGAAATTGCATAAATCAATTTTTCTGGGGAGCTCTCGATGGCATTGTAGATAAGGCGTCGACATCTAGTGTTGTGTCACTTGTTTGATCCATCCTCCCGAGTGCTTCCTTTATCGGAGACGCAAAAACTGATCCCTTTGGAGGTAGCGAGCTTTACAGGCTTTACAAGGCCATTAACAACAACACTATCATTCCCTTCCCGTCTTGACAACGCAGTATCCGCACTCTCTACCCTGATTTGAAACCATGCCAATAGAGTACTGGGATGTTGTGTACCGCGAAACTCTATCAGTTCGGGGGCTCATAAAAAGATGGATATCGGTATAGCACAAATTGCGAAAACCTCGAATCCACTTTAAGGCAAGTGACGAACCACTTCTCTCAGAAAGTCCGGTGCTTAGCCAAGTGGGAATCCCGCTGCCGATTTTAGCGAAGTTAAACTACATTGAGGGCGGTTAGTCTCCGGATAGTTTAATATTCGGATCGAACACTGGGGTTGCTATATTTAATCACTAGTTTCCTACAGAGAAGCAAAAATCACCTTAAGTGAGTGTTGATGTGTGGTAAAACACCATCCAATTTCCTTCTTTATCTCAACGAATTCTATTATAATTGATTTATTGGGCCAAGGGGAATTACACTCGTGACCAACGGGTAAAACTGCAACAATTTGCTGTGTAAAAGAGAATTTTTGTTGTGTTTTAACACTATAAAGTTTTCCATACAACTTTTTGTTCATCTTGTAAATTTTCCAAAGGACACCTATCCTTATAAAAACATGGAAGTAGATACCGGAAAGTTACGCACCATACTTTGCTTTAGAAACTTAATTAGCTTCCCAATTTTCTTACTTTGATTATATAAATATGAAAATTAATCTACAAGCAAATGAACAGATGAATCTAAGCACTTTTGAACTATATTTGCAAGTTACTTTTTAAGGAATAGCTTGAGAATGGAGAAGACAACCTTATATAGGGTAAAAAGATACGAAGGGAACGCAAATCACATAGAACAAACCAATGGAAAAACACAAAAACAAGACAGAAAAAAGAACAATAGGCAACTAATAACAGACATGTGCATCCCTAAAATGATATACACACAAAAACGCCATGTATATGAATGGAATATGGTGGGTAAAAAAAAAAGAAGATTTTAAAGGATTATCATTAGAACGAAAACTTATAGGGCTAAGAGTTAATCCACAGGCACAACAGAGCCCCTTGGTGGGGGAGGCAATGCGAATAATATTACACTAATAAAGAGTGACAACAGCTGCACTATAAATTTATTTCATTTAGTAAAAGTTTTTTAAAACAAAGTCGAGTTTAAATAAGCTAGGGGAAATGTTTATATTGGGTAATATGCCAATTAAAGAACACTCGACAATATTTCTTTTTGTAAAATCAGCGGAATTATAAAGGAATTTTGAAGAATTCCAGTCAATGGGTTGGTTATTTTCAGATAAATTTTAAAATAAAGAGCTGTTTACTTCACCTCTTCTACTTATGTTAGTAAATTCTAGTAGATAAAGATTTACCAGTTTTCCCGAAGTAAGCTAAATTAAAAATAGAACATTCTATAAAATATACTCCACCTTTTTTCCTGGTATTATTGTGGACTAACATTTTATATAAAATGGATTGATATCTAATATTTACAGAGATATTAAGTTGCTTAAAAATACAGGTAAGACAACAAAATGGTTCAAAATATAGCAAGACGACAATTTTTGTAATTGAAAACCATTGAGTTATCAGTTCTATAAAAAGTTTTCTTTCCAAAGTTAAATGAAGTATGCAAAAAATGACAAGGGTAACAAAGTGTTTTACCCTCTTCAAAGATATAGGACAATTCCTTATCAAAAATTCCGTACTAACAAGGCGAAATGCGCACAGAAACATAGAAGTGAATACAGACCGTTTAATTATAAGACTATGATAAGAAAAAAAGTGAATATATGAACTGGAGTTAGACAGTTTGCGATAAACCAAAAATGTAAAACCTGGTGGGCAATATATGAATGCTATCTTATTGCTATTTACCTTTATTCTGAAATATATATATATATATATATATATATATATAAATAAATAAATATATATATATATATATATATATATATATATATATATATATATATATATATATATATATATATATATATATATATATATATATATGCATATATATATATATATATATATATATATATATATATATATATATATATATATATATATATATATATATGCAGGTAAATAATAAGCACACTAATGTTCAAATCATCTTTATTTATGTTAAATTGAATATTTCAAAGACCTAGCCTCATAATCGGCATTAAAATCAAGAAGGTATGGGGTTAAAATTTTTGGTTTTAGAAAGTACTAAAAGTGAAAATACCTATAGTGGTCATACGTATATATTGATTATTTGGATGAGGTTTGCAGTCCTCATGTGGCATTGGAATTTGTATACCACATTTGTAGCCTTTAAGATCGATTGCTTTTCGCGGAGGCTGTTTTTCATTAATAAGTTGCTTACTTTTGTGTTTTCTAATAAATTCGTAAGGATAACTTGCAAGAGGAGAAAAAACACAACAAAGAAAAACATAACGCACAAATTACAAGAGCAACTCTGGTCGAAAACACTCCCATACTCAGAAGAAACTCTGACCTTCGCCGCCTCAAGATTCTGGAGGCTCTTCTCATTAAAGAGATGGGCCCCAAACTTAACACCCATCACACCAGTTCTGAGCGAGTATTTCACCTTTCTGCTAAAGGAACATGGCACTCTGTCTTTGAAGTATAATAGCACCAAAGAAGCAAAATCAATTTTATTCTTCGCTGGTCACGACTGCCCATGAGCTACCTCATCTGTAAAGGAGGCAAAACCAAGGAAAATATCAAATCAACGGAGCTTCAACAATAACGAAGACTTCCGTCTGAAGATGCCTTAAGAAAGGCGAAAGCTCAGATCCAAAACTCAATTAGTTGTAAAATTAAAATGGATCTTCCTTAACTGATCTTTAATCTCCAACCAGATACAAAAAATTGCATTCGCCAGTTGGAACGTTCCAAAATAAAGTTGATAAAATCAAAATACAATCTGGTCTTTAACAAACCATGTATTGACGAGAAGCTGCTCACACCATACACTAATATATAAATATATATATATATATATATATATATATATATATATATATATATATATATATATATATATATATATATATATATAAACGCTACTGTCGGAATGACGAAGCTATAAAGTGCGGTTACATTACCAATGGTAAGGATCCCAACAACATCCATTTACGGTCAAACTACATTTAATTTTAATTCCGTTTGTCAAATTTTTCGAAGAGTTGTACATTTAAAAAAACAATTATGCTCTGTCTTCAAGAAGTTTTCCATTTTCAAATCCATCTCAGTTTTGAAAATGTTTGTATTAAGTTCTCACTGAATGTCTTTCTAGATTTTTGTCGAGCTCGATGGAGAGTAGAGTACCTGACATTATAGTCTTCAGGGTTCTTCCCTACACTTGAAATCATAGGAATAATATCGAGAGAGGCTAAGCGGTAACTTATCTTGGAAACATCCAAGTAAGAAAAAATAATTACGTTCAATATTTTAGCCTTTTCCTCTGGAGGATCTTTTGATGTAGAGCGTTTTTGTCCATGGTATTTATATTCTACTTCTGTTTCACTTGAAGCGTTGCTGAAGTAGTGCTACTTGCCAGAACAACTGTTTCATTGAATGAATCTGCTTGTCGTCCCTTGTTTAGCTTCATGTCTCTTGTTGCAGTTGTACTTCAAGTTTAAGCGTTGTTCCTTTTTATCAATTCCAATCATTATCTATTTTATTCCCGCTCTCTGTAGACGAAGGAACTCTTTATCTTCCTTATTGGTCATTATTTCATTAACATTTACAGGAGCAATATCAAATAGCTCATCTAGACTTTCCTTCCATTTCTTTTCTTTTAGTTTTTTTATGCAAGGACTTTTTGTATTTGCTCTTTCTAAGTTGTTTCCAGTCATCATATAATCTAATATGTTTCTTTACTACATTACATTTATTAGTGGTTGGTATCCAAGCTTTTTCCACACATCTTATTTACCCTTCTGGAGATTCATGAATAAACAGATAACTTCTTTCTTTGATGGTAACTTGCTATGATTTAGGTGTGTTATTGGTTGAGCAATCAACCAAACTTCATTTGAACTTCTGCTTGTCATTGTGAATCCAGTTGAAATTCTTATAATTGGCTAAATCAGCAAGAGCGTCCCACAACCTCTTTTTCCGACTGCTAGCAGCGCACTAAATCATGTCACGTGCACCTTTTTCCCTGTTTCAATTTCTTGCAACAATTCTTCAGCTTCTATGTCTTTAGTCAAAAAGAATTTAAATATATATTATATACTCTATGTGAATTGAAAATGTTAGTAACACTTAAAATATTAGTCACAAATATACCTGTAATTCAAGGAAAATATAATCAATGAGTAATTAAGTATTAAAGAAGCATTGATAGTTTACTTCGAGTTTTAATAAATCTAAAATATTCAAATGCCCGGCGCCACTTTTAAAAATTATTTATTCCACTCAAATTTTTGGCTACAATGTTTTTACATCAAAATGAATCAATTTAGTATCATGATAAATTTTTGATGGTGGGATTTTTTTCTCCATCTTAATATATATATATATTATATATTTTTTAATATATATATATATATATATATATATATATATATATATATATATAAATAAGAGAACAAAGTACGAAAACAAAGGCAAACACACACAAAAAACACCAATTAAATAAATAAATTAATAAAAATTGGAAAATTGGCTTGCCAGGCCAAAGTCCCTGTATAGGATGGTGTTCCTGATCAGACTGTTGTGTTGTGGGGGAAATTAGACTTATATCGTTATTGGTGGCATCTTGGTTGGTTGTGTAGGAAGGAAATATTTGGTTGGATTTCAAATAATTAATAAGGGAGTTGAAAGCTGTTGGTAGTTGGGTTTAGGGGTGAGTTTAAAAATGTTTAGATTCTAAATTATCCAGATCACGACTATTAAGACACGAATCTAAAATAGAGAATTCACTGTCTGAAATTTGTGTGTTGCAAGACATGCAATGGTTGCGAATAGAAAAAAATCTAGTCGCAGTTAGTGGCCTTGGATGGTGTGAGACAGCGCAAAGTCTTGCTGAACACAGATATTGGCATTGGAGTTCAGCCTGAGGCCCTCTGAGAATAAAGTGGGGTGGCATAAGCTCACCTTCACAGCTGACGACAACAAAGACCATGAATGTGAATGAAAGTTTTATCTGCCTGACTGTGAACAGTTCCTTTGGTGCAATTGACTGCCACCTTGTAGTTAACCCTCTAATCTTGGCAGAAATTCTTCTCTTCGTAGAAGTACCACAGCATGTCTGGCTCCAATTGGCGTTCCAGCTTGTTACTCATTTTGAGACGCTGTCCTGCATCGGCTTGAACATAAATTGTACCTTCCTCATCTTGTATGAGAAGTAACGAATGTTCTTTTGCACCACTAGCTTGATGAGCCTTTCATTCACACATGGCGTTCTGATAGGGTCAGATCGCCACCCATTACTTTTCTCATTGCTATCATCTCGTATAAGAAACCTAAATCTTCTAGCTCCTTTCTGACCTTCAACATTCTATTCTTGCTGATGTCGAGGTAGTCACACATTTCCTTGTTTGTCCTTGTGGCGTGAATTACAAGGACGATTTCATGCCTTTTTCATAAATTTGTGGGTTGAAGATTATTTTTGATCCAGTTAATCTGGTAAAAGATAAATTAAAAAAAATAGTTGTTTTCTAAGAAGAAAAAGACTGGCAAAGAAGGTTACAATATTTGCCTAAAATTAGTAGTTGAAAATATGATATGAAAAAAATCTGTCCAAAAATGGAGCACTGATAAAGATCATGGCGTTTATTAAACCCTATACAAAACTTGCGATAAAATTTACGTTCGGGAAAACAGTGATTCCCAAGACAATGAAGGAACAATGTAAAATATGTCTATTGAAGAGAAGGCAATTGAATTTGATAATGCAAATATAATTTATAATTTACACAATTATACACATAGACGCATAATATAATCTTCTTTCATATAGGAAATTTTTAATTTCAATTTATCCAATGGTCATTTCAACATTAATCTTTTGATAACCAGAAAACATATCCGACCTCTGCTAGAAGATGTATTCTCGCACTGCCCTATGAATATATTCGGACTTTTAAATTTGTATATTCTTAGGTTAAGCATCTTTCTATAATCATTAATTTGCCAGCGACTGAAGATGACCGAAGTTTTCGTCGAAATCTTTTTTCGTAATAAATTTGATAAAAATCCTGTTGTTTCTTTCTTGCATTTACATGTAAGTTACTGTCATTCTCAGGATATATATACATTCATGGGCAAAAACTTTGAGATTAATATATAGTTTTATAGTTTGATCCGTTTTTAGAATTTACGCGATATAATAACTTTACTAATATCTAAATTATTTTGTGGTTTATGTACAACTTACATATATTTAAATATTCTTAACTGCGATTTGCAAAAGATCAAGAATAAATTGCTGCCTGAAAAGAATAGATTAATAAAATTAAAATTGAGGTGAATCATGAAATGTTCTTGTTACAAAAGATAGTATAATTCACTTAGCAATAAAAGTGCACCAGCCTCTTAGCAGAGATAAAACCTTTCCTAGGTAAATGGACCCCTCCTTTGGATGGAAGAAGCCAACCCCTTAACATTTGATCAAATCCTAAAAATTAACAATCTAAATTAATATGCCCTCTGTGGTGATTAAAATATTTCACGTTTTTTAGTAATTTTTTACCACTGTCTAGTTCAGATAACAAAGGAATCGTGACTTAATCAAAAGCTCAAGTTGATAAAAACCTCCCAAATATAATGAAAATTTTATTAGTGCTCAGTGTTTGAAAAATAGGCATGATCACTATAGGTATTTCCACTTGTAGTAGTTTATAAAACCAGAAATTTTAACCCCATACCTTCTTGTTTTTAATGCCGATTATGAGGCTAGGTACTCGAAACATTCAATTTCACATAAATAAAGATGAGTTGAACAATAGTGTGCTTATTATTTACCTTCATATATATATATATATATATTTAAGAATGAAGGTAAATAGCAATAAGATAGGGTTCATATATTGTCCACCAGGTTTTAAATTCTCTGTTTATCTCAAACTGTCTAACTCCAGTTCATATATTCACTTTTTTTCTTGTCATAGTCTTAAAATTAAACGGTCTGTATTCACTTCTTTGTTTCTGCGCTCATTTCGCCTTGTTAGTCCGGAACTTTTGGATACGGAATTGTCCAATATCTTTGAAATAGGTAGAACACTTTGTTACTCTGGTCCATTTTTTCATACTTCATTAAACTTTACAAAGAGAACTTTTTATAGAACTGATAACCCACCGGTATTCAATTACAAAAATTGTCTTTTTGCCATAATTTCAACCATTTTGTTGTCTTACCTGTATTTCTAAGCAACTTAATATCTCTGTAAATTTTAGATATGAATCCACTCTATATAAAATGTTAGTCCACAATAATACAAGGAAAAAAGTGGGGTATATTCTATAAAATGTTCTATTTGTAATTTAGCTTACTTCGGGAAAACTGGTAAATTTTTATCTACAGTAATAGAATTTACCAACATACAAGTAAGTATAATATTAAAAAAGGTGAAGTAAACAGCGCTTTATTTTAACATTTATCTGAAAATAACCACCCAATTGACTGGAATTCTGCAAAATTACTTCATTATTTCGCTGATTTCACAAAAAGAAGTATTGTCGAGTACTCCTTAATTAGCATATTATCCAATATAAACATTTCCCCTGGTTCATGTAAAGTCGACTCTGTTTTAAAAAAACTTGTACTAAATGAAATAACTTCATAATGCAGCTGTTGTCACTCTTTATTAGTGTAATATTATTCGCATTGCCTCCCCCACCAAGTGTCTCTGTTGTGCCTATAGATTAAATCTTAGCCCTATATGTTTTTGTTCTAATGATAAGCCTTTAAAATGTTTTTTTTACCCACCATATTCCATTCATATACATGGCGTTTTTGAGTGTATATCGTTTAAGGGATACACATATCATTTATTATTTGCCTATTGTTCTTTTTCCATTGGTTTGTTCTATGTGATTTGCGTTCTCTTCTTATCTTTGTACCCTATATAAGGTTGTCTTCTCCATTTTCAAGCTATTCCTTGAAATTGAACTTGCAAATATAGTTGAAAAGTGCTTGGATTCATCTTTTTATTTGCTTGTGGATTAATTTTCATATATTTATATAATCAAAGTAAGAAAATTGGGAATCTAATTAAGTTTCTAAAGCAAAGTATGGTGCGTAACTTTCCGGTATCTACTTCCCCGTGTTTATAAGGATAGGTGTCCTTTGGAAAATTTACAAGATGAACAAAAAGTTGTATGGAAAACTTTATAGTGTTAAAACACCACAAAAATTCTCTTTCACACAGCAAATTGTTGCAGTTTTACCCGTTGGTCACGAGTGTAATTCCCCTTGGCCCAATAAATCAATTATAATAGAATTCGTTGAGATAAAGAAGGAAATTGGATGGTGTTTTACCACACATCAACACTCACTTAAGGTGATATTTACTTTTGTGTAGGAAACTAGTGATTAAATAGAGGATACGAACCTCGGATCTCTACAACGTATAGCAACCGCAGTGTCTGATCCGAATATTAAACTATCCGGAGACGAACCCCACTCAATGTAGTTTAACTTCGCTAAAATCGGAAGCGGGATTCCCACTCGAGTAAGCACCAGACTTTCTGAGAGAGGTGGTTCCTCACTTGCCTTAAAGTGGATTCGAGGTTTTCGCAATTTGTGCTATACCGATATCCATCTTTTTATGGGTCCCCGAACTGATACAGTTTTGCGGTACACAACATCCAGACCTCCCAAAATCTGCTGACGAACCACAAACTGGATTTAAATCAAGTGAATTAGAGATGTGAAGGAGTGCCACTTGTACCTCGTATCGCTGACAAGATCTTCCGATAGGATAAGGAAATATACATAAAGAGCAGAATGATTACGGTTGGCAAGCCCGGAGGAAAAAGAAGCCGGTCCTTGCTGAGGGCCCGGGGGTAGATGTCGGGCATTATTTTCTTTCGACCCCAATCGATGATCTTCGAACCCTGCCTGGTTCCGCAGCAGAGGTATGTAGGTGTGGGTATCTATAATCCCATAGGTCACACTAATACTGCGCGGCGCTGTATGAGGTTAAGAGTGCTCCTAAAAATGTATAATAGTACTCTATTGGCATGGCTGCGAATGAGAGTAGAGAGTGAGGATACTTCGTTGTCAAGACGGGAAGGGAATGATAGTGTTGTTGTTAATGGCCTTGTAAAGCCTGTAAAGCTCGCTACCTTCAAAAGGATCAGTTTTTGCGTATCTGATAAAAGAAACGCTCAGGAGGAGGGATTGAACAAGTGACACAACACTAGATGTCGCTCCCTTATCCACAATGCCATCGAGAGCTCCACAGAAAAAATGGTTTATGCAATTTCTATTTTATCTCTTTGTGATAATTATTAAAGCTATTTAAATGATATAATAAAGGAAGTGTAATAGTTGAATGAGTCGAAACTTCTAATTCGCTATTAGTATTATTCCCTTTAATTAAAGTTATTTTAGTATCAGCCTTTTTTGCGTTACTTGTTTCTTTAATTACCTGTTACTTTCCAATTTTCTTTCTCACACTAATTATAACTTATTATTGTACAAAAGCTTGGGTTAGTTAAGTTTTTCTGGTCACAAATCTCTTTGTAAATGAATTCCTCATTTCTTAATCGGTCGTCGACCTGTTGTTGTGTTTAGAACGATGAATATTCAAAAGTTTGTATTATATTCAGAGGCAAATTTGATTTTGTCGAGGAAAAAGACTTTTTTTCTTGTCTGTGGAAGAGACAAGAGCCAATTAACGGTAATTCCTCTTAATTGAGTATAAAAATATGTTTATAACAAAGAATAAAAGTTATGTGTTTTGAGAATAGAAACGAAACTGGTGGGAGTAACGATGTCATTCGAACCAGTCAAAGAAATAATGAATGGTTGGATTAGGAGCTGCGAAAGAAAAGGGAAAATAAATTGAAGGAAGTAGAATATTATGTATGTGCTGTTGTCCAAGCCCTTATCTACTGTCACCAAAGGAAGTACCACTAAATATTAAATCATTCGAGATCATGATACATACTTTTCGACCATGTTGATTGTATTCGAAATTTGACAACGCATCTTACAATCTCTTCAGATATTATCATGACGTAGACGGTGGTGCGAAAGTCTCGTTCCCTTTGTTAATATTGTTTTATTTCTCTATTTCAGATGGCTGAAAAAGGTGACTAGTGTTTGGAAGAGAGACTAATTGCAAGTATATGGACACATGGTCTTGTCCATTTTAACAACAGCATCGAGGATGTGTGACATGACTTCACTGCAAGATTATATTGTTCATCTATTGAAAGTGAATACACTAAAGCCATTACATGTTCCTCTATTGTTCTTATTTCTTATCGATAGGGGTGACAAGACTTTCTGATCACCCTGTATATATGCATGTGCATTCTCTTAAGCTTCTCCACCTTGAATTGCATGTACCACCTTTTCCTCCATTTTGCTTCCTCTAACCGAGTCATTTACCAAGCTGGGCCACTTATAGGGTATTCAAAAGTGGTCACCAGCTGTATGTTCGGATGAGGATGGTGCCACCATTTGAAAGCAATATAAAAATATATATATATATATATTGTAACCGGTTGAAGGTGGAGGAAAGACACTGTCACCAGTAGTAAGAAGCAATTTACGGGCGCCAGCTTTGTGGGCGCGACGAGGTCCTAACTTTCAAGTGATAGGTTTTGTTGCGGTAATTTATGAATCTAACTCCCAAGATTAATAATTTTCAGGTCTTCATTTGCCTGGCTGTACTTATCGAAGGCTTAAGGCATTACCAAGCGTATTCGAAGGGAGACTAGAATGTCTAGGTGTAAAAACAACGCGAATACGGGATAAGGCCAGACAAGACTCAGTGATTACCCAGGAGTGTGAAAGTTAATTAACAATAGCAATGGGGTCCTGACTAATAATGATTACGAGTTGTCAGAACTTCACCCTTATCCCAATTCTTACTATTCTTTGTATATGCTCAAAATACAGAAGACTTAGCCAGAGGGACCCGCGTCCATATTCGGGGTCTCTACTCTCTACCCTATGGGTGGAGCTAAACTGCCTGAACATCAGGTCTACATCTTTGAATCAAATGTTTATTTGTGTCATTTGATAGGCTTCTTGCGGCATCGCCTCGTACGGTCAGCAGCTGTATTTATTCAGTCTCCTAAGTAAACCTCCATGTATAATAATTTTATCTTGAGACACGACTTGGGCCGTCTTATCAAACAGATGTTCGAGCGTTTGGCCTTTGCTCCCTTTGAGTCCCATGGTCTCATTCTTAAACACAAGTATATTTGTACATTTACAAACCAATACAATATTGAATCTTTATATTACGTTTTGTAGGCATATTTGGTTAAAATAGGACCAATTTGCGTCCACTGTGTAGAGGTGCTTTTATGTCCTATTGAATCCAGCATAAAGCCTACTTATAGGTTAGTTCGACGATCACACACTACCTCTAATATTTGCCCTAGTACGTCGATTCCTCTGACCAGCAAATTGGGAAATTTTTTCATAATAAATTCGTGTAAAGACTGTTTATATATATATTAAAGAATGCAAAGGTCCCAGAAGATTTTCACTTCCGTAAAATATCCAACATTATTTGAATGATCTTCTGATTATTAGAATTATATGGGACTGGCCATCTACTTTATGGCATATCAGAAGAAAGGCTTCGAAAACTATAACCATCGCCCTTTGCTCAATTTTCTAGACGAGCAAGAGGATTTCTTTGGTAGCAGTGGTGAAACCGTTCACGCATTATCAAAAACCTATAAAAATAGGCGTCCTTAACAAAATCCAAACCAGGTTTGGGGTTAGGAACTAGAAAATTTAAACTTCGTAAAACCCGAATAAAAAGCGTGAATATCAATCTCCTTGTGCACGTATAATCCAATGGAGCTGTCTTAATAACAGTTAAATGTCAATATAAGAAAATGTAGAAAAATGCAACGAATTAAAACGGGTGTTAATGTACATGTTGTTGTACTGAAAGAGGCTGGGTAGATTTAAGAGAACCGATGAGATAAATACGGTAGGAAGAGAGAAAGGGAGAGGAAAGTGTCTTGTTCTCAGTGGATGAAAAATCGCATGTTTTTGGAAGCTTGACGAAGTTAGATTTTGTCTCGCTCATGGGAAGAGTTCGCGTGTTTCTCGCATCTCTGCGAGATATTTCCTTTGGTAGTTTTAGAAACTCGAAACCTCCTTCTGCTTGGGCCAATGTATTTCCATAGAGATCTGAGGCCGGAAGAAGCAGATGGTTTGAATAATTGCTTTTATGACCTCTGTGGTTCGATGCGTAGGTAATCTCAATCTGATGGTTTGGAAAAATGCAGAGGATGATAGAAGGTTGACTGATCGAGGAAACGCATTTCTTGCCGGACAGTTTTGCAAGGTGTGTAACTTAACTGGAATGACTTCCTGCTTGCGCTCTGCAAGTGCAGTCGGGTTTATGCAAGACAGTAAAGCGCAGGAAACCACTAACCTATAAATCAATTTCAAGGCAATTGATTTAACGGCACTCTACAAATTAACAACAACGTTTAAAAATAAATAATTTTAATCTATTCTATAGGCATGTCTATAGTGATATTCATTCGGTGCGCAGAGCACTATTTTTCGAGTTATTAGCAATTGAAAGTATAATTTTCCATTACATAAACCTATTATTTGCCGCTTTTATGACGTTATAAGCTATGGGAATAGAAGAGTTTCATCGCACCGATTCCAGAAATACATATTACTAACGATGATGCTAATTTAACTACGATATAAGAGGTTAAAGCTCGTAAGCTATTCAAGAACGTTTAGGTTTTAAGTGTTTTTAAAGATTAATCCGACCAGTTGCATTTCCTCTTGTTTTGTCTTCGAATCCACAAATTTCTCCGGCATCTCCATATCCTTCTCCTTAAATTTTAATTCAGCCTTATGCCTAAACCGTTCAAAAAACGCTCTTTTCCGTTTAAGCTGAGTATTTGACAATAATTAATTACAGCTTGAAAACGACCATATTCACGAGAGAATGAATGTAAGTACGGTTATTTAAAAACCATTACAAAGAGCAGTTATTTTTTTAATAAATTCTATTCCACGACGTTTAAACAGAATATACTTCTTGTTTAGTAGGCTCCCGCCGGAAAAACAAAAATTTAATAAAAGCAAACTATATCTCCCTCCCTTAAATTAACCTAACATCAATACTAAATGGAACCATCCTAACTAAACCTCTACTTAATCAAAGCATTTTTCTGGTGGTTCAAAACAAGCTATCAGTGACATGAGAACTCTGAATCTATTTTGTTTCATAACAACTTAATTTAGCACCTCTTTTTATAGCAATTACAGATTTAATACGACCCCAAAAAGAAATAACCTTAAAAGACTAAATTAAAAGTATACTGAATATTGTAAAGAATGACAAAATTTAGAAAGGTAAGCAATGGCTGCCTCTATCTAGTGTAAATCTTTTACTTCGAATGATATGATATAAGTTTTGGACCAGATAATGGTTGATAAATTCAACTTATAATTTCCGATACTTCGATCAGGGATGGAGGCAAGGCATGAAGGGCTTCCATATACCTAATTCTTAATCAGAGAATTTGAATAATGAGACTACCTTGGATTTCTTCCTGCTAGACATCTCCATTTTATTCCTTATTTCTTCACTCTTTTTACAAGCCAATTCTCACCAAAATATCTCAGTCAGTAGCTAATTTTGCAGGCTAGTCGCTGAATGGCATTTCTATATTTAAGTCTGCGTATGACAGGGGAAAGGGGCGTTCTTCGCTATCTCTTAGCTTGGTTGAGTTGATGGTATTTTACATTCCTGCCCTCTTCCCACCCTTTCTCCCCTTATGATCGGCCACTCTATCTTTGCCTTATTTCTCTATTTATTCCACCGCAAGGGGATATTAGGTGACATTTAAAAGGTTTTGTATCTTAAATGTCCCAGTATCCCTTGTTATGTACCCTCCTGGATCCAATGTGGATGACTTTAATACATTTTTGCATTCTCTAGCCTCCTATATTCTGATTAATTTCCTCCTCAGAAAATTTCTTCTGGATATGCCCTCGTTATTCTGCTCTAAAATGTGAGTAAAGAGACTCATTTATGAACAAGCTCAAGTGGAGCTTTAGGTCTGGGTTATGTCTTAATTCCTTCATTTATTAGTTTGCAGAGATTGGCCGGGGCGGTGTTAAGCCATGCTATTCAAGGGAGACGATCATCGGTCATCTCATGTCGTCGTCCTGTCGATCGTGTTTCCCTTGATTAAATACTATGATGTTAAGGAATAAAGTAGATTTAAACGAAATTTTATACCACACTCTGAGGCTTGGTCTTGAGCGAGAGATTCCATCTTTAAATAGGGTGATATCCCTGACTTATGAGACCCGATGCGAAATATTTAGGTTCAAAACCGGTTTTAGGGACAGTTGCAAAAAGGTCTTTAAAATAAAGTTATAAATGAATCAATGCAAAAATATTTTAATGGTTGATAGAGAAAATACGATATTTTTAGTTGACTAATAATGATACAAATCAAATCGATTATAGCGAAATTGTTACAAGTAAAATAAGAAATTTAGGCCAAAATTAGAATGCAAGACAATTCAGCAGTTGTTAAGTTTCAGAAAGGAAGTGGACAAGTAGAAGAAGATTCTCTACTACCTTCTTCTCAAGAAAGTGGCAGAGAGTAAAAGAAGATTATGGGTTAATTTTCCAAATGACCAACTTCATATAAATGGAAAAGCCACGAATTACAGAACAAAGGGACGACGTTCTTTTGACGTTAACAGCCATGGTACCAACCTTCCTTAGAAAGAAAAGGTTTCTAATTCTAGTTTTTCAAGTGTGATCATAGGGGCTGTGGAATACGAGTGAAATATATTCCACCCCAAAATTTACATTTACAAGACGTATCCGTCGTAGAAACAGTAATTTCTGCCTTTTGTCCAACCGTGAGTTGAAAAGAGGTGGAAGTCTTTCATCTAGGGGAGAATCCTCGGGGATAAAGGGAAGAATCCTTTGTTATTTCTCTTTTTGCTCTCATTTTCCTGCTCTTGAAGTCTAGAGAGATAACCTAGAGACGATGATGATAATGTTATGATGAGAGGAGAGATTCAAGAAGAAAGGCAAAACTAGAAGAAAGTTTATTCATTCTTTGGTTAAAAGTGCTTCATTTATTTATTTCTAGAAAAAAAACTAGATTTATCCCTTTTGATGCTTTTTATGATAGATAGCTAAACGTATAAACCAATATACTACAATGTTTATTCCCTTTGACCTTTATTTTTAAGACTAGTCCTTAGGTATTCTAACTTTCTCCTAACAACGTTTTCGGTAATGCAGCTTCGGTGTTATTGCGCTTATAATTCTAGAAAATCGTGGAAGGACTAGATTCCATATCAATTCCTTTGATTTGCTCGAATTTGAACAATTTTGTCATGAACTAAGTGAGAGTGGAATCTTCATTCATAAAGCTACCTTAAAAGCCACACAACTTACGACGTACACGCTTTATAGTCTGCGTGATTGATCGGTCTGCAGCTTTTTACATGATTAATTTCACCACTCAACTAAAATGTTTTTTCACTTCATCCCTTCTCGATTTACAGTAGCTTATTTCTTTCTTCAAAATCTGACTTTCTTTTTCTCCGGTTATTTTTTAGGCAACATAAAGCTTTAGCTTGGGACGGTTCCTATATAATATATATGTATGTCCATACTTATTTTACGATAAATTCCTCTGCGAACTTGGGTTAGTCTTTTAATAATTTGCTGACGCAAGGCATTCATTCTTTTTCCTGACCGAATTCATTATTCTTAAATACTTTCTAATTATTATAATTCCTTACCTATTATTAAGCACTGGCTCTAAAATTCGAGCAAAATCAAATTTCCTTTCGATGGCACTCCTATAAATGATTATCATTACAAAGAAAGATGATTCAAGAGTTATTTCCTACCCTATCATAAATCCTTGTATCACTTTTGCCACCAATTTCCTTCGAATCTTATTTTTAATTGATGGATAGGAGTTGAGTCCAACGATGTCTCCTTGTTTCTTTTACTGTATATTGTAAAAGCAATACTCATGGACTTCACAACGGTATTTTCAACCTCGTCTCGATCTGTCTGTTTGTATCCTTTCTTACACTCTCGTTGGCCAAAGATCTGCAAGTTTGGTAGAAGAGTTTGGTATAATTATGATTCAACTTTAGCTCTTAAGATTAAAAGCTCTAATACTTTAGCCTTTCTTCCATCCCCAAACGTTCGTGATGCTTTTGAAATGGATTTAAAATTTCATGATGAATTAAACGAATTAATCTGTTCTTCAGAAGGCAGCCATATTGGGACTCCAGGAGGAAGGAGATTTTGACGCAAAAAATCGAGTAAGAAAGAAAATAGGTTTTACATTGTAGTGAGATCAACAAAAAGAACTATTTTCCCCAATTTCTGGAAGCCATGTATACACCCCATTACACAAAGAAAGAACCATTACACAGGCGCAAAGAGAAAATACAAAGGTACTACTGATAAATTTAAACATCACGTAGAGGTCTCAGAAGGAACAGATACATTGAAATTCACAGAAGCGTCGCTTATGGCATTCATTATTTATTTTTTTACCTAGTTTTGAAATATTTTAAATACTTTGCTCTTTACTAACATTCATTATGGTAAATATCGACTTTTTTCTCTTTCATTTAAAACTAATTTTTAAAAATTGCTTGTGCGAAATCTTCGGGGATGGATTTTTTGATATCCTCTAATTATAAATTTACCTGAAGAAATCTTAATTAGCGCAACTTTCGGTCCACGCCAAATTAATGTTCTGCGAGGGTTTTCTTCTTGCCCAGCGCCCCCCCAAATTTTAATATTATTTTTGTTACTTTTTATCGAATCAAGTGAGATTAGGGAAGGTCCCCCTCCTGCTAAAATCTGAATCAAGGTTATAATTATCCCGTACTTAGAGGTTGAACTGATTTAAGAAACACTAAAACTTAAGGAAACTAAAAGTTTTAGCTTAAATTAAGTAGTCGGTGCCATTGCAGAATCTACGCCATAGAACGAAAGACTTGGTCCAAGAGAAGGCGTTGAGGGGTTCGGTAAAAGAGAAGAACCAGGGGAAGGCGGCAGCTAAAGAGGAGGTGAGGGATAATGAAAGGCAATGTATGCATTTTGACGACTTTCAGCTCTCATTTCTAAGCAAACTAACCTCACTCTTTGCCCGAAATTACCCGGTTAATGGGTTTCCAAGTGTTAATTTGAAACTTTGATCTTTACTCATCAGCATTTTTGTTTGAAAAGGATTCTTGTTTATATAGATTTCAAGTCTCTTTATCACTTTTATTGTTTATTTTCATTCTCCCTTTCCTCTTTCGTTTTTATATCCATTCTTTCTTTTATTCGACTTAAACTCATAGGCTTCCCTCTGGTGATTAATATAATCCATTAATGGGAGATTAAATATCGTAATTGTTGCAATATTGCCTTTGGAAGCAAAACTACCAGTCTATCCAGATAGATATCAAATATTTACAAAGTGAATTAAACCAATTATATAATTATGCAGGATAATTAATTCCAATTGCCTTATGTAGAAAAATAAGGTCGACGGGCCACCACATGCCCTTCTGTAGCCACGTGGTCTCGATATCATCGCATTAGGCGTTGGAAGCGAGGCTGATCTACGGCGAGGATGCGGTCTACGACATTTTATTGCACCCAAGCTGCATTTACTTAGGGACACATTCTTCTGCGTTTGCATGTATCCACAGCCATCTTCTTGCCTTTCAGAATCGATTGAAGCTCGTCAAACATTTGACTCCATCTTTTTCTCGGTTTCCCCGAAGAAATGTCGCGCGAGTCGTGGAGGCTCCCGCCAGGTCATCTCAACCACTAGCGAGCGCCTTTATAATCATCTGACTCAGTGTAGCTTGTAGCACGCCAAGACTTTCCCACCTATCAACGCGTACGAGCAAAGGACACGCTCATCCGGCGCAATAGGAGACAACGGCGATTTCAATTTGAGGACAAAAGCTAAGTCGACATCCATGAACTCTTCCTTAGTCAATCGGCGAATATCTGACGAGCATTTCCACCTCCGAAGGGCCAAAATACGTGTTCTCCCGCATCTACCCAGTAAGGTTACCCAGATTTCCCATTTACATTAAGGACACCCATCTCAAGCTCTTCGATCAGATCGGCAAGGACTTGACCGCTAGGATTTATTGAGTAGTCTCCCCAGAGAGGATATCTGCCATTCGGGGCTCCAAGCAAGAGAAAGGGCCTCGGCAACCGTGCCACGACGCGGCAGAAGTCCCCCGCGTCGAAGTCAGCTGACGGTGGAATGTACGAGAAATAACAGTATACCTCCTATCTAGGTGAAGTTGCACAGCCATTGACTTAAAAGGAGGTATCTAAAGTGAAAAGAAGAACGGAGACATCATGCCTGGTGTAAACCGGGCCTCCACTAGCCCGGCCCCGATCTCGTGGTAGTGGGGTCGCAAAACCCTTTAGACCTGGGAGGGCGGGCAGGGGTCACGCTCCTAGCATGGTGCCCTGCAAAAAGATAGCTAACGGAAACGGGACGAGACGAGCCTCTGCAGCATATTTCATTGAAGGAATATACCCTCCAGGCCTAGATCAGAGGAGACGCAGGGGCCCTCTTCGAACAGAGGACCCTCACAGGAATGGCCGTACGCTTCGCGGAGGCAGAACCATGGAGGCTCGCCATGCTAGTTTTTTTCCTCCTTCTGCCTCGAAACCTTAAGCGGGCGTTGCGGATTCGGAAGAGGCGGGCCCTCTTTTCGAGGATCCACTGTCTCCGAGCCATTCAGCCCACTACTAGGAATAGGCAAAGGAGCCGAAGCTCCTTTGTTGCTATTCTCCTTTCGGGTGACAGCTTTAGAAACACCGGAAGATGACCTGGCACCCAACATCAGGCGTGTTGCCTCCTGTGAGTCTAACGAATAGGTACAGGCGCGTGGCCGTTTCGCCTTACAGGAAACGGTCACGCTTTTGGGAATAGGGAAAAGCCCTAGGTTTAGCAGAGGCTGGATGTGAACCTTTTGTGCCGCCAGCTTTATCAGGGGAGCGCCCGAATTGAGTAGAACCCACAGAAAGGCTCAGAATGGGCACGGAAACAACCGTGCTCGTTGGCCTGGATTGGTCAGGAGCAGACGGTGTCTTTCTAACCATTGAGGCGTAAGACGACCCAGACAGAGCCGGGCGCAGCAGAACCAAGTCCTTAGCCTCGCAGAATAACAGTCGATCTTGGGCCTGAACGGCCAAGATCTCTTTCTCAAGGAATTATGCACCACATCGCTTCGAAAAAGCGAGGTGCGGCTCTCCCCAATTGACACATTTGGCCACACACGATTTGGACTTTTCGTGTGCGGCCTTAGAGCAATTTACACATACTTCGGGTGACCCCGAATTTGCACGTCTACATGAGCGATTTGTATGACCGAAGCGGTGACACTAATAGAACCTCCACGGCAGTGGCACGAATGCTTTCACGTGGTAGCGGTACCAACCGGCACGCACCGACTTAGGGAGCTTGTCAAAGTAGAACATGACGAAGGGTGTAGGGCTGGGTTTCGAGGCCCCTCCCTGTTTTCTCATCACACGCTAGACATTGACCACCCCGTGGTCGGCCAGCTCTAGAGTGCTATCTTCTATGGAGTAGTCCACGAGATCCCTCGCATAAACTACTCCTTTATCAAAGTTTATTATAGAGTGTGGCGTCACACTCACCGGAGTACAATCAAGTGTCCGAAGAGCACTTATCTTGGCCACCTCGGAGGGATCCGCTGCATTCGCCATAAGACTCCCGTCCGAGAAACGGGTCACCTTCGACTTTCTACCAATTATAGCAGCTAAAGCTCTCCTCTGATGGATCATGTTGCCCTTGGCCAACATACTACCATCAGTGGAGCGAATAACTAAGACAACGCGAGGTAACCTCTGAATGAGGGGCCGCGTCGTAATCAGGGCTCCGCTCTGGGGCTAGACGTACCTATTTTGGCTTGGTCGCATTCAAGGATGTTGGCGGCCTCGTTCCTCCCTGCGGCCCCCGTTGAGGGAGAAGAGCCTCGAGTCTTTTTGGTCTTTTATTAGTCTTTTTCCTTTTAGGAGTGGAGGGTGGGGAATGGATCCGCTTCTCTCCTCCACCAGCAGTAGCTGTCATACCAGATGGGCCGGCCTCTGCAAGGTCTTTCGCCGAGATGACGAAAGTCCCAGCAGTCGCGGTGGCACCGACTAGAGGAGGAGATCCCTCCACTGCTTGTGATGTTTTAGCAGTCCGACTCTTCTGGCGAGGGCCCCGCACAGGAGAAGAATCGGGCTCGGTGTTTGATGCTGAGCATGAACTTGCGCCTACTGAAGGCCCCACCTTGTGAGCCTGAGCGGCGTCAGGGAGCATGTCTATCTCAGGTGTGGCCTCCAGTGGCCATCCCCTCCATGACATCACAGGTCATGTCAGTTTTGACATGTTCTTCCTGGCAGCATAGGCCTTCACCCCCGTTAGATTTAATATTTGGGCTAGCAGGTATTTAGAGAAAAGCGGCCGATGGGGCCTTTCTTCCATCTCCCCCCTAAGACAACCGGAGCTTAGATGTTAGCGAACTTTATCCCCTCCACTCTCAGACCCGATTCGGGATAGTTGGCTGTGAAGGTCAGCATCAATTCTGTGAAAATAGAGGTTGTAGGGGTAGTGAGGAAGTAAGGGAGAAATACAGGCTGTCTAAAACAAGGAGAAGAGGCCATGCTGGAGGCTAAAAAGGCAAGTCTATGTATAAATTTTGCCGTGCTCCTAATACAGGGTGACGCAAAACAAACGAACCTTCACACTCCTTTTGTGATATATCTTTTATTCATTCACTAATCACCCTTACTTTGTCAGACATGACAGAACAACGCCTGTAAACACAACTAGATCTCAGTGGCAGCGCCAGTAAAGAATATACTGAGTCAAACATTACTACAAGACAGGTTCGTTGAAGAAAGTACACGACACTTTCGTGCATCAGTTTGAATGTGAAAAGCCCCTACAAGAGCAGAATTCAGGGCTGGGTTGACCACTACGAGAACTATGGGACAATGTAGAACCTGATCTAGTCGGGAGCGTAAGAGAGTCAGTTTAGCAGAGTCCAGAACGGTCTGTGCGCAAGCGAGGACAGTCCCTCGGTATATCCGGTGAGACTTGCAAAAGAGTGCTAGTAATAGATGTAAAGGCCTACCCATACAGAATTAAGACGAAGCAGACCCTC